>JAGFMF010011445.1:922912-974756 GCA_019455555.1 Galemys pyrenaicus | reverse complement strand
CTCCTAGGAATATACCCAAAAGACACAAATACACTGATTCAAAAGAATACCTGCACCTCTATGTTTATAGCAGCACTCTTTACAATAGGTAAGACCTGAAAACAACCTAAATGCCCAAAAACAGATGAGTGGATCGGGAAGCTGTGGTACAGATACACAACGGAATACTATTCGGCAATCAAAGATGAAAACTAGACGCATTCATAGGAACATGGATGGAACTGGAAGGGATGATGCTCAGTGAAGTAAGTCAGAAGGCAAAAGAAAAATACCAGATGGCTCCTCCCCTAGGAGGAATATAAGGGAACCAAATAAGGATCAAGGAAAGGAATGAGAACAATAATAATAATAATAATAACAATAAAGATACAAAAACCAAAAATGAAAAGACAAAGACAAACTGGGGACACTTGGTGGGGAGGGAAATGGCGAAGGGTTGAGGGTAGATGGGAGCACGGGGGACTGAGGTGATGGTGCACTGGTGTTACGGTGATGGGGAATACATGGGGATTACAATTGATGTCAAATATATGTAAATTTAAAAAATTTATATTAAAAATAAAATTTTTTTAAAAAGGCAAAAGAAAAATACCAGATGGCTCCTCCCCTAGGAGGAATATAAGGGAACCAAATAAGGACCAAGGAAAGAAATGAGAACAATTATAATAACAATAAAGACAAAAACCAAAAATGAAAAGACAAGGACAAATTGGGGACACTTGGTGGGGAGGGGGGGAGGGGGAGGGTTGAGAGCAGACAGGAGCACGGGGGACTGAGGTGATGGTACACTGGTGATATGGTGATGGGGAATACATGGGGATTACAATTGATGTCAAATATATATAAATAAAAAAATAAATTTAAAAAATGTAGGTGTCAATGTCTTATCTGTAATGAAAAGAGCACAAACCAGGTTGGTGAGCAAAGGATGCCCATTGCTGAAGCAGAGAATAATGGGGACATACAGGGACAATGAGGTCAAATATGTGGACACATGGAAGCTGCTCCATGGAGGAAGGCCTGGGATATGAGGGCATAGAGTTCAGATTCCATTCAACAGGCTATTGAGAGATCTCCACTAGCTCTTTAGCAGGGGCACAATGTGATGCATGTGCTGCTGTGAAAAAATAACATTGGTGCAGTGTGCAATGTGCTGAAGGAAGGAAAGGGAATTGCAGAAGCTTCTCCAGCGATAGGACATGTCCTGAGATAGACAGTGATAGTAAAAGAGGCAAGGGAAGCCTTAAATATTGAGACTTAGAGATGTACTGCCATCATGATGAGTACCCTCAGAGTCTCTAAAAGGGAAGTCCTAACACATCATTTGTTTCTCTTTATTATCCCAAAACCAGCATGGTATCAGTGCTTACAGCATGTGGCAGCCAGTATAATTTCTACAACATTTCTGAGCTTTCTTAAAATCCTTCTTTTCCCTTTTCTCATGCCCAAGATGGTTTGCTTTTCATGTGGTGCTTGTTTGTGAGCACAGAGGCCAGAAAATAATTAGGGGGTGTGCAGTCTCTGCCACATGTTTGTCTAATGCTCTTAAAAGGGAAAACATTTCACAGACTCCCATGTCTTTTGTGTCTGCCATACTTTCAGCTTCTGTGTCTCTGGTGGCTCTACCATAGATTTGTCATTCATGCACTCTACTCTGCCTGTTGTAGGAATTTTCAAAGCGAGACAGTTCTATCAACACCCCTGCCTCCTGTTAAATGAATACCTAAGATGTTATATTCTGGCAGCTTATCTGATTGTGCTGAGATCAGAGGCATTATGATTTTCAGCAGTAGGAGGTTGATGCTAATATGACATAGAGTAGGGCTGCAGCTTCTGCAGGATCCCCCTGGTGGCACACTGCCAGCTAGGCTGGCCTCATCTGACTTCATTTCAGAACGCTGCCTACACAACCTCAACAGTCTTTAACATCAGGAAGATTCACACACACATGGAAATTCAGGCTAGGAAAGTAAAATGACCACTGAGAATCCATGGCCAAAAAACATGTAATAATAAATATGGACCCAAAACAAAGTCATTTTGTTTTGCCATCATGGATCATCCTTTCTGAAAGGCTCACCTATAACAGTAAAAGCCCTTTTAATGAGATGGGGTAGAGACTACATAACTAACCTGAGTATTGGTCTTAATCTGTCACCACCTGTACCACCTTCACCAGTTACATCATTGCAAACATTACTTTGCTACATGCTCAGGGGTAAAGCTTCTGTGTCAAGGACTATGTTTTAATACAGCATTATAAGGGAGCCTTTTAATTAAACTTTCTACCCTCAGGTAAAACAGCAGAGGAGCCTTTGCTGAAGCAGGGTCCTAAGTGTAGAGATGCAATGGATGACCAATGATTTATTACAGATAATGTAACAGATTAATATGATTGTGGACATAATCACCACTTCACTTCTGCTCATAATTACTGATCAACCCACACACAAAAAAGGGGATCCTTCAAATCAAGTGACCCCCCCCCCAAATACATTACAGCTAGTGGACCTGACTGACAATAGTTGTCTTCTGGGAACTAGGACTGTGAACATGAGCTGAAAGGTCATGTACCTGAAACAGTGCTTTAAATTGACCCAAGGAAACAGAAGAAGGCAGGGAAATGGAGAAGCTCCAGCCTTCAGAGTGAATACAAAGCAGATGTGCAAGTGGGGCAAAGTTATGATGCCATGCACCTCTAAAATGAGAAGCAGAGATTGTGAGGAGGCTTTGGTGGTCCCTTTCTCCCAAGGACTAGCAATATATTCTATAATTGACTTACTCTGAAAACTGTTAGAATAAATTTCTTTGGATCTGAACTGCTTTGTAAGGAATTATACCCAATAAAAATAAAAATTATTTAACTAAATAGATATCCTTAAATGTTACTTATGAGTTACAAAGAATAAAGGAGGGCCATGAGAAGTTATTCCTCCCTCTGAATGTAAGTTGTGCTTACAAAGGAACAGACTAAACTATATCAAAATAAACCCTAAAATTCTGACTACAGATTTGAGGCTACCAGAAAGGAAGAGGAGTGTGGGGAGCAAAATGGGCAGGGACCAAAATGAATTGTGGTGGAGAACTGTGAGTGCTCTGGTGGTGGTGTGGTCCGAAGAGTTGTGACCTGCACCTTTGAATGATGCAGTGTTTCAACCCAATGTTAATGCAACAAAGAAGTAGAAAAAATGATAATTGATAAGTATAAAGTTCAAGTAGTAGATCAATTATATAATGTGATCTCATTTTCAAATAATAATAAATTAGGTCACATAGAGAAGAGCATCAAAGAAATATGCATCCAACTTTAGCATAGTTATCTTTGGGAGTGATAGTCACTTTTTATGTTATTAGTTCCATAATGTTTGAATTTTATGTGACTATATAACAGTCACAATATGAAAATAAAGTATGTGAAAGTATTAAAAAATAACAAAAAATAAAAATGCACACCAGGGAGCCTTAATGATCTCACTTTATAGTAGAATATTCCCAGCAGCACATCTGGAAATGGACTGTAGTTCATGGCCTAAATTGTTCTACCTTCGTTTAAGTCACCACCACACTTTCCCTCCTGGAAATCTATTCGGCTTCCTTTTCTATTCATGTCATTTGCCCAGAAAATCTTTCTTGTCCACACTATCAAAAACACTACCCCATTATCCTATCTACTTACTCTATTTTTTTTCTATTTTGAACTTATCACTCTGTGATATTAAATGGCTATTAGCTTATATGTTCATTTTTTGCCCCCTATAAGATACATATTTCATAAGAGTGGAGATGTTTGCTTTTGCTCACTATTATAACCCAATAACCTAAAATAATGACTTGTACTTTACAGGTTACCTAATAAATATTTCCTGAATGAATGAATGTTTTTAAGGAACCAAAACGTTCTTAAGAAAACAGTTCATGATTAGTTCATCTGTGTTATTTTTACTTCATTGATACATAACTTTATATACAGTAGTTGCTCAATAAGAGTTTATTATTGCATGAATTTTGGCCATTTTGACAAGCTGCATATGTCACACCTTCAAATTCTGCTTAAGAGAACTGGGTGACTTGACATGGTTTTCGAGATTGGGAGTGAGCAATGAAGCTTCAGAATAACCAATCTTATTGGTCTTCTAGAACCTTCATGGAGAAAAATATAATAACTACAACTGAGGATGACTTGAAGAAGATGCTTTTCTTTATCACTGGATCATGTATATTTCTTTCTATTCTAGAGTCTCACGTGTGAAGGACCCTCCGACCAACCACAGTAACTTCAGCATAATAATCTCATCCTTCTTGACATATCTCCCCCAAAGCTTTGGTGACTCAGTAGTCATTTCCCCCACTACCTCCAGCTCCCCCATCCAGGAGGTAGGAACCTTGTCACTCTTTCACCAGGAAAATAAAAGGCAGCAACAACTTCAATAGGGCAAGTATTCTCACTTTGGATATTCATGAGAGTCCCTTAGGAAGGGTTTAAAAGGCCCAGTACCCAGGCTGCACCCAGCCCAACTAAATCACAAGCTCTGGAGGTGGGACCTAGACATAAGGATACTTTAAAGTTCTACAGACAATTTCAATGAACAGTTAAAACTGTGAACCACTGCTGAGACACTCTGGAGGGAGTATGGGGGATTTAGCAAAACAAAACTACTCAATCCAAGTTCCATATTGTCTGATGGCAAACATCTGGCAAAGATCTGACAGTGGTACCTAAGTTTCTGGATTCAGAAGTGCCTTTCCAGTCTCCAAGAGTTTATTCATGCTCTGAATGGGGCAAGATAAGAAGTACCTGGGAATTGATGTCTATATGAACAATCTCAACCAATAAGGGATAAATAAGGGGGGGCCTCTCTAGTGGCCTAGGGGTTAAGTCTCAGAGCTATCACGTTTTCATGGCTGTGAACTGAATTTGCTATCCAGCAGGGTAGCTAACCCATATATGGTACAGCAGACCTCTCCTGTCTTGCCCACTGCTCCTCTTAGCAGTGTATTTCAGTAGGTCCCCCTTTCTGCTCTCCACTCTGTCTCTGGTGAATCTTCTCACCCCCAGCACTTGTGACCTATACAGAAATAAAATAACCCAGTTCTACACAGAAATAAAAATTAATTAATATATTTAAAAGGAATGGATATGCCCCAGCTCTTCTATTCTTCTCTTCCTAGGCATATTAGGTATAGTTTCTTTGAAGTTCCCCATCAGGACTGAGCTTCAGTAACCCACAACAGTATCCCCATTACCTAATGCCCCTCATATAAGCATCTTCACCTTTTCTGTCCTTTTCTGTGTCACCCAACACTTTGTCTTCCAGGGGTGAATTATCAAATAAACTACCACCTGCCCTCAAGTTGTTATTTGATGGCCTGCATTTAGGATAATCCAAATTAAAACAAGTTACAGATTTTGGAGTTTCCTTTCTCTTTCTCTACCTTTTCACAACCAAATTTCAAGTTTCATTTCTCAGAATAGCAGAAATTACAGAGCATACAGTTCAAAACTGAAAAAAGAAAAACATACTTTAGAAAAAAAATGTGATTTATATGTTCTATACTCACTTCCAGTGCTGTATTGGAAAGGGTGGAAGAAACTGGAATATTAAAAGGTTATTTAGTTCAGAAAGGCTTAGGATCAGCTTGCATAGATGAGCACCTCCAGGAAGTAGCTAGAACCTTCTTAAGCTTGAGGATGTTATGTATCCCATCCTCACCTTCAGCACATATTCTATCAGAAGTGCATTTTCTCTGGATGATAAGAATGGCAGGGTCAACTGTCTGCTGCTCTTTGTGGCAAAGACCATCTTATGCTAAGAAGATACAATTAGAAAGTTTCTGAGCTGAACTGAAGTTCCACTACTTGCTGAATACCTCAGAAAAACAGTAACTCACTGGTAACTCAGTAACTCACTGATAACCAGAGGCTCCTGGATATAATGCACCAGTTGAATCTTCAGTCTTGATTTATGGTCAATTATATAGAAGTACTCAAGACTTAAACACTTAACATGCTAAATGCAAATGTTAAAACACTTAACATACTAAAATGCAAATACTTGACATTTTCTCTTTTACAGAGCTAAGATACCATGTCATAACCCACCATTCCCCCAGAAATAATCACTATAATCACATCCTGGTTCTAAAATATTTTAGAAAATGTAATTGATATTGATGAAAATGCAGAGAAATGAACACTTTCCTACTCTGGCAGGAATACAGATCTATTGGTACAAATTCCAGAAAACAATATGTTACTTAAATTATTTCTCTGATCTTCACCTCTCTCAACTCTGAAACATGAAGCATAATTTCTGCACTATTCATTTGCTCTGAAGTTTAGAGAAGTTGCACACAAATACCCAAAGTGGAGTCTGTCATTTTAGCAGGACTACTCAAAGATGAGGAAAAACTTGACCTTAAGGACCAATTTGTGGTAGAACTAAGATGAGGTAGAACTTACAAAAAACTTAATAGTTATTATTGCTGTAAGGAACTTAATATCTTAGGGGTAAATATTTGAGCAGGGAGACTGAGATTTTGTATGTTTTATGAGAGAGCAACAATAGCCTTTAAATTTTAGACTAACACTTTATTCTTATTGCTAGCCCACCAAAAACTTTTAAGAGCATCATCCCATATGTGTAAATGCTCAAAAATTCATTTTGCTGTGCTGCAAAAACATTCTATTCTCTAATGCTAGGATTTCTCTCTATCTGGAAGTCAAGAGTAACTTGGGTGCTTGAAATGAAAAGTGTTTGAGCAAGAACTATCCAGTCCTTTTGCACCGTTATACAGTGGTGCAAATTATATAGTTATATAATTATAATAATCCCTGGATTATTCCAAACTCACTTTTTCAATGCAACATCTTATAAATTTTGTATTCCACTTATGATGGTTGTATTCACAGTAGATCATATTATCACTGAGCTCTAACATGGCTTCACAAACAATTTCTCTCTCTCTCTCTCTCTCTCTCTCTCTCTCTCTCTCTCTCTATCTCTCCATCTCTCTCTTTCTGACACACACACACAGAACATCCATCACATCTGTACACATGTATGGCCTATCTGATGATCTGGTAGACACTACAATAAGACTTCAGAGAGGGAATCAGAGATATGGAATTTCCTAGACACTACACAAATATGGTAATGTTAGGAAAGGCAGGGAAGGAAGAAGGTTTGTAGATTTAGAAGACAAGTCACTAACCAGTCCTCCTTAAGTGCTGGTATACGTAGACAAATTGGGATTTCCAAAGACATCTAAACCAGGAAAAAAAAAAGCAGAAGAAGTTCATGAGCTCTGTGGCCTCTATATAGCTATGATTTATATGGGTATCTGTTGAAGCAGCATAGAAAATAGACCTAGCAACTAAAAATAAGAGCTGAATGTAGAACAGGAAAGAAAAAGGACAAGCTGGGCATCTCTGTGCATATTTCTCTACTTTCCAAATCTTACACAAGTTTTGTTTGGGCTCACAATAACCTGAGTCTACTAGGAAAGAACAGTCTTAGAAATGCACTAACCAGAATAACCAGGACAAATTAAGTCAGTACCATATCAATTTGTTATCCATAGTTACCTCTTTTAACCATATTCAATTTCCAAATAAATACAATAACAAAATCATGTCTCTATTTAATACAATACAAATATCTCAACAACACACAGCTCTCTCCAAATAATACACATTAAGTCCCTTTTCATTTTATACATTTTTTGAATGATGTTCATTCTTCTGCCTGAGTCGCTATCGTCAATTGATATCTATATTTTAAATATCGCTAACACATTTTATGTTGGAAAGTATGGGATTGTGAAAAGGAAAAAAGAGAGAACATGGTACTCCATACACTCACACACATACACATACACATATTCATATCAAAGTAAGGAAGAAATACTGATAACTATAAAAGCATTTCTATAATATGTCAGGTCATCAACTAATACTGTAACTTCTTTCTTCCATTACCCCGCAGGTACTTTGGCTGGTTATAGTTCCTTGCCCGATGGTAGAATGACCCAAAGATTCATTCCTTAAAGGTCCGCACTGTTAGCAGTCCTGCCTCTACTGGATTATTGATACATATTATAAGTTTTAACATAACATCTGGGGAGTACTAGGAGGTATCCAAAGATCCTCCCATTTTCCAGAGACAGTCCTCCCTCCCCTCATCGTATAGGGGCAGCCCAATATGCCCCTGACAGTCAGACTTAATCACTTCCTCTAGTGAAATGACCATCTCCCTTTGCCTGTGGGTCAATGGGATGAGGAGTTCAAAATGATCAGGCAATAGCTTCAACTTCCAGCTTAGTGAATTTTTGTGTGCCCTCTGCTAAAACATATTTCTTTGCTCAGTAAAAACTATCAGTAGAGTCCAAAGTTGTGAGAGCAAATTTTTCCAGTGCATTATTAGGAAAAGCAGCAAAAAAGAAAATTCCCTTTGTTGATTGATTCAGAGCATGTATTCGTCCTGAAGAACTTTGCACCAGCCCTGTAAAATAGCGCTGCACAGATGGTGCCGTAACTGAACCTTCAAAAGAACAGTCTACCATCCTATCTGGCCAATTGCTTCAGGGTGGTAAAGGTCTGAATAAGACCAGCAAATACGATATTAAATAATTTTCATGGTAAAAGCAATACTGTGTGGGAAACTGTATCACAGAATTAAGCATTTGGAAATCTGTGGGTGGCGATTTTTCTCAGAATCATCACTCACAGAGAAGACAAATTCATACAGAGGGTATGTATCTATGCTAGTCCTTCCACAGTGGAAAAAGTCCAATGTAATCAACTTTCCACTAAATAGCCCGCTGATCCCTTGGGAGTAGTGACATATTGTGGACTCAGTGTTGGTCTCTGCTATTGGCAGATTGGATACACTACTGGCTGAAGCCAGTCTGGTCTTAGTGAGCAGAAGAGCATGTTGTTGAGCACAGGTATAAGTTCCATTTCTACTACCGTCATCATGAATCTATTAGGCAAGGATAGGGATGGCTGTGGGAAAAAGTTGAATAACAACCACAAAGTGGGGTAAATAATGTCTACCTGGTTATATCTGCTGGGGATGATCTTTTGGTAACCAATCACATGGAACACAAATACTGTGTGTCCAGTTTGGAGAATTCTATCCACATGCCACTTCTGGACTACTTGACATCAAATTTTTCAATTGTGTGTTTTCCAAATCTCTGACTGCTCAGTCAAACCATCAGTCATTACCCGTAAACCCACAAATTTGGACATTTCACTTGGGCAAAGTGAACAACCAGATGTACTGCTTTAGAACTGGAAGAGAGGCCAGAAATAGCACTTTTCTTGGATAGGATATCTATGAGAGACAAAACCAGATGGCCTTGGGGCTCATGCCCTTCCCCTTTTGGACATATAGCAGAAAACTGGCTTTGCATCACTGCAGAGATAAGGCCTTTAGTCAATTTCAGCATTCTGTCCAGAACAGTCCCTGAGCCTCAATATGCAAACTTTGGTCTTTGATATGCATCTTCCCTAGCATGTTCCTGGAGCCCATAATCTCTTCTTTTACTACTTTTTACTACAAGAAACCAGGAACTCCCTTTCCCTTTTCAACAAACTAAGGCAGCTATACAGGAGTTCTTTTCTTAACATTTAGTTTTCTGGATAAAGCATACCTCTGCTGGACTTTTGGTCCTGGTGCATATAGTGCATCTATTTCTAGCCTGTATTACAGGGTAATGAGAATTTAGAGGAATCCAGGCACTCTATTACTTTCCTGATTTTGAAGTCTCTATTTAAGCAGTTCTAAATGGAACCATAGAGGCAAGGGGTTACTGGAAAACATAGTCTCCAGTTCAACCAAGCTGACATCAGAACAATGAAATATGCTGTAGAAGAGGAGGGAGGAGTCAGCAGAAGCAGCTGAGAAATAACAGCAAGTAAGAAAATAGGAAAACTAGGAGTATGTGGTTTATCAGACCCCACACAGAAATTTCCTTAAGAAATGAGTCATCATTTATACCAAATGCAGATAAAAGAAAATGAAATGAGAACTGGCCACCAAATTTGAAAACACAGACTGATGTTGATTCTCAGGGCCATGAGGTGCTAGTGTTGGAGGTGAAAGACTGAAGTGACATGAAAAAAAAAAGATGCAGACCAAAGAATAAACAATGTCTGCAAGGAGTTTTGCTAAAAGAGTTGTAGAGAAATGCAATAGTAGCTAAAAAGGTGAGCTATATCAAGGAAGATTTATGTTACTATTTTTTTTTAAGATGAGAACTCATATTTGCAGCTGAATATCATTTCACTAGGTATATGTAATACATCCTTTTTTAAGATTCACTCTTTCAATTTACTAGCCTTTACATATGTTCTTTACTATATCCATTGTGCCATAAAAACAGTTATATATTTAGGAGAACATTCCTTAGAATTAAGGGAAAAGGAGCAAAGTAAAAAGTAAGTATTCCTTAAATGTCGTTAACATGGTTCACGCTGTATCTTTGTCTGCCCTTTCTCAATTCCAGATGTCACTTCAATCCTAATCTTTCAAAATTTGCAAAGGGAAAAATAAATACTAGAAAAGTTTAAGAGTTAAAACATAAACAAAGCTTCAAGGTTCCCTTTCCCACTAATATATGACTTTCTGATTGAAGTAAAAAAAGGTATCGAAGACATTGTCATGATGTTAAACCACCAGAACCATTCAGTTCTCTCTAAATGTCTCATGACAAATGTAGAGCTCCATAATCAGTTATTTTAATGTCTTATTTCTTAGAAAAGACTTTCATGGTGAGAAAGAAACTTACCATTTTACCATTCTTGACAAATGTAATAATGACCATTATAATTTTAGTGATATTTAGTACTCCAATCATATTCATCAAGGGTTTACATCATTGTATATATTGTATAAATGTTAGGTTCGAACCTCTAGAAGTGTGTATTTCCATGATATTATACCATATTTTCTTAACGTAGGAGTAAATATATCCTTGTAAATTCTTTTTTTTTTGTATTGTTTGGATACATAATCAGAAATGTAGTTTTTGGGTCATATGGTAGATATATTTTTAATATTTTGATATTTAATATTTAATATTTTTAATATTTAATATTTCTCCATACTGTTTTCCATAGGGGCTAGACCAGTCTACATTCCTACCAACAGTGTATAAAGGTTTTTATTCTCCACAAACTCACCCAGAAAATATGAATTCTTTTTTTTAAATATTTTTTTATTTATTCATGCACATAAGACTTGGGGTTCAGGCCAGAGGCTCAGGGGGTGAGAGGATTCACCAGAGACAGGGTAAGGAGCAGAACAAGCAGATCAACTGAGGTACAATGCTGAGGGAAGCAGCGTGCAAGGCAGGAAAAGTCTGCTGTGCCACGTGGGTCCCTTCCCAGGCCGGGGATCTAACTCATGCGGCAGTGGCTACGGAAGCCCCACAGTGCAGCACTCAACCCCTTGTGCCACAAAAAAGGCCCAAAATGTGAAATCTTGACACTTACAACGTGGATGGAATTATGATACATGAAATAAGACAGGAAGAGAAAAATAATAACTACTGGATGGTTTTATTCATATAAGGAGTGAAAGAACCAGAAACAACAACAACAATGGAACAGACAAAACCAAAATAAACCCTAAAAATCTGATTGCAGAACTGTGGCTACCAGGAATGAAGTGGTAAGGGTGCAAGGGTTTGAGGTAGTACAGGGAACAGATTGTGGAGCGGGAACAATGGAATATGGTGAAGAATTATGAAGCCATTCCATTCTCATTGTTCCTATTTCTACCAGTAAAATACAAATTGTGTTCTTTAGAATGAAACAGGAAGGGAATATTGGGAGCTTGAGAAAAGAGACAGAACTTTGAAATAGTTTTACTGAAAAGTGAAATGTAAATTGTTTCAGGGAAACAAAGTCACATGCTTGGTAGGGCTAGAGCCCCATTTAGGATTTTTAAGTGTAAATTTAAATTGACACCATCTTTACGTTGTCCTGTAGCGATATTCACTGTTTGGCTGCAGAAGGATATCTGAACTTATTCTAAATTAAGTTGACTTTACTTTATCCAAGAATAGATTGCTACTCACACCAAATTAAGGCCCAATGGGGATGTAGTGGCAGGTACAGATACATCTTTTTGTGGTACTATCTCTATCATTTTCAGATCACATGATTCTCATCTCTGTTTTTCATATTTTACTTTTTTTGTTGTTTTTCTTTTCTTGTTTTTGTTTTGTTTTGTTTTGTTTTGTTTGGTATACTTGGCAAAAGACATTGTCCCAGCCAGGCTAGGTCAAACTCCCAGCTCCAGAGCCCTCAGTGGGTAATTTTCTGTATGAATTCCAGATTGCTAAGGGGAAAAATCAGATAAACCTAGTTTGGATCAGTCCTAGATCAAGAAACCTCTGAAGAGGAAAAATGCATAAAGAGGGGAAATGAACAGATCCAAATCCTAAGATATTTAAGAATACAAGTCTGTTAAGAGTTCTAGGAATTATGGACAATCCAAAATCTTCAGTATTTTGTAGAAATGAAATATTGGCACCAATTTACATTTCCTGGAATTTTTTTGCAATTATGTAATTGAGTGCTAGGAGCTGGAACAATGTTAGTATAGTGAGTTCCACTTTCTTGTGAGTCTCGGTGGACTTCTAATTTTGCATAAGTACTGTTTCAAAGGGTATAGAGTAACTATGGGCTGCAATGAAATGAAGGTAGCAGAGAGAACTCCCCTCAAGAACTTAGGTTGCTTTATTTTAGCAAAGGTTCTGAGTCAAACTTGAGGGTCAGAACAGGCTTAAGAATAAACATTACATACTTTAGCTACATACTGATGACTGTCTCTTGCCATATATGTTTATGAAAGGGTATTTACCTTGAGTTTACTTTTTCAGGCACAAATGACATAGAATTTCTGCCAAGTTCTCATCTGCAAGCTTTGTTTTTAAGGGTTTTTAGGGATTTATTTTAAGAGTTTTAATAAGAGGTTACATGGAACAAGAGAAAACACTAGGCTAGAATTACAAATTTCCATCTGTCCATTCCTGACTTGGCTGCTAGTCAGATGAATGATCTCATTAACCTATCTAAACTATGAGAATACAGTATCTTCAGGGTTTCCTCCAGTTTCAAAACTTGCAAATCAAGGAACTCCCAGGGAGAGAGAATAGTCCTGAGAGCATGAGTAATCACAGCAAGGTATGTCCTGAGGACTTTCAAAAGAGCTCACACTGAGTTCATAGCTCTATTGCATCCAACAATGTCCAACAAGCAGAACAAAAGGAAACCTGGCTTACAGTGTAATTTCTGTATGAACAATGAATTTACACTGAGAGAACACCTGTAGTTGAGTTACCTGAATAGCAATTGGTAATATTATATATTTAGAATGTAGATGCTCCTTAAAAATGCAAAGAATGTTTTGTTTATCCACAAAATATATTTTAATTTAAATATTATTTATAATAATAATATAAGAACATTTCCCCTATACTGTGAGAGCCAGATGAGGGTTTCTAGCAGGTATGATAACTGATTTAGCAAATAATCAAAGTGACTCTCTAAGGCATTCAAGAACAAACAAGAGACATATTGAAGTATCTCCAAAAATGTTGGATGGAACAGTTAGTGGATCCCAGTTCACTCAAATAAGTGTCTGCTTACACTACTATTCAGAAATGCAGATATACAAGTATACCAGGTTGATTTTCTTTTTAAATAATAATAAAAAGTGATTCCTCAAGATAGACATGAAAATCAGACCATATGTGCTCTGAAAAACTAATTTATCCTCTTGCCTAAAATCATATCCAAACCTATGTCTGCTCTATTGCTATTATTGAAGACAACCAGTATAAAGCAGCTCCACAGTCAGTCTCAAGAATATATCTTCAAGTTAGAAAACACTCACTCATCAGCCCTTTCCCTGTCTGAAGTCAAAGCTGGTAAAACTATTAGTTATCAGTCTTTAGGAAAAAAGTTCTGAAACATGCAAAATGCTATTCAAAAGTAATCTTGGTATTATTTAGACACATGTGACTACTAAAGCACAGATGTGGTAGGCTCAGAAGGAATTAGGCAGGCAAAGTGGTAGAGACAAGAAGGAACTAACCCAGGATGATAATGACTGTATCCAAAGGTACATTACTTGGAAAGAAGCCAAGGTCCTCAGAAGCAAGGAACAGGAGAGTCTTCCAAGAACACTCCATCACAGTGGTAACTGAGGAATGTGCTGAAACATTGGCTAGATCTCCCAATCTGCTTTAGGATCAGGAGAAAGTGAAGCAATAACATAAACATTTGTTAGAATGATTTGAGTGAACTGAAAGATGATATATGAATATAACCAGGCCTTATGACAATCTCAATTGCATGCAGAGAAATAAAGCCACAAAGGATTTTAGCATTGTAAAACTGAATCAATAACCACAAACCAAGGTATTATTTTTCTTATATGACTGTCCAACCATGTGTTGGGCCACCTCCATACATGTGAAGATAATTACCATTCACTGTCAAATAAAGGAAGCCTTTTTGTAATATTGGATGAAAGGCAGAAATATTCAAGATTCTGAAAGTGGTTTCAATAAACATTAAACTGGTAACAGAAAAGAAAGCCATTATAATGATGATGATAAAGGTCAGTGCTGTAAACACATATTAATGAGCCTACTTAATAACTTCCTTAATGAGAGAATCAGTTTTTACACTGATAAAGAAGATGAATATCTAACTTTGTGATTGACTTAGATTTAAAGAATATCTAGTCATGAGAGATATTGATAGGAAAAAAGAATTAAGATATCTTTTCCCAAGTTTTGGTTTGTGGGGGAGATTGTTTTGTTTTGGCAAAGCCCTCTTTCTCTCTGTGGCAGGAACAAACATTCCATTGTTGCCCCCAGCCTCTTCCTGACTTGATGGCCACTCTGCTACCTCATTTTTTAGAGAGCAAGTCATGAGTTGAGCATGATCTATGACTATACTTGAGAAATAAAGCACTTGGCTGGATGAATTACTCCTTCCTAGCTCCACTGTGGAGTCCTGTGAGAATTCCAGCACCAGAACTATGCATCATTTCCTGCAAGTCCAAGGGGTAAGGTCGGCAGGGCTTAATCTAGGATAAATCCCTCTTTCTTGTGTTCTCTTTGTGGTTATTTCACAGTCACTTGATGAGAGGTTGGCTAAGCAGATCTAATTTTCCAATTCTATGGAGAAGAGCTTCAAAAAGGATGACAGGCTGCACCTTCTACCATTTCCTCCCAGTAGTAATAAAAGGTGAGCCAAGTTGGTGGTAATGAGCGTTCATTCCGAACCCAAAACCACTTCACTTCTACATCCATTGAGCATTTGCTACCATGATGTGAACATTATAAGTTGATCCTCTATTGAATTTCCTTGGAAAGTCACCTTTTCATTGCCATTTTTGGATCGGAGTGTGTTTCCTCTCCCATGTAGTAGAACATCCTTACAACCAGCTGGTGAAGCCCATCTCACAAATCTGAGGCAGCTGTGACCCATGGCCTCTCCCAAGAGACAGCATTGCATTTCCAAAATCAAAAATTCCTAAGTGATTGCAAAGGGGCTGTGTCATCGCCCCACAGAGTCTCAACCCTTCTGCACCCCCTCATTTCTCCATTTGTGAACAATATAGACACACATGCATGCGTGTGTGTGCACGCACACACACACACTGCATGTTTTCTCTAAATTACCCTTCAGCATAGCCTTGTGAGATAGGTAGGATTTTTACCCTTTCTAAAGATAAACCTCAATGAATCCATGTGCCAAATCCATACAACTAGCAAATGACAGAGCTGAATTTGTGCCCTTCTGTTGTTTTTAACCATCACACTTTCCCAATTACTCCTCTGAGATGTATCAACCAGCCTCTTATTTTACAAATGACAAACGGATCTAGAGAGATGAAACCAATTTTCTCAAAAGCTTATGTCTTCTTGGATCCTTGGTTGGAGCTCTATCTCTGATTCATCATTGCTTTCCTCATGCTTGTTTAGCTATTGAGGTTCATAGAGAAGTGTGCTATAGCCACAAAGCTATAATGCATGCTACTAAAGTAAAAAAAAAAAAAAACAAAAAACCTTAAATAGCAGCCATCTCTTTTCATGCGTTATCTAGCTGACCTGCACAAGAAAATGTTCCATTATAGGGAAAGCCACACATAACGGTCGACTCAGTGTCAAGGAGGGCCTAGCCAGGCTCTGACTGATTTGGAGAAAGAAATTTGTTCCATTTCCCTTCCCAAATAGTCTCTAAAATAGAATGGCTGTTTTTCTTAAGTAAGACAAGGCATATTAGTTTGAGCCAGTGGCTGGAGTCTGTGTGAAGCCAAATAGGACACTAGAAGTCATTTAGTTGGAAGGTCAGTCAAGTGGCCTGATAAGCAGCGCTGTTGTTTTCTTACAGGTAAGCAGAGTGGCATTGGTCATCTTCCTGCGACCAGAAGGGAATTTTCAAAATTAAAGTTCTCATGTGTCTGTCTCTGTGTGTGTGTGTGTGTGTGTGTCTTGCATGAATTCAGAGCTTGTGGGTCCTTCAGCATTTCTGTTTTCCATTTTATATTGGCATATAAAATTCCACACATAAATAACACAGCAGAGTAAGTGTGGACCTGAGACAATCATTAACTTTAATTCCTTATACTATGGAAGCAATGACTTACTTTTATACTTTGCTCATTTGTGTTTCTATCGAAAGTATATTTATAATAAACATGTTATTTCTACATGCCTTACCAACTATTTTTGGTGTACTTATGAAATCTGTGCTAAAACCACACACACACTCAAACACCATTTAATATCCTTCATAATCCAACATAACCTATCACACTCAAGCCTCTACCCCAGAGCACCACATGCCCCAAACATCCATTATTCTGACATGATGGAATTTCTTCCTGTTCTCTGAATTCTAAATATTTTGCCTTCTCCTCTTCTCATTCCATTTACTCTGTTTTAGATGCCTTTTCCTAAAATCTTAAAATCCCTTTTCAGACTACAAAAGACTTACACGTATTTCAAAGCCCAACTAAAGTACCACCTTCCCTGTGAACATTTCCCCTCTCCTCCACAACCCTTGAACTCCACTCCACACCCTCTTCCTTCACAGATATACTCACACAGTCCCAGAGGATGATTTATGGATAGCTGTATATCTGCCTCTCCATCCTATCTCAACTCCTCCTCTCTCTACATATTTTAGATTGCTTCAGAGCAAAGGCTATGTCATACATTCCTGTGTCCTACTCTATCCCACCCCCTCCACTCTCTCCACTCTCTCCTTAGTGCATAGTGAATGGCACATCTTTCAAGTAGATTTGCTGAATGATGTCTGAATTAATTGACTGGCTGGCTGGATTGAATAAAATACATTTATATATCTGTTCCCTAGCTCTAAAAATGAAATATGCTGGACTGACCTAAACCCTTGCCTGACAGCATATTCTTGGCAATGCTTCCTGCTAGAGCCTCCTTTGTATAATGAGTGAAATCAAATCAAGCACACAACCATTTGAAACCTCCTACCTAAAGTTTAACCTCTATGCTGATCATTTTCTTTTTGCCTCTGCAGATCCATTTTCCACTCTGCTCTTCCCTGCCCTGTGCTCTAGAACACTAAATATTAGGGAATTGCATTCTATTTCACCCTCTAGCTTTTGACTAATGGGTTCAGTTAATGGGCAGCACAGAAGGACCACAGAGGGAAGGAGGAGAGACATCAGGGTATTCACCAGGAATATGGCTGAGTAGTAGATGTGATCATCTTTCCAGGCCCACAGTTCCTATCAGGCAGATCCTATTAGTTTCCTATGGCTGCTGTAACAAATTACCACAAACTTGGTAGTTTAAAACAACATAAATGATTCACTGAGGAGTTCTTTAAGTCAGACATCCATCACAGGTTAAAATGGATTAAAATCAAGGTGGTAGCAAGTCTGAGAATCATTTCCTCACCATGCACAGCTTCTGGGGGATGCTCACATTCCTTTGCTAATGGCCCCTGCCTCCATCATTAGTCAGAATATTGCATTTCACTGACCCTTTTGCCTCATCACAACTCTCTGATCATAGCAGGTCAAGTTCTTTGCCTATAAGGTGTCATATGATTAGGCTAGACACATCAAGATAATTTAGAATAATATCCCCAGCTCAAGGTGTTCAACCTTAATATGTGCAAAGTCCTTTTTGTTACCTGAGATAATATTCATAGGCTCCAGTGAGTAAGTCATAACATCTTCTTCCTAGTACACAGGGCTTTAGTTCTTGTCAGTTCTAATAATTATGTTTGCTCCTTCAGACCTATAAATGGCAATGACTTTTTAATGTTGCTAATGCCTGTGAGTTTGCTTACCCTACTCTCAACTTTATAGTTTCTTCATTAAATTCCTTTCAATTAACCCTTCAAAATGCAAGATGAGTCTTGTCAGGACCCTAACAGATATCATAATGCCTTTCTACCCACCACAGATAAAACTGTGTGAATTGAGTTCACTGCAGATACAATACTATTGATGATCCCATTAACTTATGAAAATCTTCAGCAGAATCCAAGGCACCAGTTGTCTGGATGAATTAGAACCATTTTCACTCACCACTTACTTTCTTTGTATACCTGTGTAGGTTAAAAGTTGAAATGGATTTTCATACTTCGGAAATATGAAAAGTGGCTTCCTCAGCAAAGCTGAGAACTGGGTAGCTCCATTACTTTATTTTTTTAAGATTAATTGATTTATGCATACAACTGGAGTGCAGGCCAGAAATTCAGGGTGAGAGAAGATTCACCAGAGGCAGAGTGAGGAGCAGAACAGGCTGGTCTACTAAAATACATTGCCAAGGGGAGCAGTGGGCAAGACAGGAAAGGTCTGCTACACCATGTGGGTTAACCTTGTAGCTAATAGGAACAAATACTTAGTACTTATTTATA
This sequence comes from Galemys pyrenaicus, assembly GCA_019455555.1. Classification (NCBI taxonomy): domain Eukaryota; kingdom Metazoa; phylum Chordata; class Mammalia; order Eulipotyphla; family Talpidae; genus Galemys; species Galemys pyrenaicus. Next base: position 955,813 of record JAGFMF010011445.1, on the reverse strand, counting down.
GTAAATGCCATATTCTTATTCAGAGTGGGAATTATGTCTTCTGCTGTTTTAGCATCTCCCATTGTCTCTAACCTAGAGTTGGATACAGAATAGACACTCAAGAAATATTTATCAATTTGTAACATTCCAGAGTATTTATATCATGAAGGATATGTCACTTCAATCTTTCCTCAGCTGCCCTTTACTCAATTTGTCATTCTGAAGTTAAAGGAGAAAGTAATACACAATTATTCAAGGAAATATTAATGAACACAAATATTCAAGGAAACATTTTTATATCACTTTTCTTATCAAGTCTTAGTGGTTTCTCATAATGTGCTAAACCATCCAGGATGTTCCTGCTTTTAAATTCTCTGCCCTACTACAAGATTATGTGTCAGAATATGTGCTGTGACTTTGACATTAGGAAAAATGGCAATTTCTCTACTCTTTATATCAATTATGATAATCTAGGTAGATGAAGCTGCATGAATAGGGTCCAAATCCCAACTGCATAATATAATAAAGATTTATTTTTCTCTTGTGCAAAATATGCTGCAGATTAATGTGACTGTCTAGGCCCTCCATCCCACATGATGCAGGATTCCCATACTCAAGATGCACTGACATATGCAGCCTCCGTTGCTTTACTAGAAAAAGAAGACTAAAGAGCCTTACACTAGCAATTAAACCTTTAACCAAAAAAGGAAAACATATCACACATATTTGCAAACCAGTGGTAGAACAATAGTCATATGGTGAGAAACTGACTGGAAGAAACTTCTATTGAACTGTAAGAAAAGAATCAGATAGACTTGAGCACAGGAACTCAGTACCACATTCCTTGAGACACTTGTCTAAGTCTACTTCAATGACAACTTTCTCTCCTCTTAAGCTACAAACACTTAAGGGCAGAGATTCTGATTCACCCCTAATTCTACTCCCACCACCAAGGCTCTATATCACAACTCCTGACACTAAACACTATACAGATATATTTATTGAGTTCATTCTTTTTATTGATCGGATCCTCATTCAGTGCATACCATGTACCTGGTATTTATTCTAGGTGACAGAGATATGGTCCTGAACAAAATATGCATAGTATCTCTAACATCATGATACTAAAATTTTAGTGTTGAAGGAAAAAAGTGTACAAAATTATATGTCTTCTTATGAGTACTACAGAGATAAGTAAATAAAGGAAAAAGGTTGTTAAATACACATGTGGCAGGGTAGGAGCAGGTAATGACTCTGTGTAACCAAGAGGGGATGAAGGTTGACAGGGGGTCCTGAGCTTTTTTGTAGTGACAGAGATGAGCAAAATGAAGATATATTAAGGTCAGTCTTTAATCTTGGCCTCAGAAAAATGGTAGTGGTAAGTGTGTGAGTACTGTGATTTGGAAGAAGCAAAGATATTGCCAGAATGATTAAAAGCTTGGGGTTCCCTTTTCACTCTTTCCAATACTGATGTCATGTCCAGAAAAAGGGTGAAGTTTCTGACTGACCTTGAATTCTAGGAAACAAGTGAGGAGGCTTTTAACCACAGCCTGTGGGTGAATTCAATTAATTGTCAAACATGTTCATGGGTTTTTTATATTTTCCTTTCTTGATTCAAGTAGAAATTTCTAATAGTATCTGTAGAGTCCATTAAGATGCCTTCTTATGGCTGTTAGCTGCTTCTGCATGCTTGCTCCTCACCCTAGTGTGAAATTTCTGACTTATGAATTGCTGGAAAGGAGACTTTTAAAAATATCTGTGAATTAAAGACCTCTTTAAGGAATGTTCCTGCTGTGTTGATGCTTCTTTCATGCTTTTATCTTCTTCACCCCACCCAGATAATCATTTGGACTATGGTGCTTATGAATATAACATTGATACATATCTTTTGTAGATTCAACTATCTATGCATGGGGGTGATCTTTGTTCAGCTCCAGATAACTGATTTTTTTTTAAAGGGTAGATCTTCAGAGGCTCCAGTCCTTTTATTAATATGTAATATTAAAATCCTCCTCACAATGATAAAAGTAGAAGAGGGAGGCAGGTAGCCCAATTTCTACCTCTGATTTCTAATTATTAAGGTTCCTCATACATTCTTGAGCATAGTTTTCTCTTCTGAAAGGTTAAGTTGACTTTAACTTTTATTGGCAAAAATATTGTCATCAATTTTTGTAGCAATTATTGTCATTTTTGATCACTCTACAGACAGTACTTTATATGGACTGCCTTTTGTTCTTGAGTAGTAGAGTAGGTGGGTATTATTATTATTCCCATTGGTAGATGAAAACTGAGACTCTCACAATTTTATAACTTTTCCAAGGTCATACAGCTGCAGCTACAAAGTGATTATTTTGCTCACTAGTATGTTCCAAGAACCTGCAGTATCAGATACTCAAGTATAAATATATGTATTTCAATGTATAAATTAAAATCAAACACAAAATATCTGAGTTCAAAACATGTGCTTCTCAAAAACACTGATGCAAAAGAATACCTGCACCTCTATGTTTATAGCAGCACTCTTTACAATAGGTAAGACCTGGAAACAACCTTAATGCCCAAAAACAGATGAGTGGATCAGTAATCTGTGGTACACATACACTATGGAATACTATTCAGCAATCAAAAATGAAAAACTAGATGCATTCATAGGAACATGGATGAAACTGGAAGGGATGATGCTCAGCGAAATAAGTCAGAAGGCAAAAGAAAAATACCAGATGGTTCCTCCCCTAGGAGGAATATAAGGGAACCAAATAAGGACCAAGGAAAGGAATAAGAACAACAACAATAATAATAACAACAATAAAGACACAAAAACCAAAAATGAAAAGACAAGGACAAATTGGGGACAGTTGGTGGGGAGGGAAGAAGGGAAGGATTGAGGGCAGATGGAAGCACTGGGGACTGAGGTGATGGTGCACTGGTGTTACGGTGATGGGGAATACATGGGGATTACAATTGATGTCAAATATATGTAAATTTTAAAAATTATTTAAAAAAACACAATATGTGCTTCTACCTCCTAAGTACTTAGAAAATTGGTTTCTCCTACATAAACAAAGATGGTTTCAAGTTCTAATCTTCCCATACCTAACCCAGTTGCTGACACTTCATTCATAATTTAGTCTAAATTGCTTGCTTTCTTATTAGTGGATAGTATATACAGGGCCCTATCTGTATATAATACATATATATAGTACATATATAGAAAAAGGGATCCTACGTCCCTTTACATATAGTATATAGTACTAACTTTACTATTTAGTAGATTGTAACTTGAGAACACCAATACAGATGTCTTAAAAGGATTTTAAAAATTGGCTTTTAAGGCAACCAGTAAGGTTGCCCCATATCAGTGGTTCTCAACCAGGCAAAGTCCAAAAATATTTTCAGTTGTCACAAGAAGGAGTGCTATTGGCATCTAGTGGGTAGAGGCCAGGATGCTGCTAAACATCCTACAATGCACAGGTCAGGTCCCCACAACAGCGAAATTATTCAACCTAAAATGTCAAATACAAAGTTTGAGATAACCTGCCCTAGAGAAACTATAAATTATGCAGGAGAGGCCCATCTTCCTGACTTATCTCCCAGCATTACCCTCCTTGTCCCAATATAACTCTTACATAGGCAGACAGACATATATTTCCACAGCCCTTACATTTAGCTTTTCTCTGGGATCCCTTTATCGAACCACAACTCATTCTTCATATTCTTCTGACTCCTTTAAAAAAATAATTTCTCTTTTGATCTCATCCTCAAAGAGGTTTGCAAGATAACTGACTAGCCAATCTCATATACTAAGTACCTTTAACTTAGCATTGAGCATAAAATGAGTCATACCAGCCAATTACCAATAGAATGGATGAAGTCCTAGAAAAGTTTAGAATAATATTTTTCTATCATTTCCTCCCCCCCCAGAGTACAGTATTTTATTTGCATTGGCTAAAGGATCCCATCCTCCAGTCTTTTCATCTAAAAGAAAGTATCCCAAGAGGCCCTCCAGGATAGCAGGTGGATGGTATAATTCAGTCAGGAGATAAGGAAACAAGTTTAATCTCCCCAAATTGCCAAGAATTTCCCCCCTGATTAGAACAGAGAATTCTGAAAGTCTGCATAATTTAAAATATACTTCATGGAAAAGGACTGAGAGTAGAAATAAATCCTTGCTATAAATAATCAATGCTATCAAAATGTCATGATAAAATGCTTCTCTAGTAAGGACAAAGACAGTTTTCTAAGGTTTTTTCTGGAGAACATCAGGCTGTAAACTACAATGACTCCTTATTCATTTTAATTATTTATCAGTTTGTATGTCGTTCTTCAACTACCTCCATAAAAGATTCTATACATACCCAAAGTGAATTCTATCTATCTATCTATCTATCTATCTATCTATCTATCTATCTATCTATCTATCTATCTATCTGGTAGTGTGTTTCTACATCTATAAAAGTAGAGTAAATAGACATAGAAAAAAGATCAATTATGATCAATTGAGAAAGTCATACCTTTCTCAAAATCCTTATCAAGTAATATTACATTTATTGTTAATATGTTCATCTTACCAACAGACTTACTACTGTTCAAAAGCAGCTTTTGTTTTATTCATCTTATCATTTGCATAGAACAGTAGTTAGTATATACTGGGTGACATTTTGCCACCAAGAATTAAAACATGAGTTCATTAATTTCGATTAATACCAATTTTCCAAGTTTGCTGAAAGCCTGAGATTAAAAATGGAAAGAAAAAAAAATATTTGGAATAAAGGAATCATGTGTTTTATGAAAGAAAGAATAACTTGATAAACATATAGTATAGCCTATAATAAATTTGAGGGAAGAACAAGCTAGAATAGAATGCAAATGTCTGAATGACTTCAAGAAGGAGAGGAGAAGGGAGGGAGAGGGAGGAAGAAGTTAAAAGAGGGAGAGAGATACAAAAAAGGAACAACCCAAAATTGAATGCATACAATGACATGCTGAGCTCAATCCTGGGATTACCATGATGAATAAAAGAAAATCCTCAGTCTTTACAGTACTCTGGGGGAGGGAATCCTCAACCTTTGGCTGCATAGTTAAACCACTTGGAGAGATGTTCTAAATGCTAGTACACCCAAGCCATTCCGTTCCTCCAGGGCAATTAAATCAGAATCTCTGGGGATGAGGTTCATCCAGGCATGAATAGCTTTTAAAGCTCCCAAATAATTACAGTCAAGGTTGAGAACCACTGGCTTCTGATCTAGTAGAGGGAAGTAATGAAGCTGAGTTACTGAAGAAGTGATAGGGAATTAGCATTTATTTAGCATTTATTCCATCTTAAGCAAGATGTTATGTGTTTTACATCTGTCTCATATTATCCTCATGATATCCCTAAGAAATTAAGTATTATTGTCTACAGTTTAAAGGTGAGAAAATTACAGCACAGATAACAGAGATACAGTTCTTGGTACAAAGGAGTTTTTAAAAACAAGAAATAAAGGCAGAACAGATAAAACAGATACCTTAGGAAAAGGAAGAGGAAGCGCAAATAGAACTCAGAAGAACTAGGTTCACACCTCAATAGCAACACTAATTTTATGATAGTCTCTTAACTTGTCAGAGAACCTGTCAGGTCACTAAGTTAAAAGTAATACGGTTAAAATCTAAAATTTTATAATTTTAGCAAAAGTATACTATATATAAAAGGAATATTACTGTGGTTGTTGCAACCAGAATGAGATGGCAGGTCTTACAGATGGCAGGAGGACTAGTCACCAGTCTAACCTTTAAGTGGCATTAGAATCTCATTGAGATTGCCACAGTTTAGTTATGCCTTGACTTTGTAAATTCAAAATCCTATTTGTGAGATAATTTTTGGCTCTGAGGGACTGACATATAATAGTACAACATTAAAGAATCCATTGTATTAACCATTCTGCCATAATACTACAGTATAGACAGCAATGTTTCCATTAGCTTTTTTTAGGTCAATGAATGATTTTTTCAGTATATGAATCAAGCCAAAGAAGACGACAGCAAGAAATCTTCTTCATATCCCCACATTTACTTCTTTTTCTCTCCAAGGTTTGTGAGCCTTACCAGGAACAAATCAGAAACACTGTGTTGTTTTATTTTTCCTCCTCTTTGAGGTTTTGTTGTTTATTTGGGGTTTATTTTTTTTGCCACATTCCACGAGCAGCAACCCCTATTAATATTATTTTTCTATATAATACAAATACCATTTCATCTCCTCGTTAATCAGCTTCAGCTGGTTCCCTGTCAAGGCTTTACACTTGATTGTGTTACAACTTCAATCCTATCATTACAGTCATCAAACTACATACAGCCTCAGCTGAGATCCTAGACTCATATGTTCAATTGAAGTCTGTGAAGAAGACATAAATAGCACTGAGAAATTGAGGAGACACAGGATCCTGGCTCTGCCTCCAAACCACCATACTGCTTGGGCAAATCAGTGGATCTTTTTGCACAAGAAGACTCCTTTTCTGAAAGGAAGCAAAGTACTACCGCTATTTCTTTCTGCATTACTAAAATTCTAAAATAATGCAGCAAATAACCATCATACAGTATACCCTGAGGAATCTGGTAATATACTTTTCTTAATTTTCTACCAGATTATCTTGATTGGGTTTGATATTCTCAGACTATCTTTACTACTGATTCACTACAACAAATCACAAATCTTGTTTGCTCTACTTAAATTCCCCTTCATTTCACTAACTTTATCTTGACAGGCTGGAGGCATTTTACTGTTTCCTTTAGTTTCTGATAAACCTCTGTATAGAACTTTATAATTTACCATTACCTCTTCTGGTCTTTTAAGAACTTGGTAATGCCTCCCCAAAAAAGGCAGAATATATTGCTTTTTTCACTTCCCAGATAACAGATAAATAACACAGTAGATAGGGGAAGAACTCAAATTCCTTTCTTGATTCCAAGTTTTCTTTCCAGACCTCAATGTGCTATAAGTTCTTCAACTTTATCTATTTTTACTAATTTTTATGAGGCTCTAAACAATCATTCTGTCCCTGGGGTTCTACTTTCTCCCTCCAAAAAGTAAAAGGAACTCATTATGTCATTTCTGAGTTTCCATCACATATTTTAGGACAAGTGTTTAAAAAACAAGGGAGAGAAATATATATATAATGTATATATGTTAACTAAATTAATTTAATAATTAAAAAGTCTAAAATATCACTTCCAAGAGCACAAATTTTAAGAGGTCAAGGGTCTTTTAATCTAGAAATAAGAACAAGTAATGACCATATTCACTTTATTCTCTACATCAAGGATTAAAAGAAAGAACTCTGAATCACAAATTTCAAACCAAATTTTAGAAGATCTGCAACCATAGGCATTTAAGTCAGACCCTCTTTACTGTAATGATTAAACAGGAGAACAGAAGTTGAAAGTGACTTCGTGTGCAGTCACTATTTCTGATATTAAAAGCCAGCTCTCTCATAGCTAGGAGAACAGGGGCACAAGGTGATTAAGAAATTATCATGTCCTCACCTTGGTGACCTATCAGCATCTTAGAGCAGCAGAGACAGGAGAAAGATATTTTTTAAAGCATCTTGCTCAATATTACAATAATATGTATTTAGAAAATTAAAGTGGCCTTATTATGTTCACTTTATAAACTAAAAAACTCAGTGTAACAAAGACTTATGTAAACTATGAACCAGGGAAATACTTAATAAGATTGGGGATAAGAGTCATGGGTATATTTCATGTTTATAAATTGAGAAGAGAGGACAGGTTGTTTTAAAAAAATATTTTGATGCAGTTACATCATGTTTCCAGTGATAGGTCAAACGAACTTAGAGGCAGATGGTAAGACTCAGAACTTTTTCAAATCAGGGGTCCTGCTATCAGTTTCATGAACACCAGTCTTCTATCATCCGGTTTTCCATTTAATAAGTGGCCAAAATGAGGCAATGAAGCTTGGAAAGGCAAATGAAACACAAACACTGACCTGAATACAAAACAAACTTAAGAGTCTAATTAATATTGGAGGGGACACACAATCTGATATATATAACAACAGAGAATAGAGAGCACCAAGAGTAACAGGAGAGGAACAGAAACAAGTAACAAAGGACTCACGTTGAGATTTACTGAGCAAAAGTGAATGACAACTTTGCTTGAGCACTAGAAACAAGGACATGGGTTTGGATGGAAATAAAAAAAAAATGAGGAAAATTCAATTCCTACAGTTGTGTAATGATAGAGCATTGATCAAGTTTACAATCATATAAATAATATACATATTTGTAGTCATACACTATGCATAAGGTAAAGCTATTATTATGAATTCACAAACACAGAACTATGGAAACTATTCTTTAGATCTAGTCTAGACCAAATAAATTTTTGGTCACAGAAGCTTCTTTGGACATGCATTTTTTTTTTCCAAAATGAATCTGCTTCCTCCCCAATGAGAAGCAGATGCATGGTAAGTTTCAAATTTTAAATGTACTCTGTTTTGAAATTATTCTTGTGCAAAAAAATAATCTTAAGTAGTTTTTATTGCATAAAACTGGGGATAACTTCTGTTTCTTCTTTTTTAACTGGCCAAGTGTCAGAAACAGCTGAACAGATGTTTCTCTCAATATTCAGTAACAACAACAAAAAATTTACCTTTAGGATGAAATCAGGCATGGAAATTTCAAGCCCAAAGGATAATTTTTCAGCAAGTTCCAAGCAAGTGTATAATTCTTCGAAGCCAATGATTCTGAAATCTCAATCTCATGCCTCTTGACAAAGATCACGCTGTTCAAAGAAGGTCAAGTTCCTGTATTTATTCAGCATGTACAATGTGTACTGGTAAAATGTATGGTTCCTGCCCTCCAGTGGCTTAGTTCCTAGTGGGCTATTAAACAACAATGGAGGCAAATTCAGTTGTGTCTCAACTTTTTGAAAAGCTGGATGCCAGTGAGTAACTTCCATTCCTGGTCAGTACCAGGTGGGAAGCAAAGTCAAAACACTATCAATGGGTTGTGTCCAAGTTGAAGAATGTTTAACATACTAGTGGTATGTTAAGCAAGAGTTGAAGAATATTCCAGGTACAGTCAATGTGTCATGTGCAAGTTGAAGGATGCTGTAAGTATCAACTATACATGAAATAAAGGATGTTGTAACCACTAATTTTATGTGTCAACTTGCTTAGACCATGGGGCTCTCATATTTTTGTTAAATGATATTCTGGGTATTTCTCAAAGAGTACTTTTGGATGAGATTATAATTTTTTTAAGATTTATTTATTTATGCATACAAGAGCTGGGGGTAAAGGCCAGAGTCCAGGGAGGTGAGAGGATTCACCAGAGACAGAGCCAGGAACAGAACAGGCAAACTGACTGAAACACACTGCTGAGGGAAGCAGTGAGCAAGGAAGGAGAGGTCTGCTACACCATGTGGGTCCCCTCCCTGGCCGGCGGCAGGGATCGAACTTGTGCTGCAGTTTGCTTCATAGTGCATTGCTTAACCCACTGCGCCACGGGGAGGCCCAAGATTATAATTTTAATTGATAGAGTAAAACTAATTGCTCATCATAATGTAGATGGACCTCATCTAATTAGTAGATGGCCAACTAGAACCAAAAGACCTCCTTCATACACACCTAAAGGTAAGAGAATTTTCCAGCACACTTCCTTTGCACTTCATCTGCAGCATCATCTGTTTCTGCATTATGGTGTTGAACTTGGACACTGGTTCTCCCTGGTCTCCAACTTGACCCAGGGACAAATTAGATTTCTTTTTTTTTTTTTTTTAAAGATTTTATTTATGCATACAAGAGCTGGGGTAAAGGCCCGGGAGGTAAGAGGATTCACCAGAGAGGGGAGCAGAACAGGCAGACTGACTGAAACACCCTGCTGCTGAGGTGAGGCAGGAGAGGTCTGCTGCGCCATGTGGGTCCCCTCCCTGGCCGGCGGCAGGGATCAAACTTGTGCTGCAGTGTCTGCAGTCTGCTTCATAGTGTGTTGCTTAACCCACTGCGCCACCAAAGAGGCCCAACAAATTAGATTTCAACTTGTTAGCCTCCAAAAGCATGTGAACCTATTTATTATTATATATGCACATAGATAATATGTATAAGTATATATATATATCCTATTTAATATATATCCTATTTTATATCTCATTCTTCTGGGGAACCCTAATACAGGTGTCAAATTGCTACCTGTGTGTTGAGCCTGAGTTGAAAGATAAATTTCACATCACCCTCTTCTTTTACCTAACTACCGTCTACCACCATCACATGCTTTCTCACAAGACAGGCCTTATACTTCTGACCAAGCTAGTATGAAATCCCCCAACTATTCATCCATGGATTAGAGAAAAAGGAAAGGATGCATCTAATGTAGTCTCAAATATCACATACATATAAAGAACTAGGTAAGTAGTTAAAATAAGAACCAGTTATTAATGCCTGTTCTGCTACAATTCAAAATTAAATAATACTGGTAAGTCTCTAAACTAATCACTGTGGGTTTCAGTTTTTATCAGAAGAATGAGAGCGTCTAAATAAAAACATATGATTTCTCATAATTGGCAGATTATGAGAACAATTTCATAAGAGTCACAAAGAGATAAAGGTCCAAGGAAGCACATATATAATTTTACTGTTGTGGGCAACTAGAAAGGCTTCTGGAAAAACCAGCATCAGTGACAGACCATAGAGACCAAGAAACTTCAAAGAGGGAGATGGTGTTAAGATGTAAGAAAGGCAGGATTAAGCTGGAAGGGGAGCATGCTGATAAGTACAGTCAGCAACTTCCAACTGAATCCAGGGAGAGCTGGCACAGCACCACAGCTACCTAGAGAAGAATGTTTTATGTGAAGGGAGACCAGCTAAAGGAACCTCAGAGCAGTTCACATTCAAGGAAGCTATGAGGATAGATTATGCAGACAGAAGTGGGAAAATCCAGTCTTTCATCTAACAAAGTATATGCAAGTAATAAAGGTAGGAGTTTGGTAGCATGACTGATAAAATGGACTGTTGAAGAACTTTACCAGCTGATAGGGAAACTACAAATGGGAAAAGAGAAGATGGGGGTCTTCTTTTATTTAAAGAGAAAGAAGACAGATAGATAAAATAGAAAGGCAGACAAGGCTTACCCCTAAGAACTATGTTAAGCACCAAGATACCTAAGGAAATAGACAAGTTGTAAATAAGTCACATCAATAATGCATGTCAAAGGTCATGGTGGGGGAAGGGCAGAATATGTCCTGAAGAAGCATTACAGAATTCTGCTTTGTCCTTGAAATCTAATGCTTCCTTCCACTTTCAGCCCTAATACCCTATTGAGCATTTCTGAAAATTTGGAGCCCAACTCCTAGTCTCTTTTTGGATAATGTAGTCTTGCCATCTTCCTACCCTCCATGGATTATCAAATGACCAACTCTAGAGAGAAAAATTCCTCTAATCCAGGGACCAAATTTTATAAGTAACTGTAAACCCAGCACTGAGATTACTGCCTGGAATACATTAAGTTCTCAAAATGTGCCCTGGAAGGAATTCATTTTGAAGAATCACCTTCACTGTAAAATCAGCCCCTTGATAAATCAATCAGACATTTGTTGAATGCTTTCTATGAGTGAGGGTCTGTTCTAGGCACCAAATATAAAAAGACTAAAGATAGCTGATCCCTAGTGCTTATAGGATAGTGAGCTAGCATTGCATGAAGGCAGATGGATTGTTGTTAAGGTTATGGCTAGCCTCAAATAAAAAACCCTAGCAGTAACTAAATAATTCATTTATCATCCATTTTTGCACTTGTTAATAATTCAGCCAAAGTGTATTTAGTACAAGATATACCAGAAACTTATGAAGAAACATCATATATTTACAAAAAAGTTCACCACCACAATCACAGACAAATAAACATATGATAGGGACTAATAAATGTATTTACAAAGATTAGAAGGCATCCAGAGTAAGAGTAAGGCGATGGAAGTAACATACTTGGTGTGGAAGAAACGGATTTACAAATAAAAGACAGATGATTTTGCAATGGTGTTTACGCTTATCTTTTTCAAATCATAGAAATTTTATGTTCAACCTGGAGAAGGGAAAAAGAAAATGTAGTGTTGCTTCTGGTGGAGAGTGTGGGAGTTAGGGATGTTAGCAGCCCAGAGTGCCCCACTCAGCTCCCCCCTTGGAATCTGAGCATCTCTAACTCCTGTGCATAATCTAGGGCCCCACAGTGTGAAAAGCACTGCTCTCCTAGAACAAAGAGTAAGAAACAGACATCATGGGTCTTTTTTCCAAGTCCTGAGGGTGCTAGATAACAGACACACCCATGCTTTAGTGTCCTCAATAGAATACAGACCAGCCCACACTGACTTGTCTCCTGGCAATCCTGATAGGTTAAATTTGAGTTTCTACGAGGAACATAAGGGAGGGATGCAGTGTAGGCTACCTGCAATCTTATTACAGTCAGGCTTTGACAGTCCCAAAGTAGAGGTGTCCTGAGTGTAACGTGCTGCCCCACTAACCCCAGACCACTGTGCTCCTATGGAATGAAGAGTTGGTTTAGACACTTTGGTCCAGAGTAGAGCATTTTCCAATAAGAACGATGATTTAAGAGTCAAGACAGAGTGATTTATCTAAGGACACGAAAAAAAAGAGATGGAAAAATGCTTTTTAAAAGATCAGCTCTTACTCAGGGACATATACCTACCCCCTTCTCAAGCTGAGCAAGGCAGTTTTATTGTTCATAATTTTATTGACTTGAGAAAGCAACCCAGCTTTGACAAAGATAACCTTCTGTGTGCCAAGGAGTTCTATGTCATGTGGAGTACACTCTGCTGTGAGACTCCTTTCTCTCTCTGCTTGTTGACTCGTTGACCCAAATAATGAGCCCTCCCCCAACCCACCAAAGCCCACCCCCGCTGCTTCCTATCTTTGCTTCGCACATATTCCACCCAGCAACATATCCTACTCACTCCTTACTGGAGACTCTGGTTATTATTTTCTCACTGTAACTTATTTAAAATCACTAAGAATAAAACTCAGCAATTAAAATCACACAATTGCCTCTAGAAACAATTTATTTTGTTCCACCACAAATTATATTTTTTTTCGAATCAAGGTCTTTCACAGTTCTTAATCTTCCATCTCCATCCTCCAATCTCCATTTTCCTAGCTTAAGGGTCAGTAAGAACCTAAAATGGAACTCACATTGTTTTCATAAATAAAGTTTTATAGGGACATGGATATTTGTTTATGCAGTGTTACTGTCAAGTCACAAATGTAAAATTGTCTAATTGCAACAGAGACTGCCTGGTCTTCAAAATCTGTATTCACTATCTGGTAGTTTGCCAGCCTCTCTATCCAAATGACTGTGGACATTCAAGTTGGAGGACTTGTAGTCTCCTTAAACTCAAGATGCCCAAAATTTAAGTCATCACTTTCTCTTAAATCTATACTTTCACCCGTGCTCCTCACTTCTCTAAATGATATTACTATCAACCAGGTTGTCCACATAATTACAACTGGGTTGTTCTTTTGTGCTTTCTCCATTTCTCTCACCTTCAGTACAAATATTAATGCTAATACTAACATTAACTACTATGTCCTTACCAAGTCATTCCCCACCCTGAGGCTAGAGTGATTTGTCCAAAACACAAATATAGTTATGCCAGTAAGCCCCAACATAAAATCAACAGATTTCCATTCTTATTGGTCACAAAGACCTTTCTGTGTTCTCAGCCTGCTTTGTTGAAAGCCCATCATAGTTTCCTTATTGACTATGTCTCCAAGTAGTCTTTCTACCAGTCTTCCTGGTTGTTAGTCAGTTCTTTGAATATCTCATGTGGGCTCTCTATCACCTCTGAGACTTCTGTTTCTTTACGTACAACAACCTGCCCTTTGCAGAATTTCCTGTATAATTCTTCAGGATCAGTTAAAAAAAATAATAACTCCTTCAAAGACACTTTCTTTCACAGCTAGAGTATATTTTTGACTGCCCTGTTTGTGACTTTATATTTCTTGTTACAATGCACTTCACACCTTACTGTTAAAACCTGCTGATTTTCTGGTACATTATAAGTTCCCCCAAAAACATGTAGCTATCATTCTGTCTTGTTTATCATTAGACTGCTTAGAAATACAAAATTCCGGATATAAGTATATTCAGAATTATAAAGTGAATAAGTAGAACATCCACTTTAGAAAAGAGAAGCTCAAAGGGTGATGGAAATGGAAGAGAAGAGTTACAGAGGAAACTCGAAGAGTTCGGAGTCCCTATCACTTTTCGCCCGGAGAACAGACCATAAAGCTGAGGTTTTTGTGAAGATGAGCATACTTAGGCAAGGAATGGAATTGTAAGCAGGGTTTTCTGGATGTGAGAAAGAGGAAGATTAAAAAGAAGTGAATGGAAAGTTCAAAGTATTACAGTGGTCAGGACCTTGCTATTATGCTAGAGTTTCAAACTGAAAAGAGACCTTAATAAAAATGTAACTTTTCTTTCAGTTAGTCTCTTGCTCTGTTAAACCAAGTTGTATGCAAAACTATATCCCCAGTTGAACTTACAGGACAGCACCATCTGCTAGCCGTGCTTATAGTTTCCATTATGCTTCTAAACATTTTGGTTTCTTATAGGACTGTATTGTCAGAGGCATGCTTGAGAATTAAAGTCACTTCCCAAGATATACGGGTAGGAGTAGATCTGACCTTTTCAAATAAATAGCCCAACAACATCCTGGTTTGCATTTATAGCGAAAAATATCACTGTAGTCTTCACACTTAATTTAACAGCAGGAATAAATAGAAAAAAGCAAAACTTAAGAAGTAACTCATGGATATACATTAAAATGTGCTGTAATTTTGACTAAATTAGTAAATGGCAGAAAAGAAACAAACCATTTGAAATAAAAGTTTGTCTTTAAGAGCAGGGAGTTAAGGTATAATTCTAAGGTCAATATATCAAGAAATAGTGGCATGCTATTTTAAGTTATAGAGATCTGAAGAAATTATGGAAGTTGTAGAATGCAATGATAGAAAGAACACAAAGTACTCCTTCCGGGTTCTCAATTCCTGACAAAGTACACCATTAGCACAAGGGCATTTCCGTAAATTCACATCTCTGGGGGGTAAGTTCACAGGTAGGGTTAGGAAAATACTAAGGATAGTTAAGATGGCTATCTTAGTTAACGGAACTCTGGACTTCAAACACTCAGAGACTCTGAGATGCGAAGTTTGCCATAGCCCTGTGGACACAAAGGCAGTAGGAGAGAAACCCAAAGGAGAACCACCAGAAAAGAGAACAACTTTAACATAGAGAAAGCTTACTCTTAGCTCTGACCATCACAGAAGAGCCTCTCAACAGCATAGCCCTAGTTAGGAAGATCTTTTAGTTTCTGTAGATCAAGTGGTCATTTTTCTTACAGTCACTTCTTGTATTAGTACCTTTCTGATGTGTTGGATGATGCCTACTCTAAAGGTACTCATATGGTGTAAATCATTGTTTAGGCATGATTCATAACACCCTAGACAGAGAAGAAACATCTTCTGCAGAATATTATGAATGAATGGACCTTCCTTAATGCCCTGGGTGTAGATGCAATGATATCATAACTGCTGAGTGCCAGTCTGAAAGGTAGAGTGGATCACAACTTTTTTTTTTAAGTAAACATTAACATTATACATGACTCAGAGGAACAAGTTCACACCTTTTCAAATACGTGTTACCCACCACACTGGCACCCACAATCTTCCACCATATTTTACTGGTATTCAGACACATACCTCTTCTGTGGTAGGCTCAGTTCTATAGTCATATTGTTAGGGTTTATTTGGGCTGATTTTATCTGTTGTTTTGACTTCTTTCTTTTGTATTCCACACGTGAGTGAAACAATCCAGTATTTGTCCTTTTCCTTCAGACTTATTTCATTTAGCATTATCTCCTACATTCCCGTTCATGTCACAAATGTCAAGAATTCATCTGTTTTATAACTAATTAGTATCCCATTGCGCATATACCATATCTTCATTATCCACTCAACTATCTCAAGGCACTTAGGTTGTTTCCTTAACTTGGCTATTATAAATAGTGCTGCAATGAACTTAATGCATATATCCCTTCAATTAGTGATTTTGCATTCTTCAGGTAAACATATAGGAGTAAAAATCCTGAACAATATTCATTTTTAATATTTTGAGAAGCCTTAGTATTGTTTTCACAGGCGCTGTACCATTCTACATTCTCACCAATAGTGTATGAGGAGTATTTGTTCTTCATATTCTCACCAACACTTTTTGCTTCTGCTTCTTTTAAATTTTTTATTGTTTAAAAAATTCTTTTTTTTTTTAATGCATACAAGAACTGGGGTAGAGGCCAGAGGTACGGGGTGTGGAAGTAATGAGAAGATTTACCAGAAACAGCGTAGAGAACAGAACAGGCAGAGGAATGAAATATACTGTACGAACAGTAGGTGAGACAGGAGAGGTCTGCTGCACCATACGGGTCACCTCCCTGGCTGGGAATTGAACTCATGCTGCAGTGGCTGCTTATAGCCTCATGGCCCTGAGATAAAACCTCTTCTGCCACCAGGGAGGCCCTCCTGCTTTTTCTAACAGCGACTGTTATCACAGGTATGAGAAAGTATCTCATTTTGGTTTTGATTTGATTTCCCTGATTATAAGTGGTGCTGAGCACTTTTTTTTCCTGTGCCTATTGACCAGCTGGGTATCGTCTTTGAAAGTGTCTATTTAGATCTTACTCCCATTTTTTTGACTGGGTTTTTGTTTCCTTTACGTTGAGTGATATGAATTCCTATTAAATTTTATCTATCACCCCTTGTCATATGTATGATATGCAAGAGTCTGTCCAAATTCAGTATGGTGTCTTTTCATGTTAATGACAGCTTCTTTCACTGGGCAGAAGCACTTTAGTTTGCTGTAGTCCCATTTGTTTATGTTTGCTTCTGCTTCTCTTGCCCTTGGAGTTCCCAAAGACATCCCTGAAATCAGAGTCAAGGAGTGTTTTGCCTACCATTTATTTTATGGCTTCAGACCTTATACACAAGTCTTTAATCCATTTTGAACGAATTTTGTGTATGGTGTGAGATAGTGATCTAGTTTCACTCTTGACAGCAGCCCAGTTTTCATAGCACCATTTGTTGAAGAAACTTTGCTTTCTCCAATGTAAACTCTGGGTTCCTTTGTTGTAGATTAAATGGCCATGTAAGTATGAGTTTATTTCTGGGCTCTCAATTCTATTCCATTGTTCTCTGTGCCTACTGTTATTGCAATACTACTATTTTCACTACTAGCTAGAGCTTTGTAGCAGAGTTTAACTCTGAGAGTACACTACTACCTTTTTGTCAGCATTGCTTTGGCTAGTCAGGACATTTTGTGGTTTTATATAAATTTCAGTAACATTTGTTCTATTTCTTTGAAGAATGTCACTGAACTTTGAGAGGGTCTGCACTGAATCTGTATATTTGCTCCAAACTGCTGAAGAATGATGATCAGTAAAATGGCCATTTAAAAAATGTTAATTATTCCAACCCATGAGCAGGAAATATCTTTCCATTTCATTGCATTTTCTATTTCTTTAAACGATGTCTTATAGTTTTCACTGTAGAGGTCTTTCAATTCCTTTACTATATTATTAGTAAGTGTTTAATTCATTTTGATGCAATAGTAAACAGGATTGTTTTCTTGATTTCTTTCTCTTCAAGTTCATTGTTTGCATACAGGAACATAACTGATTTTTGTATATTGATTCTGTAGCCTGACACGTTACTGTACTAACTTATTGTTTCTAGCAGTTTTTTTTAATGATGTCTTTAGAGTTTTCTATGTATGTTATCAGGTCATCTGCAAATAGTGACAGTTTTAGTTCTTTTCCAATTTGGATCATTTCTGTATCTTTCTCTTGATTAATTACACTAAGACTTCCAGTACTATGTCATGGTGAAAGTAGACATCCTTGCCTTGTAGCTAACCTTAGAGGAAAAGCTTTCAGTTTTTCATTCATCGAGTATGATGTTATCTGTGGGTTTGTCATATATGGTCTTTATCAGACTAACATATATGACTTATAAACCTGTTTTTTGAGTGTTTTTATCATATGTAACTGTTGAAACTTATAAAATGCTTTCTCTGCACCTATAGATCATGTAATGTTTGCTTTTCCCTTCGTTGATGTGAACTACATTGATCAATTTGCAGATGTTGAAACATCCTTGTGTTCCTAGAATAAATCCCTTATAGAAATCACATAAGATCCTTTTAATGAATTTTCTAATTCACTTTGTTAAGATTTTGTTGAGGATTTGCATCTATGATCATCTGGTATACTTATCTTTGTTTTCATTTTTGTGTGATGTACTGACTAGCTTTTCAGTGCTTTCTTCCATCTCCTCTTTAACTTCCTTTATTATGGGAATTTTGAACTCTCCATTTGATTAAGAATATAAAATCTTCCATGTTTGTTTTCAGATTCAGGAGAGTTTTTCTCTTACTTGATATGATAATCACTTGAAATCTTTACTGTTATATGTTGCAATTATTTTTTGCCTGCTCATGTCTGTTTTTTTTAAGTATCTGTAACAATAACTTAGAGAGTTGAAACACTACTTCCCAGCAATTGGAACTGTGGTTTTATGTGACTTCAAATTTTTAACCTTTGCCAACTTTTGCAGATCCAGAGAACTGATTTTGCACTGCTGTATCAAGAATGGGATAGGGATCTGAAGGTGTACAGCCATTGGTGCAAATGTCCTGGGAGATGGGACTAGCTAGTGTTCTGACACTGCCAATATCTTTCCTCTTTGGAGTTCCAGATCTGTGACTCTGTAGTCTACGTACTCTCAGTGTGCTTCACAACATCAGTACCAGTTCTGAGAGTGGGGGGAGTAAAGTCAAGTACAATGTCCTTGTTTTTTTCACTGGGGATCTAGGCTGTGGGATGTTAATACTCCAACTCTCCTATGTACTTTCCCTTAGTCAAGCTGTGTGTCTCCACACAATTTAGTTCTCCTTTCTCCAGGGACCCTGACTGAGTGGCCACTGCAATTTCTAAGGCAGCCTCCCATCCTTGACCATGCCTCCAGACATTCTCTCCACCCACCTCTTGTTCAATGAAGCAAGAATGTACTTTCTGGCAAGGTGTGTCTTGGTATCTGCTTTCCAAAAAGTATTCTAGTTGTGTACCATGACATAGGACTCTCTGAATATAGTATATCTGAGGTTAACTTTGATGATCCTCTTGGCAGTGAAACAAGGAACATCCTCTGACTCTATATTGCTAAAAAGTTGAAATCCTGGATGAGACCCTTCTGCTTTAGCTACTGCAGAATGGCCTACCTCCTGGACAAAGTGAAGCTCGCTTAAGTTTTTATCTATTTCTTGAATAAATTTCTCTTGGGTTCCCAGTCTCTGGTGACTTTGCCAGATTGTAACAATTCCTCATCGCAGACCAGACCAACATAATAAATAGTTTAGACTGTGTGATTATTTTGGAAAAATATACCTAACCCATAAATCCTTTGTGAGCTGGGAGAAACTGGGGCAAATTCTGGACCCTCCTAAGTGTTCTAACATCTCAGAGCATCTCTTCCTAGACCCAGAATTTAGTTTAGAGGTATGAAAGATACTTGAAATTAAAAGACATCCCAAAGGAAATAGCAGCCTTTCAGTGTAAAGAAGAGGCTTTACTCATCAAAGTTCTTAGGAAGAATTCCCTTGATTTATTCAAGGTATAAAAATTTCAAACTGAGAGTATAACCTATTAGTGGAATTTGAAACCAATTCTGAGGTTCTCAGTCAGCATTTTTGTTATTGCTGCTGATTTTGTTTTATAATGTTAAGGCTTTTCTATGTTAATACATGCTTAGATTTAAATTAACTTTTTTGTACTTTCTCATAGATATTAAAGGTAAGTACTATTTTTTTTCAATTATATATCATGTGTGCATGTGTGTGTGACTACTAGGCCATAATGTAAAATATAATTATTTGAGGGTCATCATGTTTGTGAAGCACTGCAAATGTGAAGTCATGTTACAGCCTCTTCTGCCTACAGAAAAATTTGGGCTTAACACACTTATGATCTAAACAAAGTTTTCATTTAACTAGGTTTTCCTCATCATTAACAAAGAGACATATAACAAACTATTCACTAACAATGTAATGTTAACAATTCATAATGAAAATGGAGGATTCCTATACCTTTCCATAAAATGACAGAAAGTGTTAATGTTAATTCACTAACAATGTAATGTAATGTTAATGTAACCAAGTCCTCAGCAGAGTGACACTTTTTACCCGCTAACTACACGTATTGCTGAATTACTGTATAGTGCTTCTAATTCTGCACTATTCTGAGAAAATGTAAAATGTTGGCGTCATATTGCATTTTGATGATTCCATTTTCTCATGTCTTTTTTTTTGTTTCCTAAAATACATCACTAACCTTTGACTTTTATATAGTCATTTCAATGTTTTTTTTAAGATTCTTCCACAAGTTTACAGCATCAGTGTCAATCAGCATTTTGCCTTACCCTCTTACGTGTTCCATCTAGTGATCAAATTGACATCTAAAGGGGAAGCAGAAGAAGTAAACCTCAAGGCATAAAGTCCCAGGATGATTCTGATGGAAACGATCAACACAGCCATTCATCATCTGTTAGTGGTTAGGAATCCAATTCATAATGAAAATGGAGGATTCCTATACCTTTCCATAAAATGACAGAAAGTGTGAATTTTAGACTGAAAGTATTAGGAATGAAACTCAGGGGAAAATGCCATGAGCTGTAGGTAATCAGCTGATTGACCAGTGCCAGTTAAACCAATGTCTAGTTACTCATTTTAACAAAATGCTCTCTTGGAAAAAAGTCAAATACTAAAGGTCACAATCATTTAGGTTATTGCATTAGAATTATGCAATCCATCATGAAATTTTACTTCTTAAAAATACTCACTTGATTGATTATACTCCAAGGTAAAGCTCTCTCAGTATAAACAGCTCTGGAGCAGAGGAAAGCTTAAACACAATTCTAACACTAAAGCCCTTCTACATTATTTTTAGCCCATACTCAGCCCATATTCATTCTTAAATGAATTGCCATTAGTTCACCATCTAGATTTTGAAAAACTACCCTATGATAGTTCTTCTGGAACAAAGATGAAACAGGAAACACAGCAACTAAGAGTTTTTCTTTCTCTAACATTTTATGTTAGTGCAGCAGGATAGTAAAAAAAAAAAATAAGCAGATCATAAACTCATAAAATAATTTCAGTTTGGCATAAATTATATGATGAAAACAAATCTGTATGTAATAGGACAGAAAATTATATTGGGGTGGAGGACACTCTTCTAGATCAGATGGTCAGGGAAGGCTTTTTGAGGGCATGGATTTTGAGCCAAGATGTGAATGTTGAGAAGGATCCACATAGGTTGAGATAGGGAACAGAATTCCAGGTAAAAGAAATAGGAAACACAAATCCTCTAAGACTAAATATTGTGTTATTGAAGAACTGCAAAGAGGTCAGCATCGTGACTGGAAATTATAAAGAGAGAGTAGGGGAGCAGAATGAGCAGAGAACACAGTTGCAGGCAAGAAGTAATGGTAAGGAATAGTGTATTATATTAAAGGTAAAGTAAAGCTAAGAAAGTAAAGGAATATTTGAGTAAGGACATGAAAAATTTTTTTTTGAAAAATTGCTTTGGTTATTTTGTGATGATAGGAAGAGGTAGTAATGGTTGATTAGAACCAGGACACCAATAAGAAGTTGTACAGGTGAGAAATTTATTGGCTAAAAATGGGATGACAGCAGGGGAATTGAGAAGAATCAGATTCCAGATGTGTTTTTAAGATAAAATTTTGGATTGCATGTAACTTTTTAGGCTTATTAAAAGAATGTAACAACTGAATTTTGAAATGCAGTATAGTAAACCAAATTATAATGCATCTGAATATTATAGTCCATATCTTGTCTTTGGTTTTAACAATGAGTCAAATTCATACAAGTTGTTCCCTAACAGAACTATGCTCTGTAATGTACCATTACTTCAATAAAATAAAGCAGAAAAAAAAAAAGATATAGCTAGTATGCCTTGCTGATTGTTTTTGGTGGAGGAGAAGAGGAAAGGAACCATGGTTGACATGAAATATTTGCGTCATTAACAGGAATTGTTGGAAGAGAACACTATTATTTAATGGAGGAAAAGGGAGAAGGTGTAAAGAGTTCTGTTTGGCAAGGAAAAGTTTAAGGAACTTGTTAGAAATCTTCAGATAATTACTAAATCAGGAATTTATTAAAACCTGGGATATTTCTCACCAACTAACTGTTGAATTTGTACCATGAGCAAAGGCTGACAGTAAGAACAAAGGTTTAACTTCTTTACTCCTACTGTACTGCTGCACTAAGGAATCCTAGAATTTATATAATTGTAGAGTATCCATGTATTCCATCAGTGTTTACTGAGCCATGAGACAGGTATTAAACTGAGACCCCAGAACACTAGAGAACAAAGAGCCTGCTCTCTAATGCAGAAAACAGACACAAGTCAGATGATGTCAAAACTGCAGTATGTGATACAAAGAGAAAATACAGCCGTCTGTGATCTCTTCTGAAGAACTGGGAAAGGTATCTACAAGTAAGAGATGTTTGAGAGAAGATCAAAGTATGAGTCCCATTATAAAAAACTAAAGGGAGAGAAGCAGAATAGTTTTGCAGAGAGAGAAATAAATGCCACACATGGCTTTGGAGGAACTGACAAAGACAACTGAATCAAAAGGAAAAAGGGAAATGTGATGGGACATATGACAGTAAAAGGAAAAAGTAGTAAGGAAGAAGAAGGAGGCAGAGACTCAGCTGGCCATAATAAGGAGTTTAGACTTAGCCTACAAAAATGACAACATTAAATCTAAATTCCAAATGATTATTCTGCTATTATGGAGACTGGATTAGAGGCAGGGACAAAAGCAGACCTTTAGAGATATAATACTCTAAAACAAAATTATGTTCCCCAACTGACTTGTCAGCACAAACATATACACATGAATACCATCCTATAATAAGAGATCTAGTCTATCACTGCAAAATAAGGATAATCAAATATAACATTTTATGACATTTCAATTGAACTTTACATGACCCAAACATATATAGGTGTTGATAACAGAGGATTTTTAAAAATATTCTCTTTATCCCCTTTTGTATGTTTATGTGGGTGGGGGAAGATACATGTCCACCACCTGCTGGTACCTCAGCATATACACAGTCTACAGGTTGGGTAAACTGTCATTAAATAGGAGAAGGCAATGTCCCTGTGAGAGATGTTGGTGAATTGGATGAGCATTGTGACCATGAACTATTTAAGGTATGAATAAATATGGATGAGTTTTAAGATGCATTGCTAAAGAGGAACGGGGACAGTTTAAGACTAAGATAGTGGACAAGGCAAGTGGATGAATAATGAGGGATGAGTAGAGGACTATGGAAATGATTCAGTGATGGTCTGGTCCATGCTCAAGAAATGAAAGACATTGAATGCTTCTCTTACCTATGGCAGACACCGATTATTATGCAAAACAAGCATTCTTTCCTGCTGAGCCTTACAGCCAGTACTTCAGATAAGCCCTATCTGCCATTCCAGATCAAGTACAAGTCCCTCATTTAGAAGGTAAATAAATTGAGACCCAATGTAAAAAATACAGTTCTAAAGAAAAGACATTTTCAATAAAGGCATCACCTAAATTACCTTTTTAAGTTTAAATTTTAATGAGAACATTTACTCTAAAGTCCACAGATATGCATTATGCTCTACTATTTTCTTGTATCTGTAAAGTAAGACATTTACCTGGATTCACATCCAGGAGAGGACTGACAAACCAGTGGGAAAAAAAAAAGATACATCAACACTAAATGTAAGATAATGTGAATATAAATACCAGTCAATAGAAGTAAATGATAGTTGCATGCTTCCTTAGGACATCTGTTGTCCTAAGATTTTATAGGATTGTGTTTTAATATTAGGAGAAAATAAGAGATCTAGTCTATCACTGTAAAGGTGAGAACTGAGGTCCAGAGTGGTAAGACTTGTGGCTCAGGGTTACAAAGTTTTAGTGAGGGAGGCAGAAATCAGCTCTTTCTGAATTCTAATTCATCACCCTTTCTGGAGACAGCACTCTCCACAAACACACTGACAAAGGACAAACCCTCCTGGGAGACAAATACAAAAAACTCAAATATAAATACAACTAAGTGATTGAGTGTAATTATTATCAATCATTGTTTAAAATTCCCTAAACATGTTTTCATAAAAGATTCTTTGTTCTTCTTACTCTTATCTAACACCTCCTTTACAATAACCTATCCAGGGAGTAATGGATTTATCCCTTCATCTCCTTACCAGTTTATAGGAAGGGTGGAGGAACACAATAATACACTAGGTGAGGGTAGAACTCTATTTCAGAAAATTTAATATACATGCATCTAAACTTACAAAGAGATAAATTAGGGGGATTATTCAAATAATACCAGACTTTCTTATATGTTTGCTTTTAATAGCATGATCCATTAAAACGTTCTAAATATTTATGGATTATTAAGTATTTGACATGAAGATTAGGGGTGGAGGTGGAGGGAGAGTCTTAAAATTAGAGTGTTAAAATACTCAACTAACTGATGGAGAGGAATTTTTCGAAAATAAGAACCACTGTAGCACCAGTTGGATCCCCAGCCAGGGTGGTGACCCACATGGCACAGCAGACCTCTCCTAGCTCGCCCACTGTTCCCCTCAGTAGTGTGATTCAGTAGATCTGCCTGTTCTCTTCCCTGCAATGTCTCTGTTGAATTCTCTCACCCCCCCCCCCATGCCTCTGGCCTGTACCCTAGTTCTTGCATGCATAAATAAATAAATCTTAAAAAAATACATTGTACAAGAATGAAAAATAAAATTTCAGATATACAAATAATCTCATATGAATTGAAAATACAGTTTCTTCAAATGGGCAATAGATGAAAAGCTGATTGTGTGATACTTGCATAATGCCCATCATGATTCAATAGGTTTAAAGGGAAGCAAAGCTTTGAAGGGGCTCTTGGATATGTATCTTGGGAACTTAGTGATATGGCCTTGTTTTTCACTTTTAGAGTCTTTTCTGCTTTTATCCTAACTGCTTCAAAATTAGAAGATAATGTTTCAAAAAGTGTTATACTTGACATAGAGATGTGCTGATTGATGACTCCATTTATTAAGATTCCCTCTGAAGTGTTACATATATTCACTCTCACAAACTCACACCCAGAACACTCCTACTCAGCAGCATACTTGGTCTTCAAATTATACTCCTCTGCTTTTGGCTTTGTGCATCCTGCACAACTTTTGGGCAAAAAAAAATCAACTTTCATCTGTAATAAGAGTTTAGAAAGCTTCCCAAGAAAAAGGTAAGGAGGATAAAAGATCAACTAGAACTTTTTGATTCATGTTTTGTTTGGTGGTTTCTAAATGTTTGGAAGGAGTTAGATGCTGCCACTTTAAGAAATCAGATAGGAAAAATGGATTCTACTATAGGAAAGAGAGGCCTTGAAGTTTAGGAGTATCTGAAGCCCACACTTCATGGTGAAATAATTCAAGTGTGAACTTGGAGGCAAGGAAAGAAAAAGAAAAGAAACTCCAAATTAGATATAAACTGGCTTAAGAAAGAAAGAAAGTGAATGTAGGCATTTGATACTCACAGCATACAGCAGGAAAAGAAAATAAATGCAAAACATGGTTCAGGACTAGACCTATTAGAGAAAATCCTTTGAATAGACCTTCAGACATAGCATTTCTTCGGGATAGGAAAGGGAAAGAAAGACAGGAAGGGTAGAGGGAAAGCAAGGGAGAGAAGGAACAAGGAACTGAATCATGATTATAGAGACTGGTAAGTCCCAAGATGTAAAGCATAAAGATGTAAAAACCAGAACCAAAGGTATAAATTCTAAACTGAGTCCAAAGACAAGAGAAAACTGTTATTTCAGCTTACAGACCATTAGTCAGAGTAATAAAATTTTCTCTTGCTCAAACTTTTGTTCTATGCAGGACTTCCATGGTTGAATGTGACCTGCTGGCATTGGGGAAAGCAATCTGTTTTACTCAATTTAGTAATCCAAATGTTAATCTCATCCAGGAACATAGGCACACACAAAATAATGTTTAACCAAGTATCTTGGCACCCCATGGCCCGGTCAGGCTGACACAAAAGTAATCATCACTATGATTAAGTATCATTGCTATTCCTCAAGGGAAGTAAAACTTCCCTAACACTAAATTCCATGGAAATCATTTGAGAACCACTGAATATTCTAGAGTAAATGTTCTAAACAAGATTTTTTTTTTAGTAGATGTAGTTATAGATTTTATTTGGTCTTTAAAAAATGTTATTTTCTGATAATAAGAAAACTCATTATCCTATAATACTAAAAGTAGCTGAGGTAAAATGAGTTTAACTGTGTATTGTTTTAAGAATAAAGATCCAAAAATAAAGCCTATAGTATCTAAAGCAGTAAGTGAACAGCAGATCCTTTGACTGGTCCTTCAGAGACACAGCATTTCTCTTAGCAGAGCTTTATTAAAGATCAAAAAGATCTATTTGATCTTTAAGACAATTAAAGATTTCACCTTTGGGCTAAGACCAAGATGTTCAGTATTGCTTCTGGAAAGTGGATCTTTCTGTTTAAGTGCAGAGCTTGGATATGTACAACCACACAAGTAAATATCACCTTAAAATTTGTGTCTGCATAATATCTGTCTTGTCTGAACCAAGTCCTGATTCTGCTCAGGAAAGCAAAAAACTGCTACAATAAGAACTGATAACATGTTAGTTCTACCACACTTAATATATGTAATAGTTTTCAGGAAGAGACAAAATAATGTCCCTCCTTCCCCACCTCCCACCACCAAAAATTAAATAAAGAAATAAAACAAAATCCATTCAGAGAGCAAATAAAGCAGATCACAGACCAAGAATATCACCTTCTGTGTAGTGATTACCTTAACAATGAGAGTCACTCTTCAGAAATTCAAGAGCTCTTTAACTATAGATCCATCCATTGTTGGCCCTCTTAATAAGAGAGCTCAGAAGACTACATATGGTCTATGGTGAATAACTGTGGGTGCTTTGGTGGTGGGAGAGCTACGGAGACCACACCTGAGGGGAGAAATCCTGTACTGTCAAAATATTAACAAGGACAAAGTATCAGTGGTACTTCATTGAAGGATGGATGGATGGATGGATGGATGGATGGATGGATGGATGGATGGATGGATGGATGGATGGATAAATCTCAGGAGGTCTAGCAGTTTGCTTTTGAAGAGGTTATATCTCCATCAACAATATGGATGTCTATAGGCATGCCATACTTAAAAAAACACCTGTTAAGTTTCAATACTCTTAACCTTAAAATCACAAGTTCCTAGAGCTGTTTTCAAAAGCGACATTTAGTTTAAAAATAAAAATGTAAAAAAGAACACTTTAATACTGGAACCATGTTATTCTCCCATCCAAAGCCCTGAACCAGAGGCACCTTGTAGCTGTCTTAACAGCCATCTTGGCTTGTGTCATTCAGGGGCAACAAACACAGAGACAGATTATCTGAACTATTTGATAAGCCTGATATTCAGGGTTTAGCTGGGCAAGTAAGTACAGATTCCTTGGCCTATCTCACCCCTTTTCAGGACTTGCATCCAAGACCCACAGGTCATATAGATTTGCTGAAACAGCATTCTAGTGGTGAGCAAATTCTGGTGTGCGGTTTTGTGGTCTTAATGGCAAACAAGAAAATCAAAGAGCACTGCAGAAAGGAATTAGATTTTCACAACTTTAGAAAACAAAGGACTTTGTCAAAATAGAGCAGTTTAAGCTCTCAGTGTGCTGTTGGATTGGGATGCGGTAAAGATATCTTCAATATCTTTACATTTATTCCAAATCGCTTTAGGAGGAATTTTAATGGTATACTAAATGTGTAATGATCTACTGCCCTCGTGTTTGTCCTGGGTGACAATAAGGAAATACCAATTTAGAGTTACATTTTCCATAGATTAGCTTTTTAGCTAGAAATTATATGAGCGTATGTGTGTCTTTATGTGCTTGTTTGCTTTCATTTATTCAGATCATTTCTAAATATTGCCATATGGTAATTGAGTGGTAATGTTGCAGCCTCTCTGAAAGGAAGATGGAGTATGAAACGGGTCTCTAAACAATTCAGCCCAGCCAACATAGGCAATAAAGGGGAGGGAAGAGGAGGAAAATATTCTATTTGCCATCTCTCCCCTTGGAAAGTGCTGTTTCCAGGGAGGTCAGCATCCTACACTCCAGTGCCAGTCAGAATTAGAACAATCTATTCAAATGTCCTTTATGAGCCCAGAACAACTGTTGGAGCGCTACAGAAATTGTGCAGATCAGCTAGTATTTGAAATAAAACAGCTGTGTCTTGTGGTTACTTTACTCAGTGAGCATGGTTAATGGCTCAAACACACAAGAAACCACAAACCTAGGAAACACTATCTTTTCCTCACTTGAGAGTCTCTCACAGCCCTCAGCCTTGAAGCCTCCCTTTTCTTGCGCAGGGTGAGAGGGACTTCAGTATGCTGGAGGCCTGCCTTCTCCTGGAAGGGGACGTGTGCAAGTTGTCCCGCCCTTTCCCACTACCGATGTGATTTTCTCTCCCCTCCTTGCAAAAATAAAGGAGACATGATGCCATTTGTTTAGCAGAGAGGACGGGGTAAGATATCGGAAAATCTTGCTTGTTTCCTTTCTAGCACATTCCTTACATCTCAGAGTGGGGCTACTGAGCTAACCCAAACTGATTGACTTCAAAAGTTCCAAGCAGCTTAAAACAAAACAATACGAAACACAAAGCAGCCTTGATGCTTCTGAAACAGCAACCACAACCAAACAGTGAAACAAAAAAATCCAGAAACAACAGCTGTGGGGGGGGGGGGCGCGGGGGAAGAGGGTACAGGAGCTGGGGCAGGCCAGGGCTTATGTTACAGGAAGATTTCTGAAGTGCCCCTTTGTATATATACCAATCTTTCTGAGTGATAAAATGCTATCTGCAATAAAAGGCATTCTCCCATGGCTTCTGCATGCTAATGAGCTGCTGATCCATATTCTCTGGGCTGGGAAGGAGCATGAAAATTCTCTCCACACCCAAACCCATTCTTTTCAGTAGCTGCTGGCAAATATTTCAGCTGGAAGACTTGATTAAGAAGTAATTGTTAACTGGCACCAAAAGCCTTAATGTGAGTTCTGGAAACAAACAAACAGGAAATAGTAAACCGCTCCTTGTTTAACAAGGAGGCTGATACACCCTCCCCAAGCCAGTCAGGGTCTTAGGAAGACCCTATAACCAGGCAGCTGTCTTTAACCATTTCCTTCCATGGCTTTTGGAACAAGGCTCAGTGAAGTTATGGAAAAATCTGGTAAACATGTCTTTAGTTCTGTCTGCCATTCCTACATGTACAACAAGGACCGACAGAAGAAGCACTAATCCCTCAAGTGATGTTATTGGAATAGATGTCTGTCAATTTATATGGAACACTCCACAGAAGGAAATAAAATGGCTATGAATAAAAGAGAGTTACAGAAGTGGGGATCATCTTTTCTTCCTCTCACCAAATGTCTTTGTCTAGCAAAAATCACCATCAACCCACTCATATTCAGCCACATTAACCTTCAAATCTGTGACCTCGTTTTTCTTGGAAATTAAAATGAATTGGAGGCATATATTTGTGTGCCTTGTTTTCTTTCCATATGCTTGTTGTTCTTTCCTGTCTCTGCCTCCTCAATTCATCCTTACATGGACAATGTATTAGAAGGTAAGAGCACAGATTTTGAAATAGTCTCAAGTCAGGGCCTATTTGTTTGTGGGGATCTGAGACCACTCATGAGAAACAGACCTACAAATCTTGTTTTATTTTAAGTGAGTGAAAGATACTAAACTCACTATAGAACTAAAGAGGTACTAAGTCAGTCTAGGGAAAAGATCATATATTATGCTTACTAGAAATCAAATTTAACTAATCCATTATCCCAAATCCTGCCCCTTCTTGAGATTCCTAGCTGGAAATGAGTTTCTTATCACCTATCCAGTTCCCAAGTTGTAACTTTGCTAGTCATTCTAGTTTCATAATTTTCATCCTTCTCCATTGAGTTATTCAGTAAAATATCCCATGTCCTAAATGTCTCGGTGTGTTCCTTCAATATCACCTCCACAGTAGAATAACGCTAATAGCTACATACCAGGCCATGTTACCAGGTGGAATTAACTCCGTCAAGTCACTGAGAACTTACTATGTGCTACAAGTGTGCCTTTGTCAGTTCAGGCTGTTATGACAGAATTCAAGACTGGGTACTTTAAAGAACCACCATGTATATAACAGTTCTAGAGGCTGGAAGCCTGGGATCCAGATACCTGCCTGATCAAGTTTTTGGTTAAGGCCTTCTTCCTGGTTTGCACATGGTCTCTTTCTTATATGTGCTCATATGTCAGGGGTAGAAGGGAAGGAGAGGAAAAAGAGAGAATATGCTCTACCTGTCATCTTTTTCTGATGAGGACGCTAATGGTAAGCTGGGGGCTCTACCCCTTTTACCTAATTACCTTTTAAAGGCACCTAACCCCCAAATACCATCAGAGCAGGGCATGGACATATGCAATTGGGGTTTGGAGTAGAGAACACATATATTCAGTCTATAGCAAAAGAAAACTACAGAAAGAGTGGATAGTGCTTGTGTTTTGTCAAAGTCTGTATTAGTTTCCTAAGGCTACCATGACAAAGTGCCACAGAACGGTGGTTTAAACAACACAAATTAATTTTCTCACAATTCTGGAGGTTACTGGTCTGAATTCAAGATGCTGGCAAGGTGGTTTATTTTGAGACATCTCTCCTTTTTTTTTTTTAGATCACCATCTTCTCCCTATACTTTCACATGATCCATTTTCTATGTGTGTCCATACCCTAAAGTCCTCTTCTTAAAAGGATCTAGTCATTTTATATTAGCATCCATCCACTCTAGTGATCTCACTTTAATACAATTATCTCTTTAAAGGCCCTATATACAGATAATCACACTCTGAAGTTCTGGATGTAAGATGTCAACATATGAATTTGAGGGGACAAAATTCAGTCCATGAGAAAGTCCTTTAATATTTATCCTTTTTCCTCACCAATAATAAATACACTCTTTTACCCTCACTTGTATCAAATTTTAAATGGAGCATAAAGTCAGCATCATTTTTAACTGTTACTTGCTTTTGTGGTGTTATTGCCTGGACAGTAGCTTTTCATTGTAATGCGTTCCCCATTGAGGAAGTCTATATCCTCCATGCTTAGTCAACTTGTAATCTAGCCCTCCATTAATCCTCCCAGCTCCAGGAGGAGGATGCTTAATAATTTTCATTTGCTAAGTGAAGAAACAAACACAGGAATTTTGGCTAAATTATCTAAAACTGTTCCACAGCCAAGCTGTCAATCTGTTGGGGGTATAATAATTTTATTATTGGTATTTTACAATGACCAAAGTTTCTTCATTTTATTTCCCATTTTGACCTGGAGCAGAGATTTTCTGGTACTCATACCATTGGGATGGATAGACAGTTGTAATTTAGCTGTGAAAATCTTACCTAGTTAGTATAACAAGTGTAAGAAGCATTATAAATTAGTACGTACTTAT
Organism: Galemys pyrenaicus; assembly: GCA_019455555.1. NCBI lineage: Eukaryota > Metazoa > Chordata > Mammalia > Eulipotyphla > Talpidae > Galemys > Galemys pyrenaicus. The sequence goes on along the minus strand of JAGFMF010011445.1, from coordinate 924,153 downwards.
TTCAGTCAGGCATTTCCTTCTCATTCACCCTTATAATACTTTGATGAGGCAGTTTACTGTAGTTAAATGTATAATCATCATAGTAGATAAAGTTCCCTAAAGTCAAGGACCATTTGGTTTCTTTACTGCTTTAGAGATTTCTGCTCTAGATCACTGTCACTTTCACCTGACAGTGGGAAATGAAGAAGCCAAAACCATTTCGAAATACCAATAATAAAATTACAGTCTTCCCAATCAGACTGACACTGTGTCTGGAAAACACAGTCTTTAAAAAAATTACCTTAGATAAAAATCCAGTACCTAGTCTGACACATTGTAGGTGCTAACTAAGTAATTGTCAATGGCATGAACAAATGAATAAATGCTTACTTTGTGAAAAGAAAGCCACCATCCCTGTAGTTCATTATTACAGGAGATATAGATGATTATTGCCCATAGGTGCAGGGGAAAAGTCAAGATTCAACTTAATATATCCTAATTCCTACCTTAATTATCTATCTTATTTCTTATACCCACATTTTTTTTTAAGTTACCATGTGCATGAACAATAAGCTTACAATGAAATTCAAAAAGATTCAGGATCCTGATTTTTAGAGAAAGCTGGTGATAAAAAAGCTAGATAAATCCTACACTGGAAAAAAGCAACCTAGTCATTAAATCTATTCTTTGTTTAGCTGAGAAATATTATTTTTCAAAAAATAATCACATATCCCAGCACAATTAGTTCTGCACCAGGAATCCTCATGAAAATTTGAAGCTCAAAAACATTGACAAAATCTTTAAAAAAAAAAAAAAACTTATTAGTATAATCTAGATAAAACACCTTAGAAAGGAAAATATCACAGAAGAGACAAAATCTTAAGCAAATTGTCCTTTTTGAGACATGATAACAAATGGATTACTGCTTGGCTACTAAACATAATGAGGAAGAAAAATTTCAAATCCCCATGTCAATGAGGAATAAATATCTCAGGATGAGGAAACCATGGTGAGCACAAAGACAAATGTCAAGCATCTCATCTCTCCATTCACTTATTTTCTTCAACAAGATTCCCTAACTGAAGGGTAGTTACAAACAAACTTTAAAAGTGGGTGTAGAATGAAAGGAAGATGGCGGCAGAGTGAAGACGCTAGACTCATATTGTCCAGATACACATAACAGGGAAAGCCAAAAAAGCAAAGAGAAAAGCCAGAAAACGGACTATCAGCTTACATATAGGAAACATCAGCCCGACGGAAGG
>JAGFMF010011445.1:907194-918111 GCA_019455555.1 Galemys pyrenaicus | reverse complement strand
GAGGTGATGGTGCACTGGTGAGATGGTGATGGGGACTACATGGGGATTACAATTAATGGCAAGTATATGTAAATTTTAAAATATTTTAATAAAAAAAAGGAAAAAAAATAAAAATAAAAATAAAAGTGGGTGTAGCACGGATAATGAGAAATCAGAACTGACCCTGCCCATATACAAAGCAAACAGCTTGTACATTTAGGTGCATATTGAGTGAATATCAGACATCTAAGAGACCTTTTTATCTTCCTGATTGCATTTCCAGACTTATCTCCTATTCTGTCCATCATAGTGATGTCAGAGAGCCTGTCTTATTGTAAAGAGGGAAGATGTCAACCCAGGAGCCAGGGGGTCTGGGTTGTAGTGTTTGTGCTTTGAGTTCAATGGTCTTAGGAAAATCATTTTGTTGTTCTGTGTACTATTTGCTCCTTGATATAACACGGAACTTGATTTTTTTCCCCCCTAACAAGAGTAATATATACAATTGCAGGCAAGAAACAACTATCTATAGGGTAAGACTGTCTCACACCGAAAAGAATGTTCTCTTGGTAGTAAAACATCAGTTGCACACCTGTGTCACTGTGACAGCCCCAAATTTCCCATATTTGCCACTTGGTGCGAATAATTGAATGTCTCCTAGTCCTTTTCCAGTGTTAACCTTTCAATATCTCCTGTATGCACAATAACAATTCTAGACCAGTCTGTGTGTTTGACACTGAACTATGATCTTGACTTGTTCTCTGCAAGCCTGCATAATGCATAATGGTCTGTTTCTCTGGAGATCACTAACTGCCTAGAGTGTTAGCTCCATCGCCCAATCTGTGAGCTTCCACAAATCAGCTAACCTCTCTGAACTGTAATTTCCCCATCTATAAAATGGAGATGATGATTATTGATCCTCATCAAGATAACAAGATTATTGTTTGAGTGAGGCCATGTAAACTAGATAGCACTTTTTGCATATAACTCATTCTTACTATGCATCTTTTAAAGCTACTTCCTACTTCCTATCTCTGCTGCCTTGAGTTGCTGGGAATAAGCGTCTATAGCCTTGTTTGCCCACCCCCTCTCTCCACCTATCTCCAAAAGTGGAATTAAGTCAATTTGACTCCACTTTTGCTGAAGGTCTGTCTTCTGATCCACGTGGAAATTGTATGAAGAGTATTTCCATTTGGCATCAATTTTAAGGATGAATTTAGAAGAGTTAAACACTCAAATCTTAGCAAGTTTTCATCTTCTGGAAAATGTTTTTGTTTTTTATAATTGGAGACTATTAAAGAAAACAATTATTGGGGACCCAAAAAAAAAGGCATTCCTTTGCCAAACCAAAAGCATCAAAATTGCTTCTATCAATGGAAACAGTCCAAGAATTTTAAAAACAAATTTGAATGAAAACTGACAAAATCAAGTTGGCAATTTCTTCTTGTAGATTTAAAGATACCATAAACGAGGAGATAGTGTTTTTTTTTTTTAATGAAATTCTCATCTTCCAGCAGGAACCATTATTTTAGCAAATCAATGCTTGCTGCTAAAAAGAGAAAACTTAATGGAAGAAAGCTGCGGTAAAAGCAAACTCTCCTCCAAACAGATTTTGAAAGGAAATTACAATTCTTTAAATTCTGCTTCCTCTCTTTTTCTGTTTGCGTTTCCATTCTCTACTGTTGCTAACTCCAAAAACCACATTTTCACTCCAATTCTCATTTTTTCATTTTTGCAGCATGAATATCTTTTTGACACAAACAACTTCATGTTATAGAGAAAAAGAATTCTGGTCCCTGACTGTAAAGTCTAACTTCAAGCACTCCTGTGCCAAGTTCATCCACCTCTACAAAACCTAGTAATAAAATGCTGAAGTTATTATTAAATCTCAGAATAATGGACAGCTATTCAAATGTAACTGGAAGGGCAAGGTTCAAGTTTCTCTTAGGTTTAGGTTGTTCTAAAACAATAATAAAGATCACTTTTTATTAAAGCAAACATTCAGTGAAAAGTAACCCTGCATCACAAAGAAAGCATCCCCCAACAAATGTTCATCAAAATTTATTCATAGAATTACATGAAAAACCATAATCGATTTCACCAATATCAATCAAAGATTGTTTAGAATAGTGTTCCTTAACCTATGTAATGCATGTTACTACATAATTGATGCTGAAGGAAAAAATAATAATAATAGTTATTGGTATCAGTTACATTTGAAAAATACTAACCATTGGGGCCTCCCTGGCAGAGCAGGAGTTAAAGTCTCAGCACTATCAAGGTATTGGCAGCCACTGAGGCCTGAGTTCCTTCAGCAGCCAGGGAATTAACCCACATGGTACAGCAGACCTCTCCTTTCTGGCCTGCTGCCCCCCTTAGCAGTGTATTTTGTAAATCCACCTGTTCGGGCTCCCTACTGTCTCTGGTCAATCCTCTTACCCCTCCATACCTCTGGTCTACACCTCAGATCTTCTATGTAAAAATTAGAAAAAAAAATTAAAAGCAAAACAAGCTTCTACTTGCCATCCAACCTGAGGACACTGCTCTCCTCCTTACAAAATCAACTAGTCAGTAAGTTAATGGTAAAAGTAAAGACTCAGGAATAAGAATATCTAGATTTAAAACAAAGTTTTATAATTTAGGTTACTGCAATGTTTAAATGAGTCCATGCCTATAGCAGCATGTCTGACAAAGAATAAATGTCCAAGTACACTAAGTAAACAAACACATGAATGAATTCTATCAATAAACCTCAGTTCATGCATATCTCCAACTTCACACATTTCCCTTTTAGATTAAGAATGTAGTCTAAATCTTTTGGGGACTTTCTAAGACTTACTAATGGGACTGTATCAGACAATAGGGTCCACCTTTAATTTTAATCATTGCTGCTACTTTAATGTTGCATTAGTAGGCTAGTCACCTACCCTTTCTGAAACTCAACATTCTTTTACCTAAATGTTTGACTACTCGTTCTTCCTAACTCTCCCTAGCCCCATCTCATACTACTCACTCTGCTTTCTTGCTTCCTGTGCCAGGCTTAATAGATAAACACCACCACCAGATTAGGTTAGTTACACCCATGTTCTTTCCCTATAGTAATATTCACTAATCTTTATTGTAATTTGTGTGTGGGGGGGTACTGAATCTGCCTGCTTTCCCTTTTCTCCCTGGCATTTGCTACAGAATATAACATACTGGTGGCTTCATGAATAAGTGAATGGTGTTGAGATCGTCCAATCATTCAATCCTCCAATCTTATGTTCCAGTTTGCATATACTGCATATGCCTCCCATACATATACTGCATATGCCTCCCATACATACAACCCTAACCTTATGCTATTTAGGAATAAATGTTCCATGAACTAGGAAAGAGGAAGTTCATAATCAAATATAAATTGAATCAAAGAAATAAGAAAACATGACTTTCGTTTTGACAAAGCTTATCCTGTTATAAAGGTATGAGGATTTCCACTTTTAGGATGTCACTTAGAAAAGTCCAAGAACTTTAAAGTAACCACATAATTATACAATGGCAAAGCTGAAATCCAAATTCTAGATTCTGTAACTTTTAAGCAATCCCCTTTCAGTTTTCACAATGCCACCCTGCCTGGTTTAGATACCATGCCAATCAAAAATAGGATACCCGTAAAAGATTCTGAATACAGATTTCTTAAGACATATGGGGTGCAGCTAGTGCCAGCAGATCATTGCCAAGTAACATTTATAAATAAAAAGTACTAGGTTGTGTATAAGCTGCAGTATTCACCAAGATGAGGTCCTATCAGACAGAAAAACTATCTACCATATTGTCTTTTTAGCATGACAGTTTGGAAGAATGGGAAAAGCCCACATACTGAGTCAGGAACTCTCAAATCTAATCATTGCTCTGTCACTTCAATGCCTTGATTGTTATCTATGCTCCTGACTCCTCTATATCTCAATATTCTATCTGTAAAATAAGGGTATTTTTACCTATTTGTCAGAGTAACATGAGGTCCAAGTGAATCACCATGTTTTAGAACATTAGATACTCCCTTTGTTCCCCTTCTCTGTGAACAGTAGTTTCTAATATAAGAGAGCGGTCTTCTTAGGTAGTGCCTACCTTTCCCTATGGTAATCTCTTTGCTGATCCATACTGTCACAGGGCCTAGCTCTAGTTGTTAATATCTTAGCCTTGAAAATAGCTGAGATGTTGACAGAGAAAGGTAATAAATCCTTACTCCAACCCAGCTTTGAATCCATGGGCCAGAGATAACACAGAACTTTTATACAACACATTGGAATCCCATGTGCCCTGATGCAGGTTAAAGCCAGTTCATGCCATCTTCAGGGGCTTTCAGATTGTGAAATGGAACACCATCATTTCCTAACAAATATGCTGGTAACTGTGTGACCTTGGACAGCTATCACTGTAGCCTTCATCCATCTTTGCCCCCAGGCTCCAAGGTCAATCTAAAACCAACCCTCCTGGCAAAGTTCATTTGGAAAGATATTGAAATTGGGTCCACAAAAAATGGAAAAGAAGCTTGGTAGAGACCCAAAAGGGGAACAATTGGGGTCTCTCTCCTTTAATGTTCTTTCCACTTAAGGGGTAGTTTTGCCACCATAGTTCTCAGGAGCAACCTCATAAAGCTCCTGAAAAGGAATGTGACCCCAGATAGACATTGGAGGCCTACTGATTTCAACAGTAATGTTTTGAAAAGAGTGAGAAGGAAAAACAACGAGATTGTGTCTAAACAGTGGGAAAACTCAGTTCCAAAAAATGTGATGCTAGAATTTTCAGGCTTCCTCAAGTGTGATAAGGATCAGAATGTAATGGAGCCAATCAATTATGTCATTAAGACAGTTAACCAAGGGGGGGAAAATAAAAAAAATAGAGGAAATTATCGACAAATGCAAGAAAACACTGCTTAGTAAGAATGACCTTTAAGAAAGTACCCTGCCTGTGTTTTCCCCCTCAATGTCCATATCTATCAACATTTTTCAAAAGCTATCAACATCAAATCCTGGATACTCTGCTTTCATGATTCTTTGTATTTGAAATATGTACATGTACACTTAGTTTTAGACCTTGTGTTAAACTGCAAAAAAAAAAAAATTTGAACAAAAATAGTCTCAGTCTTGTGCTCAGAAAGTTAAAATTCTAATAGGGAAAACAGACGCCAATTAAATAATAACTTCCATGAATGTTTGATTATGCTAGTTGAGTGTTCTGAATGAAGAGAACTTGGTAAATGAGGGGTACCATTAAAGGTTCCTACAAGTGACCATGAGATAATATCAAAAATATGAGTAATGAAACAAAAGCATGTCAAAATGGACTGTATGAGAAGTATGTTGGATAGACTGAAGAAATAAGACAGAAAATGTGAGGAATCACTTTACTGCACTGGGGCTAGCAACTGAACCACATTGTCCCTTGTCTTTTTGTTACTCACTCCAAATTCAAAGTCTGGGGTGCGGACACCCAGTTATATAAGCTTAGGTCAGGTGTCCTAAAAGAAGGAGGGTCCTCTTCTGTTGACTCACACAATGGGAGTTCTCAAAACTTGGAAAGTGGAAGGTAGAATGTTGAACATTAAAAAACAAAACAAAACAAAAAAACAAGTCTAGTGTGGAGGAAGAAAGAATAAAGCATTGTTGAGAATAACAACAGAATTCAAAGTGACCTGAAGTATAGAGAGATTGAGACATGGAAAAGACTGGAAATACAGTCATACTAATTCAAATCATTGTAGGAACTGCAAGGTTTGGTCTTTTACCTTGAGGCAACAAGCCATTGATGAATTTATATACAGATTAGAAGAACATCAAATTGCATTTTGGAAAGATCTTTTGACATACAGATGACAGAGGAGAGGGACACAGGAGTGGACCGTGCCCCCTTCAGGAATGAGGCACATGGCCCCAGCTACCTGAGTACTGGCCGCTGGCAACTCACATCTTTATCTCTGGAAAACTGGGGATATACAAACAGATCCATGTTGCTACAAGAGCTTCTTTTTGGGGATGCTCTGAAAGGGCCTCTGAACTCTCGAATCCCCCTATGGGAACAACTGAAAATTTTCTGCAGCTGAAATTCCTCATCTGTCCAGTCACGTGGCCCTCCCTCCTTATACTCAGTGACCTCTGTCACTCCTCAGCATTCCATGTACACAAATCTCCATCTCAACCTTCACTTTCTAGCCCATATCAGCACGACAAGCAGAAGATGGCAGGCAGTAGCCTGACAATGAGAATCAGTAGCTTCAACCATGGTGGTGGTAGAAATTAGGGAGGCAAGTGTCCTGATTAAATTTTTCAATCTGGGGTACGAAGGGCACCAGAATGACAATGAGAGAACAGATCACTAGCAGAGTCAATAAACAAAACTCACTAAGCCCTTCCTAGATTAGATGCTTCCAACTTCCCTAGTGCCTGAAAGGAAGAGAAGAACAGTCATTCCTTAGCACACAAGCCCCCAACACAATTTCAAACCTATCCCTATTCTAATAACCACTAATGCTCCCGCTGTAATCGGCATCTGATACAATGTGTGATTTTCCCGGAGCTGGCCGCCTCCAGAGCTCAGGCTCTTAAGGCTGGAGCAGCTGTTTCAGCTCACACTCTCCTGTCTGATTCTTTGTAGCCATGTCACTAAATTTCCAAAAGTCAGTTCACTTTATGGCCTTTCTCCCTCAGCAGCCTCCCTCCCCTTTCTCCGTTTTAAAGCTGCCACTTGACACTGAAGCTGCCACGGGGCTTGATTCCAAACATGGAGCTTTTAAAAGGTGACAGATGAGATGATGTCATGGCACCTAAGGTAAAAAGCTCTTTCTTCCCCCGAAATGGTTTAACTGATAAAATTAATTTGCCTGTTTAAGATTTAAAATAAAGACAAGATGTTTCGATTTTTCAATAAAGAAGTTTGGCAGGAACAAAGGGAGTTATTTGCATGTTGATAGGGCTAGCTAGAGCCAAAGTCACACAGATCTTCCTCATGCCAACATGAAAGAGCCTTGCCTCTTCCCTTTTTTCTGTTGGTTGCAGAGGGAGTGGCTAAGATGTAGCCCCTCCAGGGGAGAAATGGACAGGGTAGAATGGGAGTTTGAGACAGTGAGAAGCTGGCCTTCTTGGATGTCAAAGGATGCCACATGGGCCTGGCAGTGACATTCCACAATGGTCTCCCTTTTTGATGATGGGGCCCAGCTCACTTTACCACTTGTGGCAATCACTGAACAGATGAACTTTGCAAAGCCTCATGAATTCCTGGCTGCTCCTCTGCAGTGGATTCTTTTGCTATCTCTCCCCAGCTAATTAAAGTTGCACTCAGCACTTCCTCCACCACCAGGATGACAAAGCTGAGTCTTAAGAGAGGCTTTTCTATTTCCCTATTCTGTTTCCATCTCCTAGCCTCCCTTCAACTCACTTTCAAAGGGATGGCTATAATCCTCTGCAGGAGAATGAGGATGGTGCTGAATTAGTGGTCAAGTCACAATAACTTGAAAAGAACCCAGAAATTTTTACGGTCTTTTCAATGGACCCGGTCATCCTAAAAGGCCCATCTTTCCCCAGACTATAATTAATCATTGCAAGTTAATAACACACTCGACTCCAAAACTACTCTCACACATTACTGCATGTGATGCATGTATTATGAGCCCATTTCACAGGTGAGGAAACTGATGATCACAGGGAACATAAAAAGGATAAAACCTGTATATTGGAAACCTGTATATTGGAAACTGTATAGAAGTTTTATTACATTTATTGCAATTGTCTTAATAACAGGACTGAGCAAGAGCTGGGGAGTTATGTTCCACTTCACATGAGAAAAGGAAGACTTGGCATTTACATGACCAACCAACTCAATAAATGTTCTCATATCTGTAATTAGGTCAGGTTGCCTTCAAGTCCATCCCCTACCCGGGCTGAATGTGTACTTCATTTTTCTGGGAAACTGATTAGTCCACTTGATCCATTTATTTCTGAACTACCCTTCCAAGTTAAAATGTCTAAGATACTCTCTTTGTAAGCACCTTCCGATGTGCCCCTCTTATGAAACACGAACTACCTTTAAAGCCCCTAGGAATAAAAACTACTCACACCACAGTTCTCATGGTCATTCAGCATCAGAACAGGGAATAGATACAATATTGTCATCACTGTAATTGCCATCTCTGTTACCCTATAACCATCATCATTATCTTCATCAAATACTGACTGTGGAACTCCCTCAAGGACTTCTCTTTCCTTTGAAGGCATTTTTTAGAACATGAAGCAGACACGGTCCTTGCATTTTGTGGTAATGTTCAGTAAGAATTTAGTCTCTAGAGCTAGTTGAAATTAATGAACATTTAGGATAAGTGACTTAGGGAAATTGAATGGTTGAACCAAAGTAATAGTAATTTGTTTATAAGACAACCCTCATAAATGGCATAAAATGAATATGCAAATCAAGAAAGGAATTAATTAAAATTGAACTACTGTGTATTTTTCTATCCATTAACTAAACATCTCTACAAAGGGTTTGTGGAATGGACATTTTATCCCCACCATTTTGGTTTTCTTCAATAATGATGAAAATGAGAGAGAGAAAATGCTTGATGCATCAGCAAAACAACCCTCAGTCCAGGCTTAGAAGAGTACTATAAGGTTGTGACTAATGCAGAACTGAATATAACCCTTCCTTCACAGCCTCCTCCTGACTGATGTCCATTTTGTAGGACTGGAGCACTCTCGGAAAATGCTTATACTTGTCCAACATCCCCAAAGAGAAAAGCTATATATCAGGATCTAGCTGAGTTGCTTCCAGATCGTGCACATGTAACAAGTTTATGCTGACAATTAACTAATTATGAAATTCACCTTTCCAGTCACATGTCACCAACATTAGTTTTCATTCCATATTCCAGTTTTCACTATTTTTCACCCCCCAAAAAACATCCCTGAATTATATCATGGATAATAGTACATCACGTCTCCATTTTAGTCACATTTTGAAAACAGAGTCAATTACTTTGCATTTGTTCCACCACATGAAACTCCCTAAAGCACTTTTTTTCTCTCTTCCATTGCCACATGCTCTTGGTTTTCTTCTCCCCTACTGACTGTGAGTTGGAAGACAGGGACACTACAGTGGCATCATGATCAGCTACTTGCTTAGGAATGTGTCCATAATGGGTGCTTAGTGCAGTCTGTTCCTTTTTTGAATGTAATCAAATATTGTTTGTTCTCCAGCAACCTTCATTTGGGCATGTGAAATGTAATTCTTCTCAGAAGCAAAGAAATGGTACACTGGCCAGATGTGCCTAAGATCACATTCACTCCATCATTAGTGAGTGAACAGTAAGGGAGGAACAACCCTGAGGCCCAGTCTTTGTGGTTTTAAGAATGTAAGTGATAACCCTGTGAGCTGAGTTAATATTACCCACATGACATAGGGTTGTATGCCACACTGGATCTATATGAGTCCAATAGGCTCTGTGGTTTTGTGGGAACCAGTGAGGTTTGGAAAGCAGGCAGGGGAACTGATTAGCACCATTTTCAGTAACTTACAGAAAAGCATTAGTGTTCTACTGAAGGACTAAGAACTCTCTGGCCAAATCAATTCATTTCCCAGGTTAGGCTTCTGCAGTGTGTCTGTGCATGTGTGCTGCTGTCTGTGTGAGTCCTCCTTTCTGCTGCACCATTGATGTGTGCAAGTGTCTGGGACTCATTACAGGACTGAAAATTGAAAGCAGCTGGCAATTCATGGGGCAAAAAGGCAGATCCCATTACTAGAAACATTAGCGATATGGCCCATTGGGAGGTAAATTGTACAATGATAAATTCATAGAAATATTTGGCCTTTGACCCTACCGACCACCCTGTCGGCCATAAAATTCTACTTTAACTAGACTACCCATTGGTTTTCTTCTTGTCATTCAGCTCCCTCCTTGCTCAAATTTTAGTTCTCAACCTACCTAAAGAACATAAATACAGCCCAAATTTTCAAAGTGCTCTCCTTTTTTAAACTAATTTCTCCATGTAATCTCATCTACTCCCATCATTTTCCAAGATGCATTTCCCAAATTATATCTCCATCCCAGACTTTCTTCCAGGCTCTTGACTCCTCCTCAAGCCCACACATATTGCTCCTCCTATGTTTCTGTGTCGGCTGATGGCACCAGCAACAACTCAGTTTCCCAAGACGGGTCTCAGACTTGACCTCCACTCCTGCATTCTCAGTCTGTGAACATTTAAAACTGACTTTCTATTACAAACAATGCTTTCATCTAAAAATTCCTTGTCGTGTCCCACGTACTGCCTAAAGCTTTACAAACCAATGAGGAAGACACTACTACTACCCCCATGTTGGAAAGAAGAAAATTGCCATACCGAGGTATGAAGCAACTTGCCCGAAGTCACAGAGTTCATAAAGGTCAGGGTTAGATTCAGGGAGTGGGGGCCCAGCATCCCTGCTCTTGAATTGCCCATTCCGTGGCTTCAACATACCCAGTCCTACTGCCTAGTAAATCCAGTATCTCTCAGCTAATAGTTGTCTCTTTCTTTATCCTCTACCTCCACAGCACATTTTTCTTTCTAAATTACAAGTCTCTTTTCTGATATCTGATCTAATCTGATCCTAGTAGATCAGATTACTAGTCTACTAGCAAAAAATTCAAACTCCAGAACACCCAACACCTCAACTTCTACCAGTCTTCACTCCTAAACACTACCCCACATGTCTCACCTCTCCTTTACCAAATAATAATTATCATAGTCATTATGTGGTCAGTCTCCAGACTGTATCAGTTTCAAATGGGCACATTCTACATTTTTTCTCACTAATTATCATAGCAATTCTTTAAGGTGTTTTTCTTTTTTTTTTTTTTTTTAAGATTTATTTATTTATGCATACAAGCACAGGGGTACAGGTCAGAAGTGTGGGGGGTGAGAGGATTCACCACAGAGA
>JAGFMF010011445.1:868448-907144 GCA_019455555.1 Galemys pyrenaicus | reverse complement strand
CCCTCCTGGCCGGCGGCAGGGATCGAACTCGTGCTGCAGCGGCTGCGGTTTGCTTCATAGTGTGTTGCTTAACCCACTGCGCCACCAGGGAGGCCCTAAGGTGTTTTTCTTATTGCTTTCTTATCAACAAGAAAACTTGGGCTCTGAAAAATTAAAACTTGTCTCAGACCCCTTTGGAAATGAATGAGTGATGACATTTGAACACAGAAACCAACATTCACTTCTTTTTCCCTATTCAAACAATAAGTAACTATACGTAAAGTGTCCAAATAATTTCTGGAGGTAGTCTCTGGGTTACAAATTTGCCTTTGACAATATTGCTATGAATTCTTTTGGAGAGTATTTTTTTTGGCATTTTTTTAGGGCATCCAAAAAAGGTAGTGGTGATGGTGAGTGATGCAAGAACCAAGCCCTAAGGATGGAGGACTGCTAAGGAAAGGCTGGCCTGAGCAGCGGTAGCAGCATGCCTGACAACAACTTGATTGCTTTCAAGTTCTTAAATAATCAGAAACTCTGGTCCCAAAAAGTTATTAGTTAATCATGATCAGAAAACCAACTAACCAACCAGTAAGTAGAGTCTTACAGTTAGGGCTTTGTACTTGAAAGCAGGAGTGGAAATGTTCCTTAGACAGTAATTCTGCTACCATCATGTAACTAAAAATGCATTTCTGGAAATCCTCCCAAAGATTCCTTTGTCTCCTGCTGTGCAAAGGAAGATGTAAACCTGAGTTTCTCCCAATTGTGCAAACATCCCTGTACTGTAAAGGGGAAGGCAGTAAGAGGGAGCATCATAAAAGCATTATCTCCTCCTCATTCAGCCAATCTACCCACCTCTCCAACATCAGAGAGCTCTCCACCCTCAGGTGACCAGTTGTGTATAGTTGCCCACTCAGACTCAGGGTCATGGAGTCCTAAGGTAAGATCTCCTCCTGCGAGCACTATTCCCAATGCAGCAACACTGATTTTTATATTTCTACTGATAACCTTTAAGATAAAAGATAAGGGCAGAGAGTATTATAGTGGAGAGACTTTAGAGTCCTCCTCCATGTCAACTATATAACAAATAAATGCTTCTTTCCCTCTGCTATCACATCATCCCTCTGCTTGAATCCTACCTCCCTTAAGAGGAACATCAAGAGAGCAACATGTGGTGAAAAGCTCATTGAGGGCTCTGTAGTTTGACCATGAAACTCATAGCTCCATTCTTCCCACTTCCAGTGTCTGCCCTTAGATAAAACTTGGCAACTCCCTTCTTGTCCTGACTATAGTTATCTATCAGATTGGTCTTAGAAAAAAAAAATGAGAAGAGATAAATGAAGTGAACGGTTGTGCTTTCATCGGATACTAGCTGTGTGCTAGGCAGGTTATTTTGTAGTGTGTTCTGTACTTATCTTCTTAATGTTCACAATAAGTCAATGAAGTCAATGGCATGATCCCATTTTATAGATGAAAAGACTGGAGTTCAGGGAAATTAAGAAATATGCCTGAACATATATATGAACACATGTATCCTATAGATATGAATGACAGAGTGGTGAGTCAAATGGAGAAATATTCCTAAAGGCCACTTTTATGCCAAAGTTGGCAAAGAGTAACTTATGGGTCAAACACAGTCAATCAGTTTTCATAAATAAAGTATTTAAAACACTGCCATGTCCATTTGTTCACCTAATTGTCTTTGACTGATTTGTGCTGTAACTGTAGAGTTGACTAGTTGTGCTAAAGAGTCCACAATGTTTAAAATATTTACTATCTAACCTTTTACAGAAAAAATTTGCCCACACTTTAGATATATGTGATTTGAGACACCAACAAAAATACTGACTTAAAACTATTTCACAGCAATGCCTGAAACTTTAGATTCACTTCTTTGAAATCAGTATCACCATATGGCCCTTCCAATTTAGAGGTATTGAAATAGGATTGTACATCAGCATCATAATTTATGAATATATTAACATAGAAACAGGACTTAGAGGTTGGAGAGGATTCAGCATTCTGAGAGAGTCATTTCAAAACTCATCTGTACAACTGATGAGAAAATATTCTGAATTTAAAGGATTATCACACTAATAACACTTTTGGGCTCAAGCAATCTTGCTGTGGTACCAAAGTTAACTGAGTAATCCATTAGAACTTCCTTTTCATGTCAAAAGATCATCATGTGGATCACTGATTTTCCAGCAGTACTGAGATGTTAGTGAGTTCTGGTTTATGTAGCTTGCTACACCAGGAACCCTCCATCTAGCAACAGCGAAAACTTAGTGGGGTAGTAGTAGACTTCCTGCTCCATTCATCTACCAATGGAGTTTCTCACAAAAGTTAAAACAGATTCATGGCTGGAATTAGCATCTCTGTGGAATTTTCTAGAATGGAGCCAGAACAATTTTTGCTGGATTAGTGAAGCAGCAAGACACTGGGGTTAACCCAGGCAATAATTTCTGGAAATGTCTACAAATACTTAGGAGAAAATTTGGACTTCTCACTTTTTAAGATTTAGAAACTGAGGTTCAGTGCCATCAAAAGTAGAAGTTAATACAACCATATGCATCAAAAGCTAAAGAAACCCAAGGTATTTAATACGTATCACTTGACTGAAGTGATAAGAATGATGACTCCACCTCTCAAGAGTTAGAAAATAAATTATTTTCAAGACATTTATATTTTTTTTCTCTAGAAGGTAGTTCTGAAGAATCTTTCCAGTCATCATGTGTCCATAACTCCAGAATCTATAGTTCTCTGTGACCTTATCATCAAAGAGTAACAACCCTGGTTGCTCTCTCTCCCACATCCACATGCTCTTCATGTTGTAGCACAACATCTACAGCTTCCATAACTAAAGAGATCTTGATATTCAACTCAGCTACTATTTTTACAAGTTATGTTGGGTGGGCTCAAGGAATTTATTTAGCATCTTCAAGTTTCTACTTCTTAATCTCCAAAACAAGTCATAAAATATCTATGTCACAGTGATATAGAGTACATAAATTGTGTTGTATGGTGTCTTCTAGTTATTCAATAATATGTTTTCAGCTCAAAACACCCAAATGAATCATTGGTCTCAGGTAAATGAGCCAGGAGTCATCTCCCTTTCTTCAGGTATTTCTGTCTCCTGACTACCTCTAATCCAGATCTTTAGGGTTGAACTAATCACCAAGAGGGCTCCATCTCATCACCCCTACTAGTTCCATTTTCTCACCCTCTTCTTTCACTCCCTGGGAACCTTGTTTTTTCACATGTTTTAGAAGGAGGATTTTCTTAAAAACAAGCATGCAGTGGCTATAAAAATTACATCATGATAGAGTTCTACATAGATGTACACATAAGGCAAAAAAAAAAATCACTGGATATTAGGCACCATAGCCTACCAGGTGACAGTTAAACTTAGGATGGTCAGATGACACTGACAAGTCCTGCCTTCATTTTCTCCTTAATTAATTCATCCATTATGATAATGGTAGTTGTGGTAATATAGATGCTTTAGTAACTATTTATCAATCATCTTCGATGTGTATATCATGTATGGTACTAGTTCTTTCTGTAGTTTATTTTAACCCTCTACAGCTCTATACAGTGACTATTACTATGTTCATTTCAGAGGTTTACAAGGGTGATTAGTTCTACAGCTCATAAATAATTAAGATAGGACTTGAATGCAGTTGTGGGTAGAATCCATGACCTTTCCTCTTCGCAACACTGGTTCTCTAAGATGTAAGACTATTGCATTTTTTCCCCTTTATTCATCCTCCCTTCCTTCTTTATTTGCCTATCCTCATTTTTTTCCTCAAAAAGAATAAAATCAATTTTAAAACCTCCTTGTTCCTTTTTCCTACTTCTTTTCCTCCCAAGAACACATTTGAGAAATAATTTTTAATGATACCAAATCATTTTTTATTGGTGCTCTGTAGAGACAGTGGTGTCACACCAGGAGCTCCAACAGACTGATATATTATAGAAGGAAACTGTTCAAACTGCAGCCTCATGCTGTGGTGCTGCTCACAACTGCTTCTTAATCTACAACCCCAGGGTTATAAATGACAACCCATGAAAGTTCTCAAAAAGTTAAAGCTAGAGGATGAAAAGGTCCAAATTCACATTCATTTATGTAACCAACAGATATTAAATTTTCACTGTTTTAAATTCTGTACTGGGAATAAAATTATAGTCAAGCCAAGGACTTAGCTCATGGAGTATTTAATCTAGTAGCACAGAAAAAATAAATTAGTAATTCAAATACAATAGATTAAATATCATCAGAGATTAATTCAGAGTGCTATGGGAGAAGAAAGTAAACAAAACAAGGACCTGTGTCAGGGCTATAATCTAGAATGAATACCTTCTGAGGTATTCATTATGAAACAAATTTGGAATTTAGAAAAGTCTAACACTGTCTCTACTCTGTGATGTGAAGTGGAGTGATTCAATCAAGGTTAAAGGTTTTCCCACTGAACTGACTCAACCATAGAGGCCGTTGAGTTGGTACCAACAGTCAACTGGGGCCTCAACCAGGGTTGAGTGCAAAACCTCAATTCTTGTTCCATGGGTCTGTCCATGTGCCTCAGTGTTCCACAAAGCATAGATTCCAAGGGTGATTTTTTACAACTTAACCACAAAAGTCACATAACCTCACCTCCATTATATTCTTTAAGTCTAGACAATCATAAAAGCCGATCTAAGAAGATATGATCAGATGTCAGTTCTTGACAGGGGACATGACAATGAACTACAAGAACATGTGAGATGAGGAATGTGGTTACAGTCATTTATGAAAAACTTTACTAACCCTTCTCTTCTAAGTCTATTGTCCATATTTTCATTCAGTTTTTATTTGGAGAAGTGAAATATATGGACTCCACCAAAAGCAGACTATCTTGTTCTCTGGCTTTCTACTAAAGGTGGTTCAGTAAGAGCTTAATGGGAGAGAATTTAATGTATTCACTCACCCAGACTTTGGTGAAATGTCCATCTTGGTTAACTGAAGGCCTAGATCCTATCAGGCAGTCCATACCACACAGCTCTCTCCAGGTCTAATACGTTCTGCTTACCCTAACTCTTTCAAAAGGAGATCTGAAGACTGTTCTTCTTTCTAGTCTCAAGGTACCACATTAACCCTATGATTTTCTTTTTTTTTTCCTTTCTTTAATATTTTATTTATTTATTTATTTATTTATTACAATGTTTGCTTTATTTTCTAGGGGTAGTCCCCATAGAATTTCCACTACCACCAATTCACCCATGTACCATCACTACGTTGCTCTTCCTGTCCCTGCCTTGATCCCAATCCCTCCCTCTTCCCTGCAGAAAATCTTTGATTTGTAGTTGTCTGTTTATTTTTGTTTTGTTTTGTTGTGGGTTTTTTGTTCTGGAATTTTTTCCCTTGATCCCCTATATTCCTCCTATAAGTGAGACCATCTGGTATTTTTCTTTTCCTTCTGACTTATTTCACTGAACATAATCCCTTCAAGCTCCATCCATGTTTATGTGAAGACATTAGTTTATCTTTTTTGATTGCTGAATAGTATTCCATTGTATACATATACTACATCTTCTTGATTCAGTCATCTAATTTTGAACATACGGGTTGATTCCAAGTCTTACCTATTATAAATAGTGCTGTGATAAACACAGGGGTGCATGTATTCTTTTGAGTTAATGTTTTTGTGTCCTTTGGGAAAATCCCTAGGAGTGGGATTGCTGTAACCCTATGATTTTCTATACCTTGTTCTATTTCTTGACATTTCCTATGCCTTAGTTATACCCATATGATTTAATGCTTTTAGTAAAATATTCTGTAATTATAAAATATGAATATGCCATCTGTTATGGGTTTTCTGCCTCCCTCCATCTTGATTAATATTTCAAGTAAAAGGCTATCTGTTAAAGGTGATGCAGTAAAGTCCTTGTTTGACATACATCTTCTCCTCTCAATATCTAGCAACATTAGATAAATTTATAACCAGCCTAAAGGGAATAAGAAATTTGTTTCTATTGACCAATAAGGAAAGGAAAATGCCAACTGTTAATCAGGATAGAAGTCATGGGACTGCTAGGCTTGTGATACAGAAATAGATACACACAAGTATATAGGTAGCAAAAAAACTGCCCAATACAAATTATGGGACTCCATGAATTTAGGGGGTGACTTAGGGCTCTGCTCCCCCATCAAAGTTGATAAAATAACTCATCACAGCCGAATACTATGGATTGTAGGAAGCTGTAGGTTCAAGAAAAACTGAGATTAAAAATTACAAGCCAAAATGCCAAATAATAAAATTTTCTCAAACAATAACTTGGACATTTAAAAATGCCCAAAAGCAGGAATTCAAAAATTATGAATAAAGACATGTAAAAACTATGAATAAAAATAAAAAATAACAGAAAGAAGTACAGTTAGCCAGAAAGAAATTAAAAAGATTAAGAAATGAAAAATTATAAGGTGTCTAAGAGAAGAATAAAATGAAGTGATTATAAGGAGCAATGAATAATGACAAGAAAACAACTGAAAGAATAAAAATGAATAGAAGAATAAGAATATGACAGAGAGAAAATGATTGAAAAGCAAAAAAAAAAAAAACTCTATAAATTCTGAGCTACCAGAGGAAATATACACATGATCTCAGAAACCGTTCCAAAAATAAGAGAAAAAAGGAATCTATATTTTGAAAGGGTACACCATGTACCTTAGAGAATTTATTTGGAGTTAGCAAGTCAGAAATAGAATCCAATAAAGTAGATGAGTTTAAAGAGAAAGAAAAATTTTTGAGGCCTCCAGGCAAAAAGAAAAAAAAAAAACATTACTATAAGGGTAACAAAATTATGTGAATCAAATTTCTGATGAGAAAATACAAAGACTAGAGTTAATTGCAAGGAATTCCAGAAAAGAAAGGAGTCAAGGTTTTTATATTCAACTAAGCTCTTCTTCAAGCAAAAAGCTATAGAAAGACAATTTTGAATGTGTAAGAATTGAATCTGAGATTCTGTAAGAATCTGAGAGACATGTCCTTCCACTCAAGAAATGGCTAGGAAAATTCAACAAGAGTTAATAGAGTTTCATATATTTAATTGAAGATTTGCAATTGAAACAAAGATGGCCATTATGGAGAAAAGTATTTAAATAGTCTTTGATGGCAACTTAATATTAGAAAACAGATAAAATTAAGAGTCAAGTCATAAATCATTATATAGGAAATTGGTGGAAGTCAAGAGATCATTTAAAACATGCAAACTAGATAGTAAAAAGAAAGGAAGAGGAAAGAGGAATAAGAGTACTATAAAAGATATAAGTAAAAAGCTAACCATTAGAACTAAAGTACAAACCTTTCTAATTACTAAAAAAAGTTTCTAAAAAGAACAAAGAATGATACACACAGACTGTGTTACATAAAATAATATGACAGTGTTGAGAACAAATATATATCAGTCATATCAACAAATGCAATTAGGTTTAACTTGGCAATTACAAGAAAACGATTTCAAATTGGCTCAAAAGCAAAGCTCAACTCTGCATCATATAATAGACACATCTGAAATAATGTGACTAAAAAGCTTAAAATAAATGGACAGGAAAATATATACAAGGCTAATGGAAACCAAAAGAGGGCAAAGTACCAATTCTAATTTCAGACAAAATGGAATTCAAACTACAAACTACAGAAGATCAAGGAGGTCGACAAAGACACCATACTAATAAGAAACTTTACATCATTTAAATGACAATATTTATAAAACATTTTAGAAGATATATATAAAACATTTTAGAAGACCTAAAGAGCATAATAAATAGTATATGTAAAATAGATCTTATGAATATATAAAAACATATGCTGATAGTAGAGAACTTAATTCTCAATTACCAGGGAATATTCTAGATACTGGATCGCATATTAGTTCACAAAGATAATTGGAGTAGGTTTCACAAAATAGAAATGTTGCAAAAGTACTCTGGTCACAATTCAACAATAGTCAAAAATTTCATTTTTTAAAAAGATTTATTTATTTATGCATACAAGAACTGGGGTTCAGGCCAGAGGTGTGGGGTGTAAAGAAGATTCACCAGAGACAGAGTGGGGAACAGAACAGGCAGATCAACTGAAACACACTGCTGAGTGGAGTAGCGGGCAAGGCATGAGAGGTCTGCCTCACCATTTGAGGCAGGGGATCAAATTCATGCTACAGTGGCTGTGGATGCTTCACAGCGCATTGCTTAACCTGATGCACACCAGGGAGGCCCAATAGTCAAAAATTTTAAAACACACCAAAACCTAAAACTATCCTTCCACCTGAAACGGAGTCTTCAGTCTTTGATGAAATGGGAAATACAAGAGAAATTACAAAATTAATGAAAATGAACACTCCATCAGAATCAATTTGATATAGTCAAAGCAACAGAGAAATAAAACATATCTTTGGGACCATATATCAGTAATATTTTTAAATGAAATTTAATTTCTAACTCAAAAACCTAGTAAAAAGACAACCGAGAAAATTAGATCATAAAAATAGGTATAATGATGATAAAAGTCTACTAATGAGATAGAAAACAAATTAATAAAAACCCAAGTTCTTTTTAAAATCACAAAAATAGAGAAGCTACCTGTTAATTTAATTTTTAAAAGGAAGACTATACAAAGACAAAATGAAAAATTACAAAGGGCAAATTAGTTAATACAGAGGAAATGTTATAAATCATGAGGGTAATTTCTACACCCATATGCCAAAAACTAAGAAAGTAAATGAAATGGACAATTTCCTATGAATATTTAAATCACAAAAATTCACTCCAGAACATTTTAAATCACCAATTTCCAAAGAAGAAATGACAAAAGTTACAAAGTGTTCTAAAAATGAAGTACAATTCCAGGAAGATTCACAGGGGATCGCCACAAAAACTTTAGAGGCCATCAGGTAGAACTAATACTATATAAGTAGTTTCAGGTGATAGAAAATATAAGAGAATTTCCAAATCCTTTTTATGAAGCAATTTTAATAGCTTACATAAATGATCAAAACAACACCAAAAAAAGGTGAAAATTCTAAGTAAAATATTTTCAGGTATATTCCAGTAGCACATTATGAAAACAGTGTACCATGATAAAGTAGAGTTTATTTAAATGCAAGACAGAGCATTATCTAGAAATTCTTTAAAATAATGCACCAGATGAATAATGGATTTGAGAAGAAAAACTTAGTTATCTTCAAAGATGTGAAAAAGGCATTTAATAAAATACCCAGTCCTAATTAAAAATAATTGCAATTATAAGACTAGATATGTACTTTCTTTTCTAAATAAAACATACACATAACTCAGTCTTAAATCCAGTATCTTCTCTAAAGGAGAAACATTAAAGTTGTTCTGATGAGGGTTTAAGAACAAATCGAGGATACTACCATTTCCACATTTGACAATATTGTGAAAATATTGCCAATATAACTAAAGAACAGAAAGTTATTAAAGGCCTATGAATTCATAAAGAAGTAAAACTATCTCTATTTGCAGATGACATGACCTGGAACCCTTAGATAATAATAATAAAGCTAATTCAAGGAATTAAAAATATTAAGCAAGCTGGTAAATTTAAAAATTAACACAAAGGCTGGTAACCTGCACATGCACAGATAATGATCTAATGGAAGATAAAATGAAAAAGAAATTCTCACATATACTAGCAAGGATAAAATACATAAAAATAAAGTTAATAAGAAATGTGTAAGGCCCATATGAAAAAAACTATTTATGAACAAAATGATCACAAAAGACAAAAAAGGAGATTTGAACAAATGGAATGCCATCCCCCCTTTTTTTCTTTCTTTTTTTTTTTTTTTTTTTGTTTGAACCATCTCTCAATTGAGCTTGATGGCACACAGAGTAGAATAGAAACAGTCCTAGCCCA
The DNA here is from genome assembly GCA_019455555.1 of Galemys pyrenaicus. NCBI lineage: Eukaryota > Metazoa > Chordata > Mammalia > Eulipotyphla > Talpidae > Galemys > Galemys pyrenaicus. The sequence continues at coordinate 897,254 of JAGFMF010011445.1, read as the reverse complement.
CAAAGCCTGTTGAAACTATATGTCTGTGCCTGACCTTGGGTTCTAAACACCATTCCCCCACTAAAGGGAACCACAGCTCCTTGGAGAAATGGCTTATTCCTGGACTTGGGCATGAAAAGTACAAGATGAACCTGAAATACACTGTTGTGTCAAAAATAAGGAAGAACAACAGAGAAAAGTGGGCAAATATCACAAAGATACAGAGACAATCTAAAGGAGTTGCAACTGACCAAATCCATAAAAATCTGATTATTGAAATAAAGAGGGACTTAATACATTACAACCTACTAAATAAAATAGAAAGCAAAGGAGAGGAAATGAGGGGAGTGGGGGAAAGGAGAGAGAGGGAAGAAAAAGAGAAAGGAAGTACACAGATAAATAAAACTCCTTATAATTGCATGCTAACTTATAAAAAAATCAAGAAAAAATACATTTAGAAAACTATCATTTTGTAAACATTACTGTAAAAAATGATTCAGATATTAATTATTAGTAGATGTTAAATTTGGGGAGCAAAAGAGTTTGATAGGCAAGGGGGTGTCTCCCATAGTCACTTATTCACTTATTACAAGAGAAAAACAGTAACTATATAGTAGAGAAATTGGACAATCTCTTAACCAAATAATCAAAATTAACAGTGCCTATGACGGACAAACAGACACGATGTTACCTAAGATACAACACCCCAAATTGCTGAAATGGATCTTAAAGGAGAAAAACAAAATTGCTATTAAAGACAAAAAAAAAAAAAACAAATCCTATTTTGGTACAATTGACAAAATTAGGAAATAAACCATGGATTATAGCTATCAATGTTAAATTTCCTAAATTGAATGGAACCCAGGATGATGGAAAAGGTCATTTTTAATGACAAAATATAAGGCAGGGTCCCTGCTCTCACAGAAATTATATTCTAATTTAGAAAAGAAAATCAGCTCTGGAAACAACCAAAAAGTAGGAGAAAGGGGGAGATAAGGTGGTGATTGATCAGAATAGAACATGGTTAACAGTATAGCACTGCTGTAGTGCTCTGAGAAGTCTCCACGTGAAGCTGGAATATAAATAAGACCTTCTGGAAGGATTGGTTTGAGGTAACTGGTAAAGGAAAGGAAAAGCTTTTCGAGGTAGAAGCAGCAACAACATGAGCAAAGAAATGGGAACAAACACATGTAGTAGGTGAGACTGTGAAAAAGACGTGGGTAGAAAGTCAGTGATGGAGAACAAGAGGGAGAATGTTTGATATGGAGCTGTGAAGCATCAAGCAAAAGTTCAATCCAGCTACATCTAGTCAGAAGAAATTAGGTCATACAAACAGACATTTATTTATTTATTTCTAAATTTTGGAATCTTTAAATGTTTTGCCCTAATCTTTTCCTCTTAGGGATATTTTGTTTTATATGGGGCAGAATCTTATCCACTACCATCCAAAAGAATTTCCCATGATGATGAAAACATTTTATATCTGTGATGTCTGTTAGAGTGGCCATGTGTAGCGCGTAAAACGTGGCTAGTGTAACTGACAAATTCAGTGTTTAATTATATTTAATGTTAATTCACATAAATTGAATGTGTCACACACCCCCATTGGTAACCATACCAGACATGCAGACTTGTACCAAAGATCTCTTAGAGCTTGCATGAATAATACAGATGCATGCCCTCACTTCCCATCTATACTCTCACACGAAGGCACAGCTTCAGTGCTCTCCTCCCCCTTATTTTTGTAAAGGCAGCATGTATTACATAAAGTATGACAGTTCCAGTGAGCTTAGAAAGTAATTAGGTCAAGGTTTCTCATTTCTGAAATGTAAAGGTCACCCTGAAGGATCAGGAGCATTGACGCTCCCTTGAAACTAAGCAAATATTTGGAATTCCGGTTTCTTTCCTTCTTTCCTTAAGCTTATTCTTCTGCCTGCTGTAATGAAGTCTGCAGCTAAAGTGATCAAAAGCTGGAAGCAGTCTTCACAATGGCCTCCCACTAAGGCTCCTACAGGAAGGACATGAAGGGATCATGAAGCTGTGAGCACTTCCACTGTGATCTCGGTCCCTAAAACCCCACGGAAGAGTAGCAAATTAAGACGCCCTTCTAAAAATTCAGCTCCCCAAATTTTGGCACATTTAGACTTTTCCTTGGGTATAAAAATCCTCAGGCCCTTATGCTCAAGAATGTACATTTTCTCTCCTAAAAATAAGTGAGCAGCAGGTGCCATACCAAACAAGTCTTAAATGATTTAAGCTGCAGTTGGGAAGGTTCCATAATGTAATTCATTCCAGTTACTGCTCATTTGGAGCTGGGGGAGGCTTTTGATCTAGCTGCATGAATTTCAGATCATTTCTATTGGAGAGTTATAATTTTGTTATCAGTCTTTGCAAGTTGGACTTATAGTCCATTTGGAATAATGAGCACGCACAAGCACACACACATTCCTATCAAAGGTCAACATCACTCAGTGCTGCTAAGAATAGGTAATATGCAATATTTAAGGGTTACTTCTAATTCCTTTCTAGCATTCCTTATGACATTTTATGCCCTGGCTCTATTTTATCACTGCTAGAAAATGCCATAAATAATTGGCTTGGGATGGGCAAGGGGTGTGCACAGCCTCTTCTCTGATTACAAAATAATGCTGAGCATTTTGGCCTAGAAAACTTCCTCCTGGGTTATTAGATAAAGTCAAAATTTCAAACATTTTGTTTAATTGTTCCCATCAAGCATGCAAGAAATTTCCATGCAATTTTTCAAATCAGCATTACTATACCTGTAACACATTTAAATCTCGTAAAAACATAACCATGCAGGGACTCCAAACACATTTCTCCAAAGACAGACAGGTGACCAACAGGTATGTGAAAAGATAGTCATCATTTCCTATTATTGAGAAAATGCAAATAAAGGCAACACTTGGATTTCACCTCATATCTGTGAGAATGACTATTATTCAAAGACAAAAAAATAAGTCTTAGGAGGTAGATAGAAGGGAATCCTCAAACACTAATGATAGAAATGTAAATTGGGACAGTCATTATGAAAAGTAGTCTAGCGATTTCTCAAAAACTGTAACAGTGCAATTATTATACTTCTGGGTAGTTACCTAAAAAATGAAAATTTAAAAAACCCACTAATTTGAAGAGCTATGTGTATGCCTACATTTATTGCAGGATTTTTACAAAAATCAAGTATGGAAACAAGTTAGCTCCCAAGGAGAGATGAAAGGATAAAGAAGATGCTCTGTACATACACACACACAGAAATGCTATTCAGCTATAAAAAATGATGAACCCCCCCCCATTTGCAATAAGGACAGACCTACAGGGTATGTTGCTTTGTGAAATAAATCAGGTAGAGAAAGACAACGTGAATTATTTCACTTGTATGTGGTATTATACATAGAAAATAAGCTAACAGATGAAATAAATAAAAATAACTTATATTTTTAGACTTTCTCACTAATTAGTGAGTGATTGCTAGAAGGAAAGAGGGAAGGAGATTATTTTATGATGAATGACAGAATTGGACTTTTAGTGATGAACTTAATCTAGTATATACATACATTGATTCTCAGTGAAGAACACCCAAAACTAATATATTACAATGCAATGTTACTTTACCTTAAAAATAAATAAAAATAATTATTTCCACCAAAACTAAGGAACCCTTTTGTTTTGGTTAATAATTAATTTGCAAAAACTAAAAGAAGAACCCTTCGATTTGTTCAAATTATGTATGCATATAATGATGTATTTAACATTAAAATGCAAGCAATATACAAGAGGGTATAAAAATAGCAAATATTCAGAAGACATGAAGTAGGAAGGTCAGTTGTTGTAGTCTAGGGGAGGCTAAAGATCTAACCTCACAGTCTTTAATGATACATGCAGATCTCATGGGCCAGCAGCACATCACCCTGAGAGAAGAGACCTAATGGGGACATTTCATTAATGAGAACAAGCTCCCCTGAACTTGCACTGAGTGAGAAAGGCAGGGGATGGAGACAAGAGGAGTTTCACTGGAGTAAGGCAACATAGACGCTTCTGCGTCTTTGTTTTTTTGTTTTTTTTTTTTTAAAGATTTTATTTATTTATGCATGTAAGAGCTGGGGTACAGGTCAGAGTCCAGGGAGGTGAGAGGATTCACCAGAGACAGAGTGGGGAACAGAACAAGCAGATCAACTGAAACACACTGCTGAAGGGAGCAGCGGGCACAACAGGAGAGGTCTGCCGCGCCATGTGGGTCCCCTCCCTGGCCAGCAGCAGGGATCGAACTTGTGCTGCAGTGGCTGCGGTTTGCTTCATAGTGCATTGCTTAACCCACTGCGCCACCAGGGAGGCCCGCTTCTGCGTCTTTGTACCACAAACCCTGCAGAGGTGATATCAGACCAATGTATTGCCTCAAGTGTACTTATATACAGTTTCCTCTTAAAATAACTTCCTCTGTGCCCCACATCTGACATGACTAGCCCTCCACAGAGTTTATGGACATTTTTCAATTCCCAAAGTGATTGAAAACTGTCCCATAATTTGGTATAGAATAAAAATTTTAAATTTCAATAATACGATATGCAAATTAGAAGTTCACAATTTCATCATTCCCTGCCTCAAAATAATATACCCAATACTAAAGAATACCAGGTATGTTTTTCTAACTTGCACAATGGTGCTGTGCAGGCTGTGACAGCCGGCTGTGTTGGTTCAGGGCTGTCTCTTTCAGAGATGCCTCTTCCCAGTGTGCCATTTCTGATGCGACAGTTGGTGACACAACCCTCCCTCCTGTCTTCTAGGCCAGGAAAATTAATGCCTTAAAAAACTGGATATAGAATATATAAACAAAGTAAATGTCGTCAACATCATTGAAAATCAGGGGACCAGAAGGCACTATTCAGCAGTAGTGGATTATACTACCCCTACCCGCCATTCTTCACTCCTGTCCTGATCCACATCTTTTGCCACTAGACTTTCTAGTTTCTACCACTAAAGGGGCAGAGTATATTTTCTCAGCCTCTGATTTTGGGTTGTTCCTAACACTTCACTTAAGAAACCTGGGTGTTTCCACTTGTCCTCCGAGGCCTCTCTCATTGTGATGAGAAGGACAAGCCCAGCTCGCCTGAGGCTCCTAAGCATGAGGAGCAGAGCTGCTCCTGTCACTGCAGATTGAGGCTGCCCCCGCCTGCTCACTGGGGCACTTGGCATCCACTTGTTGTCCACCAGACCACTCAGCGGAGCCCAGACTAAGTCAAAGCCCAGTGGGACTGCTGGTGGGTGAGCAATTCTAAGTGGCTGCTGTTCTAAGCCCTTGTATTTGTGTTTTACAATTGTGTGTGTGTGTGCATGTTGAAAACACTTTCTTAGAAAATTTCAAGTATATAATACATTATTATTAACTGTAGTAGGGGGTGGGGGAAAAGGAAGAATTATTGGTCAAAGGGTACAAACTTTCAGTTTAAGCCACTGTGTTTTGCAATGGTCTATTATACAGAATTATTGCTGCAACAGAAACCAATATCAGCCTCCACAGGATTCTCGCAGCCAGTACTACTTCAAGCACTGCATGCAAGTAAGAAACAAGTCTCTACCACTCTAAGAAATCCCAGTGTCTCTCCTTTTACCCCCGCCATTTCCCTGCCCAAATGAGGCCAAACCTCCTTCTTCCTGCCAAGCATTAGAAACTTGTCTTCACCCTACTCACACAGCAACTGGAGCTTAATTCCTTGATGAACTAGGTCTTCCTGATTTTGATATTTGATACTTTACCTACTTTCTCTAACTCCTACTTTCTCTAACTCCACTTTTATTTTGCAAATGTGGGTAATTATAATAAACTTTCACAATTATTAATTAAGATAAATGCCTAGAAGGTGTTAGGAACATAGAAAGAACTCAAAAATCAGAAAGCACTATTATCATAACTCTTAATAATCACTTTCCTTATAATGATCTGTCCTGAGACCCAAAGATAAGAAAAACCTTTTTGGTAAGATCACAAAAAAGTAGCTAGGATAAAAATAATTGCCAACTCATTGTAACTTTTTACAATGCTTGAAAATTTATTTCAAGTGTTTAATACATGATTTGGGGGGAAAAGGTATTTCAATATTGGTTTTCCTGCTGTAAGCATTTTTGAAGTTTTGAGATTTTTTTAACTGCTAAAAAGTGCTTTAACGTTTTGATGGAGTTCTACTCTTAATTATTCTGAAAGTTTGAGACTCAAAATTTCATTGAACCAATATTTAGCACCTACAATACAGCAGCCCCCTTGTTATTTACTGTGTGAGGTTTATAAAATAGCATCCTCTCCCTGGCACACTGTATAATGTTAAGAAGTTTTTATGTTAACATAGTAAAAATGACCCAAGGTAACATGTGCTGAGTCAATGTGAGAGAAACTTAAATTACTAGAGTAAAACTGAAGTAGAAAAGAGATGAAATTCTCAAACTGACATAATTTAAGGAGATCTTAACGAAAGACCAATATGTAGATATTAGGGCAGGGTACACGGAAGCCCCAAAAAGAGTCAAGCATTGCAGAAGGCAGAACAGTGTGGTGCAATCACCACCCCAGGCCTGATGGGTGAGAGAAGAAAGCATTTACCTGGACAAGGGGAGAGAGAGCCTTGTAGAGAGGGCTTTCCAACAGGAGCGGTGATTTGATGGAGAAATCCAGTCCAGACTCAGGGCAAAGGGCCTGTTGATATTATCCATCATTGTCTGCCTCCCAGGACAGACAGCAAGGTGGAGAGAGAGTCTGAAAGAGCAAGCATAATATATTCAGCACACCAGGTCATAGGAACCAGCACCCAGGACACTTTCTTAGACTATCAATAGAGACCTGCCTGTGAGTGTAACAGTGGACCTTATTAGTGAAGACTCATTCCCTCTGGACTTTCCCAGGAATTTGGAATTTGAATGGAGTCAGCACAGTCCCTGATAGAGTCCTCTACAAATCCAGAGAGCAATCAAGAAGGTGAACCTTGGATAAGAGTAAAGTTAGTTGGAAAGCAAACTATAAATGAGGAATTCTGGGCTCTTTCCATACTTATCTCTAGGGGAAAAACATAGGTAATGGTCCTCAAATTATCTCCCTTCTAGTCCTGCTTGTTTATGGTTAAAAGAGATTCTGCCAAAACACCTCATAAAGGAAAGAGAAAGGAGAGATTATTTCTTACCTAAACTGCTATGTAAAGTTTTAAGCATCAAACTGAACTATTTTCATGCTAGTTGAAAGAACTGGTACAGAATAATTTTCATGACACTATTGTATCAAACCTTAACCTCCAGATTTTCCCAGGAATGAAACTCACTGCTTCCAGGGGGACCTTATACTTCCTGCCAACGTTACTGGGGTGGTGCTGCCATTTGGAAATAATAATCATCTTTGGTTTCAACATAACTCTGAAGAGATGGTGGTAGTTGGCATTTTCAGTTCCTTGCTTGCAAAATGCATTAGCCTATATGCATACATAGCTGCTTTCCAATTCAAAAATGACAGTTTTAATCCAAATAAGTTTTCTATCCTTGCCTACAACCTCCAAATGATTTCACTGCCATTATTTTCTTAGTGTAGTCTCAATGAGAATGGAAACACAATTTCAAGTTCTCCCTGGAATCTCTAATTCCCTGAAGGCTTTATTTATACTAGCATAATAGGGATTAATTGTACTATAGGATAAACGACCTTCAGCCCACGTAGGAATGTTTCTAATATCCCATTTTTTTTTTCACACATGTTCTCAATGTGAACCAAGTCTTATTTTCTGTGTTCTTCAAAGCTCGCCTTAGGGCCTTTTCTTTTTCCTGATATTGCAGATTATTAGCAAATAATGTCATATTTAAGATTTCAAAGGCACAACATTATAAACTTCTCAACTCTATTGCCCATAATGCAAATCTGTATTGCAGTCATATTTTTCCAGAGGACTCTCATAATTAAATGACAGACATTTTTGAAATTCATCTTTGTGCTTCTTTCTTTTATATCTGAATCCTCTACTTAGAAAAATTTTATGGCATCTAGTCCCATATAGAATAATCACCAATCTCCTATGTGTATGTATATCACAAACATTTGTTGCATACCACCTCTGTGACTGGTACTCTTATAGGTACAAGAGGGTATTTTAACTACTGTTCACTGTTAACTACTGTTTACTGAGCTCCTTGCCTTTCTCCAGTATTAAGTTTTTCTCAATCCCTTGATTTTTTCCAACCACTTACTCTCCCCCATTCCCCTGCAATTTTTTATTCCTCTTTAAATTCTCCTAACAGGGACCTCCCTGGTGTCTCTGGGTTAATCAACGCACTATGAAGCAAACCACAGCCACTGCAGCACGAGTTCAATCCCTGCCACTGGCCAGGGAGGGGACCCACATGGCGCAGCAGACCTCTCCTGCCTCGCCCACTGCTGCCCTCAGCAGTGTGTTTCAGTCAGTCTGCCTGTTCTGTTCCCCACTCTGTCTGGTGAGTCCTCTCACCAACCTGGACTCTGGCCTGTACCCCAGCTCTTGTATGCATAAATAAATAAATCTTTAAAATAAATAACTTCTGAGTTTATCTCTTCTTCCTCTAAGCCAAGAGAACGTTCTTCCACCTTTATTGTCACCTTCGTGAAATTGTGGGTATGTCTAGCTATTCCTCAATCTCTGAGCTCTAGGAGAGAAAAGTTAGAATTTTGAACCTCTTAGATTCTTAATACCTAGCACAGTGTACATGCTCAAAATTTTTCTGAATGAAATAATTCAACAAGCACAAAACAAAGTAATAGTTGAAACCTTGAGAAGAAATAGTCACCATATTAAGAATTACTCTGCTGGGGATCTAACTTATAACAAGGTGACTATAGTTGATATACTGTATCAACTCATAATTCAATTTTATAATTGAAATTTTCTAACCAAGTTGAACTTAAACTCACACACACACAAAGACAAAATACGTAAAAAAAAAAAAAAGGTAAAATATGTGAGGTGATAGTGTTTTCTTAACTCCATGAGGGGAAATCCCTTCACAATGTATTATGTTTATCAAGTCACACTGTACATTTAAATATACATAAGTGGAAAAAATTACTCTTTCATAATTAAAAAAAAAAAAGAATCACTGAGCCAGAACTAAATGTCATCACTGAGGCCACCATTTATTTAAAGATTTTTCAGTTCCAGATGGCAGACTGATAAGCTAGGTCTTGAGGGAAACACTAAACCTAGCATAAACATGACTTGTTCCACATCATTCTTATCCCAGCACAACAATCCAAGTGGCTCTGTCTCCCAGGAAGCTGCTCTGCAGAGAAGGATCTTAAAGACAGAGGGAAAAAGTCAGAGGCACTCAAGAAAGTCCAAAAATCTTAATGCATGCGCCTTAGGTCATTATGCACAAAACCAAACATTTTTGCAGGAGAAGAGATATGTCTTAGGTCTTGAATCTGTGTTTAAGCATCTATCCCCAACACTATCTCACTTAGGACTGAACCCAGCTTAAGGAAGAAAATATTCCTGGAAAATAGAAAAGATAAATGGGGCTGCCCATGAGGAAATGCCAGCTACTGTAATAAATATATTCCACAAAATCAAGGTCTTAGCACTAACTTCTTATGGTGTAATAAGTTAATGCAGATTTACTACTCAACACAGTAGATTTACTACTCTACACAGAGACACCATCAACAGGCCAGAGCATTTCTCCATCCTTTCAGTGAAAAGAGAGAGGAAACAGGGCCTCCCTGGTGGCGCAGTGGGTTAAGCAACACACCATGAAGCAAACCGCAGCCACTGCAGCATGAGTTCGATCCCTGCTGCTGGCCAAGGAGGGGACCCACATGGCGTGGCAGACCTCTCCTGCTGTTACCGCTGCTCCCCTCAGCAGTGTACTTCTGTTGATCTGCCTGTTGTGCTCCCCGCTCTCTGTGGTGAAACCTCTCCCCACCACACACCTCTGGCCTGTACCCCAGCTCTTACATGCATAAATAAATAAATCTTTAAAAAAAAAAAAAAAGAAAAGAGAGAGGAAACCCAAAAGAGGTAGAGCAACAGCTTGAAAGCCATGGCTAGATCCACTGCTAAAAACTGTTCATGTGGCCACTCTCAGAGGCAAGCAGCTGGGACATGTAGTCCTGGCTGAACAGCCTCTTCTTTGTAACAACTTTGTACATTAGAAGAAGCCCCAACTTTGATGCCAATTGAGCTTTCCTGACAGTGATTCCTTACAGAGGAAGTGCTAATAAAGAGATGTATGTCTCTGAAATTAATCCCAGTTCTCCAAAAATACAGCCTATTTTGACCATAAAATACAATTCTTGACTCACCCATCATTTCCATGTAACACACTTCTGCAACTGTAGCTTAACTTCTGAGAATTTCCACAAAGAGTCAGAGCTTTGATTTCAAAGTTCAGAGATCATCTTCTCTTCTGAAAGATTATTCTGGATAAGGTACATTTCTGAAATTTTTCTCGTGTATATTCATGTGGAAATTTTCCTAGCAATTGAGTCTCGAAAACCCAGCATGCTACACTCCACCTGTCCCTAACCCCACACCCTGCAGATTTCTAATACACATGGCACAAAGACTTTGATGTTAAATATGACACAAAGACTTTGAGAAATGTCCTAATAAGAAATATGCCTCACTTTGTTCAACCATTCCTCATACTTCTTATACCACTATGTTTATATTTTGAAGACCATCTATTAACTCCAAAATGTTGTGTAAGACAAAGTAATAAAAACAAAAATTAACAATTTATTGAAGCCTTTCACGTATCACAAACCATGCCATCTGGTTAAATGAAAATAACCCACTATGAATCATTTATCCATTTAAAGATGAAGAAAATCAGACTCAAAGAGATTAACTATCAAAGATCAACCTTAACCAGTAATGTAACTGTTTAAGTCACTGAGAAAAATGACCAAGAAATTTTGTATTTTTGTGCCTTTGGCGATGCTACTTACAAAAATAACACAAATGATATCCAAGTTCCATCTAATGTCAGATGCATGATGGGGATTCACCAACGATTTGCAAGGCCAGTGCAGCAAAACTCTACAAAAAATTAGCTTGTGACTCTCTAACCAGGCTCTACTAACATGTGTATTTAGTAGTGAGAATGAAAGAAAAACAAAAGGCAACCCAGAGCCCTGACTACAGAATTCCCACAGAAAGAAGTTTCTCCCTCTGGGACCAATAAGTTCCAGTTCCCAAGTAGTTCCAGGACTATATGAGAACTAAATTTCTACCAACAACCTTGCTAGGTAATGGTAACACCTCATTAAGTTGTATAGGCCCACTCTTAAAATACTTAGCTATACACTTGGGGAATCCAAAGAGTAGACATTTTGTTCCCATTTACCACCCCTGTCTCCTAGAAATTCCTGAACTGCCAGAAAGTAGGATTGTTTCATTTCCATTATTGCATTCATTTTGGGGAAGAAAGAGTTTAGAGGATCAGAAAAACCATTTGATCAGGAATCAAGAGATCTTGACTCTAGCCTCAATTCTACCAATGACATCTGCATGACTGAACAAGTCTTATGTTAAAAACAATTATTACTATCTTCACTTTTTGCTTCCATTTCTACTTGCTAGATGTTATGGTAACTATTTTTCATCCATTTAACCCTTACTTTCTTCTAGGTCAGGCACTTACCATCACCACTTTATAGATAAGAAAACTGAGGGTTGGACATGTCAAATAACTTGCACAGTCACACAAACGGTGGGAGAATTTTGGTTCTATGATTCCTTGATCTACATGAATGGATTCCAAGACCCACCCATGGTGCTACATAGTACCCTATACCTCCTCCTCTTTGGGCTTCTCTTTCATCCCAAAGTTAAGGGTCTTCGAGAGCCTTTGTCTAAGGTTTTTTCCTACTCAAATTTCCTGCACTCTAAAAAGACACACACTTTAAAAGTTTTTACTGCTTTCTAGGTATTTGTTATAATTTCTGGTAGTTGTCACTATGGGATATTAGTAACATTCTGATTTATGACATGAAATCTCAAATATTAACCACCATTATATAGAATCTGAGTTATCAACTGTCCGTATAGGGGGAAAAAATGTGTGGATCAGTAAAGCAAATGACATCTACATTGTTATTTTTCCAAAGATTTAACTCAAAAAAAAATAGTACACAAATAGTTAGATTTACCATGAAGTTAATGAAGATTAAGTCTCCAAGGCCCTGGGAGAAACCTTAGTAACTTCATATCAAAAATTTTGTATTTTATTTAAATAGTGTCCCTTAATTGTGTACACTTCAGGACCAAGAATCTATTCACTGTTTAGTGACTTTAGTCTACCTGCCTTTGATGTAAATCTTAAATCTACCACTTAACAACTGTGTGATTTAATTTCTCTATACCTCTATTTTCTGTCTTCAATAAGGGGGTTTTTAATAGAGGGTGGATTGGAGGATTACTGTGTGCTTCAAAGAATTTATTGCAAGAAAGCACTAAACAGAGCATGTGAATTGACAAAATGTTATAAACTATTATGTACTTGTTTATTATTTTAAAAGCATACGTGGATACTGACATTGCATATATATACATCCTATATATATGCACACATACATGTGTATACATGTATATGACTACTTGAGCAAATTTGATGAGTTACAGTATTAATGAACAACTGCTTCTTTGTCTAGGTGGAGTGCCACTTTTAGCACTCCCCATTTAAGGAAGTGTTTTCACTCACACCTAGGACGGCACACTCTGAGTCAAATTTCCTAGAAAATACTCCCCATTGATTGACTTAGCTGTATCAAATAATTAAAATCTAGGTGCTTCCCCTGAGCAAGGGTTACTTTCAGGTTCTTCACTTTCCTAATAAGTCCTTCAATCAACTCTTCTTAATACTGAATCCTTGATCATTGTAATTTAAAATTTACCTACATTTTACTGTCCAAAAGTGCATATTAGGTATGTAGTGTTTTATTTTTTTGCCCCTGTTTAATAACAGGATACCAAGTTACCCACTTATTCAAAACTTTCTTTTTCTTTTTTTTTAAGATTTTATTTATTTATGCATACAAGAGCTGGGGTACAGGCCAGAGTTCAGGGAGGGGAGAGGACTCACCAGAGACAGAGTCGGGAGCAGAACAGATAGATCTGCTAAAATACACTGCTGAGGGGAGCAGTGGGTGAGGCAGAAGAGGTCTGCTGTGCCATGTGGGTCGCCTCCCTGGTTGGGGATCAAACTTGTGCTGCAGTGGCTGAGGATGCTTCACTGTGCATTGCTTAACCCACTGCGCCACAGGGGAGGCCCCTATTCAAAACTTTCTAAGAGGAAATAACTATGTAACCACATTGGTTGAGTATCACTTATGGCTAAACATTATAACTAACATCATCTGGTTTTCTGTCAACTGCTATGATACAGCCCAGGCAAGTATTCCATTTTATACACAAAGAACTGAAGTTCAAGGTAGTGAAAGGCTTGTCCTGGGTATCACTCTAGATAAGGAGGGAACAGAAAAAAACAGAATTTCTAAATCTAATTCTAAGACTTGAAATTTAAGCTGAGTGAGTTTTTCAATATTGTAGTATTTCAGTAAGATAATGCTTTTTTATTTTCTTTTTAAACTTGGATTCTCACTATAAAAAAAATTAAAGAGGGTAAACCTTTTTTTTCTACAATACATATCAAACACATGAGCAGGAAAGGTTTCAGTAAGTGTATGCAGTATTCTTGTGATTGCTATTAATAATTTCAGGCATTGTAACCTTTGGAAAAGCTTTCATTTAATAACCCCACTTGCTAGAGCCAGTTTAATGAGTGTGTAGATATAATGGAAATTGTCTTTGTCTTGTGGATATCATTTGTGCATCTGGGGAATACTGCCCACTAAAAGAGCTCTTGAGATCTATTGTCATACTAGAGAGTTTGCAATTATTCATGTTGGACTAAGACATTGCTGGAAACTTAGTTTTCATATATAAAAATACCAATACCAAACTATTTAAAAGTTACCAAAGACAATTATAGCTTAATGCCACAGAAGGAGGCAATTGGAACCATACTTAAGAAAACATGGCAAGACAGAAATGTTATGGGATTTGGAGCTGAAAGATCTGAATTTTAGTTCTACTTAGTTTTTCTACTCTAACATTCTGCTTCTAGGCTTAATGCAATGATTTTCTAAAAAGGCACTACTTAGTGCTGTTCCATTCAGATTAGTACTGCTGGATTTTTTAACCTTCAGATTTCTTGTTTTTTACTAAACCTTTAATCAATTCCATTAGTGATCTTAAAGAAGGGGTAAATAGCACATTGATGAAATCTTCAGCTGATATTTTTTTAGGAGGTGATATAAACCCCTCTGCAAGCAAGTAAATAAAGCAGACTCCCTGGCAAAGATATATTGGGGTCCAATTTAGGAGGAAAATGCAAGATATTTCCCTAGGAAGCAATAATCTAAAATACCAGTGAACAGATGAAGTGACATAAACTTGGTCGTAAAGTCAAGACACACAAGCTAGGAAAATTAAAGCATATTTTCCATCACCAAAAACTAAAGAAGCTACAAACCAATTCTATGTCTGGAAGAGTTTAAGATGATATAATGTTACCCTATGAATCAAGGGCTAAGTAAAGCCACTAGTAATAGGAAGAGAGATTTCTAGCCTAAGAGACACAGAGCAAAGTTATTACAGAATTTTGGGTAGAAGAGGAAGTGGAGACATTTGTTATCATCGTCATCATTACCTTCATCATCATTATCATCATAAGACTTCCTTCTGATTAGCATTTTACAACTTTTAAAGCACTTTCACATGCATAGTCTCATTTGACTCTCAAAACAACTTGGTAAGGTAAACAACCAAAAATTTAATTCCTTTTTTAAGAGAGAAAATTAGAAGTTAAATTGGAGAAGTAATTTCTACAGTGTATTTAATTCATAGACCTGGAACCATCATAGAATCTCAGAATTTGACTCTCCTTAAAAGCATGTAGCCAAAACCCCTCTTTTACATAATAAGAAACTGAGGCTTGGAAAGGGAAAGTAACTTTCTCCAGGTTAGAATACAAGTAAGTACTTGTAAAACAAGCATTAAACCTAAGCTTAATGCATCAAGTTTTTCACCAAACTCTTTCCTCCTTATGGTATTTAAAGGAAAGAATGATTAACTAGATTCAGATTAGTTGCAAAATATAGCTAGAAGGATCCAAAACTGCCCTTTATGCTAGATGAGAGAAAGAAAGATTTTCACTAAGATATTTGCAATAATAGTGACACTTATAATAGAATAAATGGATGCAGTTTTGAACACCTCTGAATCAGAAAGATATAGATCAAATAGTCAGAGGAATGAAAATGATGCCAGCAATGTGGGCATTGATTTATGAAGAGAGACTAGAAGATTAAAAGTGCTAAATATGCATGACTTGGCTAATGACTGAGGAAAGACAAGGAAGTCTATAAATATTTGAAGGGTACAAATGCTATAGAAGAAGAAAAAAGATTTTTTTAAAAGGTGGGGGGCACTCTGTTAGGATTAATGAAGCCCAATGAAGAACAGAAAATATGAAAGTTGAACATAAGGAAATACTTAAAAATGAGATTTATTATTTTCTAGATTTGTCTTCCAAAACCAGAGTTGTACTCTGTCATTTGGAACATTTAAAATCTGATTGAACCAAAATACCAAAGCCAATGACAGGAATCCATGTGCCATGGATACATAGGGACTGGAGTATAAGCACTCAAAAATCTTTTCCATCTCTCATTTTTATAATCCTGAAACCACACAACATTGTTTTGATTTTCATTCTTTTTGAAGGCTGAGGCTCTGGAGCTGTTTGTAGTAAGAGTGTGGACTCTCTAGGTGTTTACAACTCCTCTGCTCGGTGCAGGGCTCCAGGGAGGACTTTGCCAACTCAACCAAATAAGAGGAGATCAGTATTGACTTTATAAAACCGTTTCCCAAATAAACGAGAAAATTAAACATAGCAGCTTCATGAGGGAATGGATGTTCTGTTTTTACTCAATTCCACCCACCTGCGTGCTCCCTTATGAGTAATGAGTAGGACTAGCTATTGCACCAGCAAAGAACATATAAGGAGCATCCTAGATGAGGCAAAAGTTGTATTACTATCATTGCTGGAATTTTACATATGTTGTCCAGCTTGTTAAACTGCACTCCAAGTTCATAGTTTTGCCATTCCCACCAGTATCTATGATACCTGTCAGACCTGAGCTCATTTTATCTTGTTCTCAACATCTATGCCCTTCTGGATTCTGATTCTGTGGTTATCCATCTCCCTGCCCTGACTCTAGTACCCAAGTAATTTATACTGAAATGCAGCAGATGACATTACTGTGGTAACAAAAGAAATAAAACTGATAATTGACAATAAGCCTGCTAAATAAAGAGAAGAAAATAAGTAAATCTAGTACAGCCTTTGTATGTGCTGTTTCCAAGGCTTCCATCTCTCGTACCCAGAGCACAAATTCAGATTGCCTGCTTACTTATCCATTCCCAGAGACAGTGTCTTTATTGCTCACCACCACCCATACCTATGAAGATACATTTATCTGGTATCCAAATTTATGTATCACTACATCTTAGGACTCTTCCCTGATTCCACATGCCTACCCACTTCAGGGATCTTAACTGGACCACCTGTAATACTGACACACAACTGTCCTTATATAGCATTACTTCCCAGAAACCCTAGCAATTAGGTCCATATTGGAATTATGTAGGCACTAGTCTTCAAAAAGTCCTAGCTTATCCCATTACTTTAAGAGAATGTGATTTGGGTATCTGGTGACCTCCGAGACTCTCTGTAGACTAATGCTCCAAGGATTATCTGTTCAACTTCTACCCCAAATATAGCTGGGACACCACCATTAACCTTATCCCACCAAAACCCTTATCACTTATGGAAACAAAACACTTTAAATTCTTTTTCTCCTTTTTTTTTCTTCTGGAGACCTTTATTCTCTTCCTAAAACAAAAGAATTCCTGAGAATTTCAGGCAGAATCCTGGCTGCCATTACATTTTAGACCATTTATTAACAATGTGCTATATGGAAAACCACTGAAGATCATTACAGCTGTAGTCAGAAGCCAATGTGCCAGGATAATGAAAAACAATTCTGCAGTTCCCCATGCTCTGTTAGTTGTGTTTGTCATAAATGAGTTGTGGAGATTTGGAGTGAATGATCCATATCATATTGAACTGTCCTTTTTTATTGCTGACAATTGAAGGTGACTAAGAAGCAGGATCCGTATTAGACTGTATCTAATTGGAAACCTTCTCTCATTAATGTCTGATGTTGACTTGTATTACTTGATGAAATTAGGACCACAGTGGAATGGATTTTATTATACAGAATGAACTGGCTGAGCTCTCTTCCATTTCAGTGTTTTTTTAACTTCACCACCCCCGCCCCCCAGCTCTGTGGCAGAAGGGGCCCAACAGAGCAAGAATTTTGAGTGAGACAGGGCTGTGCATAAACAAAGCAAAACCAGTAATGTAGTGAAGGAAATCAAAACCATATGGACTTTTTATGCCGCATATGTTTGAGCAGTTCTTGCATGCTGCTATGGAACTAGAGGACCAGAGGAACCTCTGAGAAGTCACCTTGGCCTCAGGATTCCAGGCAGAACTGCCCAAACTTAGGCCAGGCAAATGAGAACTTATCTAGAACTCCAAGTCCTTAGTCCATCCTTCCCCAGCCACTAGCTGCCTTGATGAATTGAAATCTTCGAAGAACTTTTTGGAAGTTTGTGTTATTAATAGGTCTATAAATTCCAGAAGAAAAGTATCTGGATCAAGGAATGGAAATTTTATACTACCTACATCATCTCTTCTAGAGGAGAAAAAAAGGAATAGAGGTTGGATGACGAAAAATGAAAAATTTGAGAAGACTTTAGAATAAAATATACCAGATTCATGGAAAGAGAATAGCAGGCCCTCCAACAAAGAGAAAACAAACTGGTTTTGAATAGTTTTAACATACTATGGCCAAAACTCATAGTATGATTTTTAAATAATTATTAGTGCCATAAAGGTCGAAGTTTTGAAATCTAATTTTTGGAGACCCAAAGACAGACAAGTTTAGTTTGTTGTCTACGTAAAAGTAATCTAATGCTGATAATAATGACCCACTTTCTGAATGATTGTTGAACATTTTATAATTGTAAGAAATCTTTAAAAATGTTTAACAACAACCAGGAAGTTCAGAAATTTCATCTGGAAACATCATAAACCAGTGCCTGCAGTTTTATTTGTTCTCTCTAAAACTCTATAGTCTTATAAATACAACTTTTAGAATTTATATTTTATTGACCCAGAGATATATACAGTCATGTTCAGTTTCAAAAGATGAAGCAACAGCTGATATAAAGCCTTTTTGGTGTCTAACAAATCACCAGATTTAAGTCTTTGATTGTTCTGACCCTGTGATATTATGATCCAACAAAATTTAAAAGATAGTGGGAGCCTATTTCTGACAAAATTGTGCTACTTCACCAGTAAGTTAAGAGTCTCTGAGCCCCTCTCTTTTCATGTTCTCTTCCTGCCCTTTCCTCCACCCCATCCTGTCTCCGATACCAGTACTCCCCCCTACTTGCACCATCCAATGCCCCGTCTCTTGAATGTTTCCTATGTCCACTCTCAAACCATATTTATCTTGTGATTCTCAGGGAGAATTAAGCTTCTTAAGAAATTCACTTTAGAGGGTCTCCCAGGTGGCACAAGGGGTTAAACTGCTGCACTATGAAGCTATCTTCAGTACTGCAGCATGAGTTTGATCCCCAGTCAGAGAGGTGACCCACATGGCACAGCAGACCTCTCCTGTCTCGCCTGTTGCTCCCTTCAGCAGTGTATTTCAGCAGATCTGCCTGTTCTGCTTCCCACCCTGTCTCTGCTGAATCCTCTCACTGCTGCCCCTCCTCCACCCCCTACCTCTGGCCTGCACCCCAGCTCTTGTATGCATAAATAAATAAATATTTTTAAAAATTCACTTTAGATCATTAAAGGCACTATTATATTTAACCCATTGCCCTAAGACCATTCAGAAGTAAAAAGAACCACTAATTCATTATTCAAGGTTCTTTTCTTTACCTGTATGCTTCACTCTGTGCTATTATGGTACTTTCTTTCAGACAAAGAGTTCCACGACTAAACTGAAGGTGGTAAAAAGGGCACTATCATGCTAACACAAAGTCTATTATATATTCAGATATCAGTGACAAGTGGTATATGCTACCTAAATAACACTCCACAGAAAAGTCAATGCAGGGATAATTCATAAAATACCATACCAAGAAAATATATCTAACCATCATGATCATGTTAATATATGTTTGCATTGCTCTAACCACCACCAGCATCTCTGCCGAGGAGACCTTTGCAGAAAAGGGACTCAAACAAGGCTGGAAAGTTGTTGATGACTAGTTGGTAAAAATGTAAATAATGTAGTAAGCCAAGTAATAAGGATCCCATCTTAATATAAGAGAATATCCTATTAACTAGATGTGATGGGGTTCTAGAAGAATGCCCTTTTTAAAGCATCTACTCACACACTGTGTTTAGTTGATACTAAACATCTGGCTGGAGAGAAAACCATTCAATCAACCAGATGTTTAGTCTACCTTCCACCAAACATCTGGGCAACTTATGGAATCATTTCCTTTTCATTAGGAAGCTTAGTCACAGTGACCTAGAGGTACAATCACAGCATGAGAACACAGCAGGAGGATGATGGATATCTTGACCCACCAGGATCCCCAGAATGGGACATGTTTCAGGACTGTGTGGATCAATTCAATATCACTATACTTTGAGATTTGTTGTTTGGTTGTTGTTCTGAGACACTTTGATGCCAGCACAATTTTTAGTCCCTACTTCATAAAGAAGAGAGGCCCTAAACTGAAAAAAAAAAAAAAAAAAAAAAAAACACACCTTATAGACAGTCAAGGACAGGAGGTCACTGGCTAAAAGCTATAATGGTTTCCTCCCAAATTATCATTAAATGACCTTCTTCTGCTGTTTCAGCTGCTGTGGAGGAAAAGGTGCAGACGTTTTCTTGGCACCAGCCTACAGATTCAGAATGGGTATAGAATTTGGCTCCATTAAAAAATATAATCCATTTGACAAAGAGAAATCATTTAATGAGCACTCTCTTAATTATAACAATTTGGAAAAGGGAGAAGTTGAGGACAATAGCAGAAAGCATAACAAAGTCATTTAATGACAATTTTGTCTTTGGACTCTCTTATGGGAGATAAATACCCCCAAGGGTTAGAGAGAAAAATTGTTTACCAATATTTTCCTTATCAATTCTAATCCGACAATGAGGGGTAAGGAAGGAGATAAAATACCTTATTATTAGATATTAAGGAAAAACAGGATAGCTATGACAATTGTTATTTATGATATTACTCTCCGGAATTTTCTTCTTGAGAGGGCTTGAGAGGTCTCTGGAGAATGATTATAGTCAGTCAGCCATGGGTCATATCTCACCGAGGAACACTGCAAGATCTGACCTAGGAATCTTCAAACAGCTAGATCTATAACACTGCTGATAGCCTCATAGGGAAACTGTCACTCTAAAGATAGAGTGCTATTTTAACTTTTCTTCCTTGCTTATGATAGTAACAGTGGTAATACCTAACAGGTGCTCAGAAATATCTGGTTTTAAAATTGCTTTTGTTCAGATGACTTCTTTTGATCCTGGCAGTTTAAAGTACAAGGTTCAGTTAAAGGATGAATATAATCAAATATGTATTTTATGGCTATTACTTTCCAGACACTTTTCGAAGTACTTTCACATGGCATCATATGGATCCTACACAAAGTATACGTATAGTTTGTATGTATTTTTACCTCCTTTTAACTGAAAAAGTCTAGGTTCAGAGAAATTAAGTAATTCTCTCAGTTACCTAGGCAGTGAAGGGCTGGAGTAAAATTTGAACCCAAATCTCTTCCAAAACCCATGCTTTATAAAACTGTGTTGTGTCTACAAATAATATTTTAAATTTGCCAAGACAAAACATGCCAAAACCCTTCATATAGCACTCATAAGCTAGAATCTAATTTAATGTAACTTATTTTGTAGCATAAAATCATTATATTTATTATATTACTCATTAGGGAGTTTGGCCATAGTGACCAAGAGATGCAATCACATCTTAAACCCCATTGGAGGCAGTCCACCCTGACATTAGACCATCTCTGGAGCTTCAGAGTAAAATTTAAGAGAACTAGTTTGGTAACATATTCATATAGCCAGTCATTGCAAATATGTGTAACAACCATTATGTAACTGGTAATGCAGATTGTGCTAAGAATGAAAAAGAAGAATAAACATGACCCCTGACTTCAAGAAATATATGATTTGGTTAAAGAGACTGATCAATATCCTGTATTAGTAATACAGAATTGATTATATACAGGAACACAGTAATAATCAGATATTTAATAGCTGAATTTTCTTAATAGATAGTAGAAACTAACATAAGCAGAATATAATTTTTACATTGTACAGCTAATAATTACTCTACAAATATTATGATAATATCAAACAGTATGGGAGTAAAACTTGAGGAAGAAACTATTTTTTTGTAAGTTCTATCCTGTCTTAGGATAGCACTAGAAAAAAATTGGAGAATGATATAGTTACAGCTCATACTCCAGGGCTCATAACTAATCAATCCACAACAACACCGTGAAGGTGGTGCTATTACACTCATTTTACAGATGAGGAAACAGTATGACAGAACTCAAAAACAAGGTCTGCTGATAACAAAAATCAGTTCTTTTTCATAAACTCAGAAAGGCCTGGCACTTTAAAAGATAAAAAGGGAAAGGAAATACAATTTGAGTGAGAGTTTCAGAAAATCTGGGAAATAAAACTGAGTTTTTTACACAGCAGAGTTAGAATCCATTGTTCCCTCTGCCTAGAATGCTTTTCCTTCACATGTATGCATGAGTTATTCCCTTGTTTATTTCAGGTCTTTAAGGTCACCTCTTTAGAGTGACCTTTCCTAACCACCTTATGTTCTATACACCCATCACCCAGTTATTATTATATAGCCTTCTTTACTCTTCTTTCTAGCATTTATTCCCTACCACAGCAGTGCCTAATGATGGCCTAAGTATGTCCTCTTGATTATAACTTCGGCTTTCCCCAGAGGATACCATAGACACTTCCATATAGCCTATGTCTTCCTTCATCTCTCAGACTAATGGCATTACTGAATTCCTCTAGCCATGGAAACATATGTAACCCACTGGCAACCCAATTCATGACCATGGCTTATCTTTCCATTTATTTGTGGCTTCCTCATTTTTGCTCATCAATGTTACATAGTTTTCAATGCACGGATCCTCCACCACCTTGATTAAATTTATTCTTAAGTATCTTATTGTTTTGATGCTAGCACCAGAGGGTGCTCAGTGAGATTCAGTCTCAGCTGCCCACACTGGTAATCTTACGCAGTAGTATAATTTTACTTCCCTCCCTTTCCTCTCATTTTTCTACTTTTTCACTGTACTTAAGTTCACCTCTAAAATAAACCACTTGCAACCAAATCCTTGTCTTGGGGCCTGCTTTTGGGGGAAACAATATATTTTAAATGTTTATTTGTTCAGTAGCTATATCCCCCATTACAATGCTATCTCCATGAGTTAAGGTGCTTGGTTCACAACTGTATCTCTAGCATCAGTGTGACTGGCATATAGGAGAGATTCAATCAGTCTTTGCTGAATGAACACAAATGAACCTCATCTTCATTTACATTTGATTTTTCCCTACTGTGTTTTCTTGTCATTGGAATTTGGCATCATATGTTGTAAGATCTGTGCTGGCATCTTGACAGAGAAAATAGAAGGCAAGTGAGATTGGGGGTAACTGGAATAAGAAAAGGAAATGAAATTCACATTCTTCATCACATATCTTTCAAGGGTCACAAGGGCAAACTTCATATAAACAATACCCAAATCCAGTGGGACTTGGTGAGAAATGTTCAGTGAACTTGGCCTCATCAAAAACTGTAATACAAGTGCCTCCCTGGTGGCTCAGGGTTTAAAATCAGTGCTATCAAACTATCAGCAGCCATTGCAGTAAGAGTTCTTCGATCCCTGGCCAGAGAGGTGACCCACGTGGCCCCTCAGACCTCTCCAGTTTCCCCCACTGCTCTCCTCAACAGTGTATTTCAGTAGATCCACCTGTTCTGCTCCCTACTCTGCTTCTGGTGAATCCTCTCACTGTCCCCCAACCTCTAGCCTATACCTCAGTTCTTGCACGCATAAGTGAAAAAAATAAGTCTTAACAAAAGCTCCCAATACCCAGTATCACAGTGGGCTTTGTTACTGGAGCAGAGCTACAGAACCAAGTGAGGAAAGGGACAAATAGTTTTATTTCTTCCCTTGTTTTCTCTCACTGGTCACTGGACTCACATTAGCATTTGAAATACAGGACTGTTTTTGAATGGCAGATGTCTGTTTGTCTTTAGGCTGAGAGGAAAAGTAAGGAGCTAATGGATATATTTCTTCATGACTTCAAAGAACACCCCTTTACTTGGAATGAATCCACCACTCAAGAAACATAAGCAGGAACCAATCCAAACAATAAGGAGAGAGAAATTTTTTGGATGTTCCAGACACAGAAGTCTTTTCTGAGAAACCAACAGACAATTATATTGGGACGAGGTCCTTAGAGTCCATCAGTTCCATCAAGTACTTTCAGCTTTAAACAGATGGTGAATACTCCTATGCAGCACAGTGCTAGATATACTAGCCTGAGTGACTAGGCAAGTAAAGGGCACCCACAGCAGAAGGAAAGAATTAAATTGTTTCTGTTTGAAATGACATTATATTTTATGCACATATATATAAAACCTCTAAAACTATTAAAATGAATAAATTAATTTAGTAAAGTTGCAGGATGCAATATCAATACAAGAATAAGTCATTTTCCCATTTAGTAACAGATGACTATCTAAAAAATAGAGAAAGAAATCCTGTTTTCAGTAGCATCAAAAACAATGATACTCAAAAATAAACTTAAAGTGGTGAAAGATCTATGTGTTGAAAATTATATAACATTGATGAGAGAAAAATGAAGAAGCCACAAATAAATGGAAAGATAAACCATGTTCATGAGGTGAAAGACTGAATGTTAAAATTCCCATACTACCCAAAATGATTGATAGAGCACTATGAAATTTCCAATTTTTTTCCCAGAAAGAGGAAAGACAATCCTAAAATTGGTATGGAATCCCAAAAGACCCTGAATAGCCAAAGCAATCCTGAGGGAAAATAGCCAGAATTATCATACTTCCTGACCTTAAACTTTGTTACAACATTAGAGTAACTAACGTGGCATAGTACTGGCATTAAAAAAAGAGACACAGATCAATGGAACAGAATCAAGAAGGCAGAAATAAACCCACTCATATATTTTTTAACTAATATTTAATAAGAAGTCAAGACCACTCAATAGAAAAAAGATACTTTCTTCGACAAATGGTACTGGAAAGCTGGAAAATCACAGGCAGAACAGAATTGCACCAATTACTAATGCCAATCAGTCCAAAATGGGTTAAAGACATAAATGTAAAAACCTGAAACTGTAAAACTCCTAAAAGAAAACATAGAGTAAAAGGTCCTTGACATTGGTCTTGACAATGATTTTTTTACTATGATACCTAAAGCAAAAGCAACAAAGGCAAAAACAAAAACAAAAAAATCAAACAGGACTACATCAAGCTTAACAGCTTCTTCACAGACAAAGAAACAAGCAACAAAACAAATGGGCAACCTATAAAATGGGAGAAAATATCTGCAAAACATATATATGATAACAGGTTAATATCCAAATATATAAAGAACTCATATACTTCAATAGCAAAAAAATATCCAAATTTAAATAGAGAAAAAATATTGTTAAATGTTGGGTTGTGGGAAAAGTCATGATACATTTTTTATTTGAAAAATAGAAAAAATGTCATGATTTTTCTAATACCCAATAGATCTAAATAGGTATTTTATTGCAGAAGGCAGACAAATGACTAAAAGGTACATAAAATGGTGCTTACTAACAATAAATATCAAGGAAATGCAAAAAAAAAAAAAAACCCACAAAGAGATATCACCTCTTACATGTTAAAGTGACTATTATTAAAAAGGAAAGAGATAACAACTGTTAGTGAGGTGCATTATTAATAGAATGCCACTATGGAAAAAGAATAAAGCTTCCTCAAAAAATAAAAATAGAATTAGCATATGATCTAGTAATCCTACTTCAGGTTATATCTCCAAAGAAAATTAAATCATTGTCTCTAAAAGATATCTATACTCCCATGTTTATTTTAGCATTATTCTCAATAGTCATGACATGAAAACAGCCTAAGGGTCCATCAAGAAATGCATGGATAGAGAAAAAATTATATATACATTAATAATATTTAACCATTAGCAAAAAGGAAATCCTGCCTGCCATTTACAATATGGATAAAATCGAAGGCATAATGCTAAGTGAAAGAATTCAGACAGAATGAAAAATACTGTAATGATCTGACTTATTATGGAATGTAAGAAAGCTGAACAGAGAAACAGAATAGGTTTAGGGTTAGCAGGGATGGAGTATACTTAGAACTGTTGGTCAAAGAGTACAAATTTTCAGCTATCAGATGAGTAAGTCTTTATTATATAAAGTTTTATATATAAGAGTTTTCAGAGTTCAGTAAATCATGTAAGTAAAACATCGTAGCACATTCAATACATGTTTGTTAAATTGCTGATTTAATGTACAGTATAATGACTATAATTGATAATACTGTATCATATACTTGAGATCTGCTAAAAGATAGACCTTAAATGATTATCATGCCAAAAGAAATGACAACACAGTGAAGTAACAGCTGTGTTAACTAACATTATAAGCATTTCATAATATGTATATCAAATCATTGTGCTGTACACTGTAAATTTACCTAATGTTATTTATCAATTAGATCTTAATAAAGTTGAATGAAAAATCCACACAAATGGCTAGTGAAATGGCAGCAGTTTTCTTTTCTGGAGATTTCAAAGCAATTTCTCCAGTGTCAGTTGTGAGGGCCCATGTAGAGAGATGGATAGAGCTGAATTTAGTCAGTTCCATACACTTACACTGGCAGGTAGTAAAACCCTGGACAATGCTATTCACACAATCAAATCTCAGCTTCAAAACTCAAAAAATTAGAAAACTATACCTCATCTCAAAGAGTTTTCAGAGTTCAGTAAAATCATGTAAGTAAAACATCATAGCACATTCAATACATGTTTGCTAAATGGCTGAGTGCTACTCACTGCTGCTCCAAATCTCACCTGCATTAGGTAGAGCTCTTGCTTTCTTCCTTGAGTTCCACCTTCGCCAAGTATAAAATGCTTCCCATCTCCAAGGTTATGACCTTGCAGCTGATAGGACAGTACACAGAAATGAATGTGAACATGTGGGGAAAGGGGTGGGCTATCCATATCTGGGTCTCCATGCTGTCCATCTGGGAAGGTCTACTCCCAGGGGACAATTCCCTATAATTCTACTCCATCCTAGGGTAATTCAGGACTACCATAAATACCATTTATTGATGACATCTATGTTACGTCTCCCACCCTTTTCCCTAGAAGCAAAGGGACAGCTTCCTCAGACATGTGCAAGCTAAGACTTCAAACCCAGCAGTCTTAGCTTCTCTGCTGTCATGCAGGTCAGAGTGGATGGGGAGCTGCCATGGAGAGAGTGGGAGGGAGAGATATCAGTGACATTTCCACTGCAGGGTATCTCTGCATCTCTGTGGAAAATAAGCTCTGGGCTCAATGGAGGAAAAGCCATAGGCTGGGGCAGGAGCACTGAAAATCAAGAAGAGGAAGGAGATAAGAAGGGTATCTACTATGTGCCTATGCAGATACACAGGTATCTACTATGTGCCAGCTTTACCTGCACTGCTCATTTTATTCTTTCAACAGTTTTCAAGTTAGTGATGGATTATTCATATTTTATTTAGGACTCATAGGGATTGAGAAACTTGCCCAAAATTACATAACACATATATCCCTTCCACCTCATCCCGCTGTTCAAGAAATTCTGGTCATCAAAGAGCCTTCCTATTACAGTGAGGCATGTGTCACAAAAAACAGGATGCAGGCACTTTGGCCAAACCCTAAGCAACCTATCTCTGCTTGAAAATCAAGAACATCAAAATGATCCTTAACGGGTGTGTAAGTACTGGGCGGCGCTCTCGGTCACATTGGGAACATGACCCCTGAGTACATGAGATGGTGACAAGATCCTTCATGGGCAACTTGGTGGTGCGAGAAAGACAACATCAAAATATTTTGAACCAGGCTTGCCTTTCCAGGAAAATCAACAAAGTATTAATGGTAAGCAGGTTACTGTTGACTGTAATATAAAACAAGACTATGCCTCAGACTCTGAGCTCATAGTCCCTGGAGGAAGTTCCCTACATAAAATATCACCAAGATAAACTAAAAGTTATGGTCAAATATCTTTGATGGAGGATAATTCAGTCTGAAGGAGAGTGACAGTTTTTTAAAGCTCTCTCTTCCTCTTCTCGCCAGTTTCTCAGCCTCACTCCCAGTTAACAACCCCACAAGCTGCTCACCCTGGGTGCATCCTGCCTAGTATCTGACATTCCACACTCTGATTTCAGTTCTATCATGTGCCCTTCTTTGTAGTAGCAAGAATACAGAACTTGGAGTAGCAGAGCTACAGATCAAACCATGACACTGTCCCTCACAGTTGGGAAAGAGAGCTTAAATAAGTTACTAAATCTCAGTTTACTCAACTGAGAAAAGAAGATGTACTTAAAACAATAAAATCAGTTAACATAAGAAAGTGAACCAGTGGTGACTGGTATTTCCCTTCTGATTCTGGTATTTCCTAAAAGTTGAAGTCCTGAGCTGTCTAAGGGAGATAGAGAGGGGTAATAAAGCTATCAAGGCCTCTCCATACCTTTGCTTCCTCTGATAATGTCTGGGTCCAATTCATCCAGGGCTCCTTGAATTAGCTTAGTTCTCAAGAAGCAGAACAGAATCAGGCATGTAGGCTTCTACCAGCATGACTGGCAATGGGCCAAGGACCCATGAACATAAGGTTAGGAAAAAAAGTAACAAAGAATGGAAGAAATGGAGCTCCATGCAACCAGCCAGTCTGAGGCTAAGGCCAAGGCACATCTGTAAAGGGAAAGACCTGGCTTTAATCTAAGTATCTGGGCTTGTCTACGGCACTGATCCAGAAAGGATTTCAGAGGAGCCTCAGGCTCCTTAAGACTACACTAAGACTGCTCTGAATTGGAGTGGAGGAGGTAGGGAAAGAAGGAAGCAAGGAAGATGCTGTCTGCTAAAAAGCTTAAGCTAGGAGAAAGTGCAGGATTGGGATTCCTAAAGTGGGTTAAATCATTACCCTTCCCACTGACAGTCTAGCTTAATTCTCTTGAACCATAATCTTTCCATCCATAAAATGAATTAACTAAGCTACAGTTCTTCCTACTTCTAAAGTTCTGTGAGTCTTAGAAAAAAAAGAATAATGCAATTTTAAACAAACTACTTTATAAATAGTCATGAAGACCCCATAGTGGTCCTTGTACTTTAGTAATCAGAGAAAACTTACCTTCATCCTCACTTTATAATTCTGATCTGATATGAAGAACTAATTGAACAATCTACTGCAACTTGCAATGATAGAATGAAGCCCAAAAACAGATGAGTGGATCGGGAAGCTGTGGTACATATACACGATGGAATACTACTCAGCAAGCAGAAATGAAAAACTAGACTCATTCATGGGAA
>JAGFMF010011445.1:844858-868268 GCA_019455555.1 Galemys pyrenaicus | reverse complement strand
TGATGGTGCACTAGTGAGATGGTGATGGGGAATACATGGGGATTACAATTAATGGCAAGTATATGTAAATTTTAAAATATTTTAATAAAAAAAAAAGAATGAAGCCTGAAGTAGGATTCAAAACCTGATTCAGAAACCTGGATCCCTTTGCTCCAGCTGTGCATCTTCTGGTAATATACCTAACCTCTCTGAACATGACCATCCCCCATTGTTAACTCCTCAGAGTTTTGAGAATTATAAAAGGGAATCATGAAAGTAAACATGCTCCCTAATCTATAAAGGCCTAAACAAATGCAGTTTCACTATCATTCTCTTCTTGTCCTAATATCATTCTATTTGAGCACAACGCAGTGATCAAAGTTCAGTTTTGGAGTATTTCTTAAGATCTGGCACTGCTAATCTAACTGTGGTAGATAAACAGACTCTGTCATGGGGGAAAGTAGCAGTCACTACTAGAAACTGAGATGTTCGTAAAGCAGAGGAGTCAGCACAACACCCAGATGATTTGGGCCATGTTTAGAGGTATTTAGTGGCTCAGATCCCACAAAAGGATCTTGTCCCTGTAATATTTAAACATAGAAATTACAGTGGCCGGTAGGCACTGTGGTACTATTGCAAAGGTAGAGTCACCAAACAGCACAATAAAAATATCTGCCCTATCTCCTTCTATCCCTGGCCACAACACCAAGATAGAACCCAGAATTGTAAAAGTCTTCAGGAAATGTTGAGAACCAGTAGCCTTATAGCACAGCTCTAAGGAAGCCACGTATGTATGTCTTCCTGGTATCCTTTGCTATTGTAGCTCAGGCAGCCCTGCTCTCCTTGGCAATGGAGTCAATCAACTAAACATGCCCCCTTAACACTGGAACTGGGTAGTGGGTTTGCCTACTTAGGCAGATAGTTTATAACTGTGCTTATTGTACCTGTTCTCCCAGGTCAAAGGCATGAATCAAAACCAAATCTATATGAAATCCACAAGCCATGCAACTAACAGAAGCCAGGTTTCTAACCCAAGAGGGAAATTCAGCAGCTATCCAAATAAGAGACACAAGCCAAATTCCAGAGCCGAGAAGATAAATCCAGGAACTGAAATGACAAACCAATACTGTGTTCAAAACAAGCTGTGGCCCATCGCTGGTTGGACAGTGTAGATCACAGGCAGTGAAGCTCTACCAGTAAGAGAGCAAAAGGAGTCATTCTGAAACAGTAGTGTGCTTACAGCTTCAAGCTTTCTCTCATTCAACCCTTACATTTGTGAATGAAGACAGTGTCGTAGTAAAGAAATGAGCAAGGAATGGGTGCTACATGACTAGTTTTATTTTCTTCCTTGACCACCAAAACCTACTATTCCTAAACTAGAATGAAATGCACAGAAGTATTTCCAGAAGGAATGGTTATGATTTTATTTTCCCCATCAGTCTACTTCTCTCAAATATTCTCTCATGAATACATATAATTTTTCTTAATGGGTACACTACACAGTACACTCAAAACATGTGAAAAGAGGAAAGTTTACTACTGTCAGTTGCTACTGTAGGTAGACAACAGTAGATATTCTATGAAATGTGGTTAAAGTAGTTTCTCTGTAAACTCTTTGCCACAAGCATTTTTGCTGCAAAACTAATTAGCCATAAAGCAACTTTGCTATAAAGGAGAAATAACTGGTTGATGATTTGATTTCACAGTTTAGTTTCACCGACATCATTCTCTCATTTTTATATTATATAAATCTTAACCATCATAAGTGTCTATACAGTAATAAGTAGACATGATGATCTTTAAATAGTGGATGGTAATAATGATGTACATTGAATTGATAGAAAACATAGTGATAAAACTTACCGGAAGTGTGAAATAAGTGACTGCATACTAATACTAGGAAATCATGACGTATCAGTTTGCAAATCCTTCATGAGCACAGTCAGCCTTCCTACCATCAAAACTAAAAGCTGTGCCAAAAAAGAAATCTGCCTGATTCCTGATGAGTATAAGATTCTTGAAATTGATGAATGTTTTTTGCTATCTGATAATGGAAAATTAGTTTTTCATGTTTCATTATGTCCTTCTAATTCATGTTCCTCTTATTTTTTTTTAATGACTTTGTGCTTTCTATGGCAAAACTGCCTTATAGCCAATTAGTTTTACAAAACTATTTATAGTGAAAATGCTTTCAGCAAAGAATTTACAGCAAATCTGCTGGACATACATATAATTCTATGGGCTATACTGTATTGACATATCTAGCTCCAATGCAACCAGTCTCTTCTGACAAAAAGATACAGTCACCTGTTTCCCAATGGTGTGATTCACATTACTGTAGGAGGCTGCTAAGACTGCTGCTATTCTTTAGTAAGCAAAACTTTAAAATCCCTTCAAATTATATTCCAATGGCAGGTAAGTGTGG
Source organism: Galemys pyrenaicus (assembly GCA_019455555.1). NCBI lineage: Eukaryota > Metazoa > Chordata > Mammalia > Eulipotyphla > Talpidae > Galemys > Galemys pyrenaicus. The sequence continues at coordinate 865,864 of JAGFMF010011445.1, read as the reverse complement.
GTTATATGTAGTCCTTCTCTTGTGAGTACCTGGAATATCTCTGATGCTCTAGATTGAAGTGGAAAGGGAAAGAAGAAAAATCAAGGGCATGTATCAACAACCCAGCCAGCCACCCATAGAATGAATATATTGACTGAGGAAAAGCAGTTCTTCCTAACCAATCAAAAGCACAATTTGAGAATAAATGAAGAAGAACTTGAAGAATCATTCCTTCATTCAGTAACTTCAAATGTACAATACAATATGACCAATATAATTGGGAACAAGCTGAACATAACACAATATTCACATTTGCTTATGTGTGAGTTTGTACATGAATAACTAAGCTACTGAAGAAGAGTGTACCAAGCTGAAGCAAACATATGAATACACAAGACACACACCTCAAACATCAGCTCACTACCTCAGTTCGTTCTGTATGTTATGAGCCACACCCATGCGCATCTGTGTTACAACTTGCCATCCTATTCCAGCCCAATAACTTCCTGTAATCCACAAGCTGCAACTCTCCCAATGCCCAATTCCAGAAGCAAACATCAGGTCTTTCTCAAGGTAATGGGTCACACTGATTATAGTATTTATGTATGACTTTATTATTACACTGTGTATAAAACACGGTATTTTTTGTGTATCATTGATAAATTTTTTAAGTCTTATATCTCTAGCCACTTTTTACCTCAAAAGCTCTGTGGTTTTCCTTGCATGATTTTGCACAACAATTTTTTTAAGGAATGCAAATATCACGTTATAGAACTGACTGGACAAGGTTTTACGCTAAGGAAAATAGAGATAAGCCAGGTAATGTGTTATGCTGGAACTTATGCCTACATTAGCAGGAAATTTATGCTTTCCTGAGTCTCATCCAGCAAAGTCTACTGAGAAATTAATAAAATAAGAAACAGTATTGTAATTCTCCTATTAGAATTAAAATAATAACCAATTATGAGATATTACTTGTGCCCAGGAATCCACAGGAAGTGAAAGTCAAGAATGGCAGTTCCAGGGAATGGAAGAGAAATACAAAGGAGACAAATGGTGAGTTGTTGACCATGCTGTCAGCATGTGTGTATTTGTCTAACCATTAATAGTGAGTTATGTTTGCATGAAAATAAATATTAATAAGTTTATATGTGCAGTACACTTTATATAAAGTCTATGAATGGTGTATAAAAAGACAAGTATTGGAAGAAAAGTAAATCCTGGGCTGGTAATTCTGTTTATTTTGCTAGGAGATACAAACATTATGTTGTTTGACTACTATATGTGGTAAACACTGCATGATAATTCTGTTACTGGTGTTCTCCAGTGTTTGAATATTCATAATAGTTATGCTGGTAAATGCTACTAAAATATTTATTATTTTTAACATCATTAAATGTCCTTAAAAACAAATGTTTTGAGGAATAGTAGCTATATTTTAAGAATAACATTATTTCAGGCCTATCTGGAAATATCTAGTAATTCTGATTTCTCATTCCAAAATCCTAGAGATTAAGATCTGTGTGAAATTTAGAAATGGTCATTGGCCAAAATAAACTTGTGTAGTATGAAGCCTGAATGACATGTTCTCAGAGATACATCATGATCTTGAAATCTGGGGTCCAGTATCCCAGGAACCATTTGCCATATTCTCACTAATGTCCTCATATTTTTCTTGAGCAACTGTTTGAGATAACTGGAATTTGAATTTAGGTTCAGTGAGGTCATCATGTAAATGGGAAATCTTTATGCCTCCTGCACAATTTTGCTGTGAATCTAACACTACTCTAAAAATAAAGTGTACGCAAAGAAAAGAAAAACACAACTTCAGCCTTGAGACTTAACATACGCCCAGACAAAATGCACACGTATACAAAGAGACCAGAAACCAAAACTACAAAAATTTTGTTGGTTTTATAAAATAACAGTCTTTGTTACACCAAAAGTCTCAGTCCCTGTCCAAGTGGTGATGCAATTTTCCATTTCTCAGACACAAACACGCATTAGCTCTTTGTCTGTGTCCCTTAATTTCAGAGGAAGCAAGCATTCCTCAGTAAAGTCTTTTCGGAGCTCACAAGGGCTCAGTTGCCATAAATCAAACATCGGTGACATTAGTGGAGTGGAGGAATAGTGCTGCTGGTAACATTTTCCCAAACTTGCTGAAAGAGTCAAGTCTAGAGTTTAATGAAATGAAATCTTTCATGATGAACATGAATAAGGCTGCCAGAGCAGCTCTATCTTGAAGTGACTTTTAACCAGCTGTGAGAAGATTTAAGCCCCATCCCCCAAATCAAGAAGCAGAAGCAGTCTTCATTCCTCACTTGGAGTGATGGCCAGAAGAATGCCATTTCCTAAGTTCAGAGCTCTGTGCAAAGCTGACTAAAGCTGGGACATCTTGAAGGCATTGAAAGAAAATGAAGCAAACAACAGAACAGTGAATTCAAGAAGAACCAAATTCATTTACGTCTCCTGGGCAGTAATTTTCCTCCAAAAGTGAAAACCTATCTTTGGTGATGGTGGATGGTCTGTCTTCATGTATTTTAAATTCAGAGTAGAATTTTTCAAACCTAGAGATGAATTGTTTTGCAATTGAATGGGGAAATTTTGCACCTATTTGTACAATGCACTTTTCTGGAGAGGTTTTTTTAAAATGTTCCTTTGGATTAAATAAGCCCATGGAGTTGAAGCTGAATTCCAAAATTATCAGAGATAACTACTTGCCTGTTTATTTGTTTTTGTTAACCTAAAGATAAATTTAATACTAGGTTATGAAGGACAAATGTGGTACAAAGGCAGAGGTAGCTTCTATAAAGAAATTTTCATTTTTCTCTCTTCTTACTATTTAGAAAACAGCAAACAAACTAGGGGGACATTACATTACACTATTGTGTAATGACATTATACTAGCTGTGTAATGCTCGTGACACTACCAATAATGAATAAAGGAGTCACCACCCTCTCAGTTCCCTACCCATTCAAGGTTTGTTGAATATGCACTAATCGTTTTTCTGGGTTTAAAGATTTCTCAGGCCAAAATAATCTGTCTTTTGAAGACATACTTTAAGACTGTATCCTTTGGGTCTATTTCAAATATGAACTATTACACAAAGTCTCCAGATGCTTTAACTCCGTGTGTGTGTGAAAGGTTCTATCTGTCCATAGCTTTTGATAAAGAGTCTTTACCCTCACTAATGATTCTTAGTGATCATAACCGGTAATTTTTTCTTTGTGTAAATCTCAACGCCTAATTCACACTTATATATTTTTATCATCGTATATAACTATAGAAGTTTATATAGATCTTGAAAACGTTCTTAGATACTCTTAGAATTTCTCCGAAAATATTTTTTTATACCAAAGTGTTATGGACAATGTTGACTTTCCTAAAGACTTTCTAAAAGATATGGAAAAGGAATGTTCCATCACTAATTCTACTCTACCATGCAAAAACAAAATCTCCATTGCAAAAATTCTTCTCTCCTTTTATCTTGGGTTCTCCTGTTCTGCTGATTCTGTTTCCCTCTCCTATCTGTATTTTAAAATCTTCATTTCTAGCTTCCTTTTTTAGTTGAGGACCTGTGTACCACTAAACTTGCCTTCCAGAATATGCTTACAAATGCTCCTTTTCAACATCACTCATCTTTTCCCTGTAAGGCATTTTCATGTTCTGCCAACAAGATACAAATTTCTTCATATTATCTTTGATTTACTTTCCTTCTCAACTGGGATATTTACTATAGAAAGAGAAAAAGATAAAAACCCCAGTTAGCAATTTGAGACACAGATTTGTGTCTGGGATCTTGTAATTCTCGACTCATGGACCTTACCATCATTTGCCAAATCATAAAACTGTGAACTATTACAAGAAAAAATATGCCTCCACCAAAGGAAAGAATGACACATCTGATGTCTAGTAATGAAAAATAACTTTTGATAATAAAAAATCCAACTGTATGATTTACTAGGACTTTTAAACTTTAGAACCTAGGACTCAACTATATATTTTGTTTCAGAGTTTGAATGGATTTCACAAGAATTAGGTATTGCTGCTAAATCATTTCAAAAGTTTTTGTTTATTTACTTTTTCCTCTTGCCTTAAGCCAGTGGGACTGAATATACAGAATGAAAATTGACTGCTTCATTAGCCTACATCCATTATTTTCTTCCTACTGCAATATTATCTTGATTTCCCGTTGTGTCACTCACCTTTTCCCTCAGTTCCTTCCATTGTTATTTTATAAAAGATAGGTCTTGACTGAACTGAGCCAATCTACATATCGCAGTCCCTTGATCATGAAAATTAGTTCAGAAAATAGCCTATAATCCAGAGACTATTTCTGGGGCCTCTCAGAAAAAGAAACACTCTCTCTTACTTTAATTTAGCAGAATTAGGGTAGCTACTCAAGTCACCTCAATACAATGAGGGGAGCCACTGTGGATGAAGACAAAACTTGGAAGAAGTAAAGTTGAGAGGGCCTCCCTGGTGGTTCAGTGGGTTAAGCAACGCACTATGAAGGAAACCGCAGTCACTGCAGCACGAGTTCGATCCCTGCTGCCAGCCAGGGAGGGGACTCACATGGCATGGCAGACCTCTCCTGCTGTGCCCACTGCTCCCCTCAGCAGTGTACTTCTGTTGATCTGCCTGTTCTGCTCCCTGCTCTCTGTGGTGAATCCTCTCCCCCCCCACACACACACCTCTGGCCTGTACCCCAGTGCTTGTATGCATAAATAAATAACTCAAAAAAAAAAAAGAAGTAAAGTTGATAGAAGTCTACTAGTCACATTATTTGTACCTAAAACTAGCCTGTATCAGGCTTTTCAGTTTCATGAACTAAGAAATTTACTTTGAGTTTCTTTTGTTTACCACATAAAGTCCTAAACAGTACAAAGTATTCTGTAGCAGCATCTAAGAAGTCCTTCAGTATTCATGTTCTTGTTCATATACTTTATAGCATTTATAGAGTGCCTATTAAGTACCAGACACTTGGAAGAGAAAACCCAGACAAGATAGAGGTATGAGCACATATGATGCAATGTAAAGAAATATGAGTAATAGTTGAAGGCACTTCATGAAGACAGAAAATAAAGACACAAATTCAATCAGAGTGTCAGTAAAGAAGTTTAGTAAGCAAGGAAGGAAGGACGATATAGTATGTGCAAAAGCCCATTGGCATGAGGCAGCACAGCTTCTCTGGGAATTACCTAGAAATTGTTAGGACTTGCATGTGGGTGATCAAGCTAACCACAGAGCCATGTGGTTGGAAAGGAAGGTTGAATCCAATTATGAAGGGCTTTGTACATCTGGTCATCAGTAACTTATACACAGAGGATGTAATCATCAGAAATGAAATTTAGGAAGATGTAGACAGCATCCACAAGTGGCAGCACAAGTGGGTTCCTTTGTCTAATCCCTCAAAACTGCCTGACTCCTGGAGCTTCTCACTCAAGTCAAAGTTGTCCTTGTAAATATGCCTCTCCCACCTCCCCAACTCTACAGCAAAGAGGGATTACAAGACTGATGCTGACAGACTCCTGTGCTATTGTGCATTTCAGATATTCATCTGTGCTCTGGAAAATGGCTTGAAATTCTCCATGGAGAGTGCAGACAGAAAGGTCAACAATTATGCAAAATGAATAATGGGCCTGGAGCAATCAGGCCACGCAGCTGCTGCAATGAATTCTCTGAAACCCGTCTGCCAGGTGTCCATGTCCCTGCCCAGTGGCCCCAGCCAGGCGTTTGCAGCCAAGTCCTTAGTTAACCAGTATTCCTAGACAGCTGGGGTGATCCTGAATGGGAGCACAGAAACCAAAAGGCTACAGCTCTGAGCATTGAGAAAGGTTGTCCTGAGGTTTCCTCTAAGCTCAGTAAATGATCTGCTCCCAGAGGTAAGGGGTTAAACATGAGCCAAGAGTTATAAAGTCCAGCCAAGTTTCAGAGTGCAGTCATCATTGCCTAAGGTGGCCTTTTGTTCTGGAGGACACTATGTAGCCACAGATTTCCCTGGCATGCGAACTCCAGTCAAGCAGGAAAATATCACTAGAAGCTGATATGTGATAGGTGCAGGGGGGAATAGAAAGGAGTCACATTCAGTGCCCCCAGAAACACAGGCAAACAGCTAACATGCCAAATGAAGCCAAATGAAGGATGTCAGAGCTGAGTGTTTTAGTGAGAGAGAAAGATGACACATGTGCAAAACATGGTGCCCATTTTAATAAAGAGATTCTAAAATGTAAGCAGGATCTGGAAAAGAAGGAACTGGAACCTGATCAGCCCAATTCCCTCTTACCATTTAGCCATGAAGAGCAGAAAGCATGAAGACTCTAGTAGTAAATCTCAGCTCTCCAACTAGGGCTTTTGGAGTTCCACCAAAACCCTGGTACAAGAAAGGGCAGGTCTCTCTATGTCCCTTCTACTTGGAAATTGGGGGTCTGTGGAAATTGGGTTTTCCTCTTCAAAAGAAACTAGCTGTTCTATGATCTATGACAGAAATTTTAAATACATTTTTATGAGGACTGCGACATGAGCTCCAGATGCCAAAGCCCATGCCTCTGAGTGAGCCCCAGGCTAGCAGGAGAATGATCCTGAGTGAATTCTTCCTCCTCTGTTCTAGTCTTTAGTAAGAAATTGCTCAGCAGCACCTGGATCATAACTAAGGAACAATTAATTGTAGCCCACTTTTGCCCTGCATAGGAATCTCTGTGAATCACCAGGTTTTGCTTCCCAAACCCTTAATAATAGCTACTTATTGACCATGCTATGTGCTAGCTCTGCGCAATGGGCTTTCATCACATTGATTAGACCAGGAGTCTGCAAATGTGTGTGTACACGTATGTGTGAAATTCTTACATATACAGTTTAAATTTGGTTCACACATCTTATTTTTAATTAATTTTTATTGAGGTAATGGTTTACGACACTGTATATTTTTAGGTGTATAGCTTCGCACCTTCAGCAAACACTTTCTTAACGTCTGATAGTAAATAGTTCACGATTTGTGGGCCAGATGGCGTCTTGCTCAACTATTCAACTCTGGCATTGTAGTGCAAAAGCAACCAGACAATACATACATGAATGAGCCTGTCTCTGTTCCATTAAACCTTACTGACAAAAACAGGTGGCTACTTTAGTCTGCCAAACCCTAGACTGAAGCAGTGGTTCTTAAACTCGAGCCTGTTTCGAAATCCTCTAGAGGGCTTGTTAAAAGACAGATTGCTGGGACCTACTCCCAGAGTTTCTGATTCAGAAGTTCTGGGGTCAGAAAGAGAATCTCAGTTTCTAACAACTTCCCAGGCAATGCTGATCCTGATCCTGCCTATCCAGGAACCACCCTATGGAGAACAAACGGTCTACTGACAATTAAGCTTTTTACCATTTTACCCGTATGGTGGTGAAGGTAAGCTAGACTTTCAGTGGTGAAAAGCGTAGTATATATGGCTGTCAAAACAGACAAGACAGACAAGTGAACAAGTGAAACTGAAATATCTGATGTTATAAAAGAATAGTGACTCAATTAAAAAAAATAAAAGGTAGCTCTGAATCTGAAGCCAAGCCAAGTACCCTATTTGAATCCTGCCTCTTCCACCTACTACTTGAGTAGCCTTGGGTTTCTTTATATTTCTAGACTTCACTATAGAATTGGGATCTAATAACACCAACTTCATAGGTGTCCTGTGTTAAATGAACTAACTCATGTAAGGTACTTAGAAAAGTGCCTGGTACACAACTAGCCCTGGAAAAATGTTGTGAACATATTGTTTCATTTTATTTTCTCAGCAACCCTATTATATAAATCTGTTGGGCATTTTATAGGTGACTCAGCTGGGACACAAAAGGTTAAAGGTATCACCAGAAACCAGTCAAAGACATAGTGGAAATCAAACCCGTGACCACTGAATTGAGAGGTGACACATCCACCCTCTATACTATGCTCCCTCCCAGAACCTGGAGCAAACACACTGCCTCCTGAGGCCCATGGGTGTAAGTCCTTGTGAAGTGGAGCCTTATGAGTCTGGGTGCCTGATGTATCCTAGGTCTTCCCTTGGAAGTGCAGCAGGAACAGTACTTTTCTGACTCTGACACTCCTTCCCCACCTACTCAGAAATCCCTGGTCTTCATGCTCTAGGTCAGGAGGTCTTATGACAACTTTATTCACAATGGGTTAGATGCTTTACATACAATATTTTACTTCATCTCCAGTATGACTTCATATGTAAGTACTGTTGTTATTCCCAATTAACAAATGAGGAAAATGAGGCTTAATAGAAGTTGACCTTAATAGGGCAGCTAGTGGGAAGGCCAAGGCAGAAAAAAACGATCTGAATGCTTCCAAAGTTCTTTTTTTCCACTCATAAGATCTTACCTTCTTAAAGGGTATGAAAAAATAAAAAAAAAATTAAGGAAAGAGAGCATTAGATGTTAATGCTTATTGCAAAGGACTTGAAACGCTCAAAATGGAGTTTTGCTTCTTTGACGATTTTGGTCAATCTCTGAAAAATATGTATAAGCTTAAGTGAATCCACACCATTCAGGTAAAGACACATTTGCAAATGTATTCTTACCAGTTTGAAAGAGGAAAATGCTATGCTGTGTGAGTCTGGCTCTCATGTGGGTGGCTTTTACCGGGAGAGGGAGAGAGAATTATGAAAAGGCAGTGCTGTGGTGGCTTTGACCCCTTATCCTTAAAAATGAAAAGAAAGAATAATCAAATGTACGCTGAAAATATAACAGCAAACAAGCTCTGAGGTGACATTTGGGCTGCGTGGTTTCCTTCCACTATGTGACAATGAGTGCCTGTTCAGCTGGCTTTTGCCAATGCCAGAGAAAGGTCTCTTAGCTAAAATGTCACAATGCATCTTATTTTCCATTTTCAGCATGTGTTCTGAGGGGAGACTGACACTGTCCTGCCCTCACACGCCACTTTGAAAATAGCAGTAAAACACAAAGAAAGGTAGGAAAGAAGGGGACCGTGTGGAGCAGGCTCAAGCTCTCTGGTTTTCATTTTGCAGGGGGTTCATCTTGGCTGGGGAAGAGGCAGAGGAGACTCAAAGATGATTGTGACATAATCTCCAAATGTATACTACTGGGAAATCACAACAGACACGGACCTATTTTTCACAATTGTATGATGCTCTGGAAAGTGATGGAATTACATTTAGAAATTAGAAGAGCCCACCCAATTTAGTGTTTGGTCTTTTGTCCAAAAACCATTTGGTGACATAAAAGATTGAGCCCTGCCTCAAAGGAATTGTCCGTCTCCTGTCTAAAACTAACACCACCATTAGGATTATCAAAGCCACATTAGTGTTTTGGTCCCTGCTTACATCTCTAACCTTATTTCTCACCATTGCCCTCTCTGTATTCTGCTATTGATTTTGTGGTGTCACTTTTAGAAAGAAGGATTCATTATAGACCCTCCCCTCCTGAGGGTCTCCACTCATGTGATTTCTTCATCCTAGAATAACCTTTAAATACACCCAACCAACCACCTTCCAATACCTTTTTCTCAACTCCTACTGATCTATAACCCTTGTGAGTCTAGGTCATCTTGTCCAAGCACAGTTTCCAGAGAGACATGGAACATAATCAAAATGCATTTTCAAAATAACTCAAGTTCCTCACCTACACAAGAGAATGATTCCAATGGCCAATCAACTGGCAACCCATATGACAGCATCACTTGTTTCATTTTCATTTCACATCACCCATGCAGCCACTGGAATAATCTTTCTGAACACAATTCTCCTCTTCCATCCATTTTCACTTTGGGTCCTATTGTTGAACAAATTTCAATCTCCAAACGTATCATCTAGTCCCACATGTCTATGCTTTTGCTTTTGTTGTTTGCTTAAACAGGATTGCCTTCCCCTTTCTTAGCCTGTCCAAACCTTAATCACCTTTGAAGACTCAGTCAAATGCATCCTCATTTATAAATACTTCAGCATCAGACATTGTCACTTTCTCCTCTGTTGTTTGTGCAGGATGTTTTCTCTTACAGTACTTTCAGTATAATTCATATTATTGTGATTTCTCTGTATATCTCCTTATCCCACTAGGAGAATTCCTTAAAGTCAAGGGTTCTTTTTATTCCTCTTTTGCTCCATAGCAAACTGTATTGCAGGCACTCATTACATATTTACTGAATTTAAATTTATATAACATTTTAGTATTTCATTGTAGTCTCACATACATTTATTCATTCACATACCAATTCTAAGATGAAAAAATTGAGATTTACAAAGTTCAGTGACTGGACAGAGGTAACAATTTATCAGTGGCCAATCTAGACTTCAAGCCAGGTCTTGACTCCCTCTAGTAGGTCTAAGCTTCTTGATTCTATATTTCTGTTCAAAATTGTATGCCAGAAAGGAGAGGAGAATGATTATTTCATTAAAATTTTGCAGAGAAAAAGAGGCTGGCAAATGTTCTTCCCTTATTTGCAAGGCTATATTATGCCCCATTGGAAATGAACATTAAAAACATTAGCTTCAGCTATGTAATATAACAGCAGCTTGTTTTATTATCATTGTTTAAACATTTGGGTAGTAAGTAGGTACACCTCATCCAACATATGTTCTCAGTCAAACATATATCCTCTATGCAAATTTTATAGGGTTATCTTTTTAGGCGTTATTTATTCTAAAGATAGAAAGGGCCAATATGCAGAAAATAATGAACTATACTTGACTGAGAAAAACACCTTAATTATGCAGGTCAAAAGAGTCGTTAGCCAGATAACCACAAAGGCTTAGTAGCATTCAAAAATCACTTTATAACATTGGGGTACAGGGCCTCCCTGAGCGTCTTACTGTGAAGCATCTACCGCACAGTAGCACAAGTTCGATCCCTGGCCAGGGAGGGAACCCACAGCAGACCTCTCCTGCCTTGCCCACTGCTCCCCTCATCAGTGTATTTCAGTCTGCCTGTTCTGCTCCCCACTCTGTCTCTGGTGAATCCTCTCACCTCCTGTGACTCTGGCCTGTACCCCAGCTCTTGTATGCATATATAAGTCTTTAAAAAATAAAATGGGGTCGAACTGGCCCTCCCTGGTGGTACAAGGGGTTAAACTGCAGCACTAAGAAACTATCCACAGCCACTACGCACAAATTTGATCCCTGGCCAGGGAGGTGACCCACATGGCATGGCAGACCTCTCCTGTCTGGCCCACTACTCCTGTCAGCAGTGTACTTCAGTAGATCTGCCTGTTCTGCTCCCCACTCTGTCTCTGGTGAATCCTCTAACCTCCCAGCACCTTGGCCTGCACCCCAGCTTTTGTATGCATAAATAAATAAATCTTTGAAAAAACAGTAGGGTAGAATTGATACAGGGCTTTGCATATGTATCACCTGGCATATTAAAATAAGATTTGACTATTAGAAAGCTACCTTATACAAAGTCCCAAAACAGTAAAGATCTTTTCCTATGATTTGATAGTATCAAATCAGCACAATAACATGTTAAAGTGAGAAAATATGTTATTTTATAATCTGCAGAGAAACTTATTTGTACCATTTACCATACAGAATTTTGACTGTAGAACTAAAGCCACCACAGGGGAAGAGGTCAGGAACAAAGAGGGCGGGGGTCCAATGGACTATGGTGTAAGGTTTTGGTGTGGTATAGTGGCATACACTTTAAGGGATGTGAACCTAAACCCCTAAAACATATACAGTGTTCTAAACCAACTCTACCTCAATAAAATAAAAATATTAGTATTTTAAAAATAATATTGAACTTACCAACATAATGGATATTAAGAAAATTAATTGTTGACAGGAAAATTTGAAATATAGTATATGTTTAACATTCAGTTAATACATATTCTTCTTAAGCTAGTTGCATAGGAATACAATATTCTCTTAAACATGGGTTTCTAAGCGAAGCTGTGGAAGAATTAGAGAAAATTTGAGAGGATATATTCATCCTCTGTTTCTATTCTAGATTTTAATTCCCATCCTGAAAACATGCTTTGAATTTAATTTTCCTGGTTTTTTAAGAACAAACATTGTAGTACCTCCAGGCAATCACCTCTGATATATTAGGAATAGGAATATTTAAGATAAGCAGACAGGGAAGAGAGTGGGAAGTAAATTCCTTATATAAAGCAAAGATATATATCAAGAAATGGCATTTATCCCTTTTTCACAATCTTTCCTATTCAAACTAATTTGGATCTCACTGAACCAATGTTTCTCAACTGAAGGTAACTTGTTCCCCAGGGAAAATTTTCAGTGCCTGGAAACATGTTCGGTTGCCTCAGTAGGAGGTACAACTGGTGTCTGTGGATGGAGATCAGGAGCACTGCTAATCCTCACAGAGTGTGACGAATGCCCACAACAAAGAATCACCTGATCTATGTCAATTGTGCAAGGTTAAGCAACCCTAAGCTGCACAAACTGTGATCTAACTAGACATGGGTAACAGTAAAGGATCCTGATCCAATCCAAACAATATTTTGTGAGTTCTTCTGTAGGTGTTAAGCCCTTTACTAGGTCCTAGAAAAAGTGTTCCAAGAGGTTCAGAAGAGCTTAAAGGCAAGAAAAGAATTTGGCAGTTACAGGTCATCGTCATGTGGAAATTTTTTTTCTTGATCAGGACACCGATTTATCCAGCATTAGATTCACAGGAATTCTTTGGCAATAAGATGCAGTAACAGTTTACATCAGAGGTATTCTGTAAAACATTGCAGGGTTTAGGCTATAATAAGTCTTTCAATGAAGACTGCCAGCTTCACTTAGCTAGAAGGTATGGGTAGGGAGAGTTGCCTAGAGGGGTAACTTTTTACTCTGCTTTAAACATTAATTAGAAAGTTAGCTAATTCTGACTAAGAAATAAAAGCCCAAGTTTGGTATGAGGTTGCTGCTGTCGATTATTTTTGTGGAAGGAGTTGTGGGATTTATTTTCTATACTCTAATTCCAAAATGTAGTGCTCCCCTTCCTCTACCTTCTATCTTCTATAACATATTTTTTAAGTTATTAGTGTGGCAAGTCACGGGAGGGTTAAAGAGCAGAAAGCTATTCACACGTGAGAGTTATTTCTTTAGGAAGAAGAGAAGACTCGGAAAGATTTCAAGATGAGATAAACAGCCCAAGCTGTGTCTCTCATATTTTGCAATCTTTTCTGGCTCAGAAACCCACATTAGGGTGACAGACACTCAGCCAGTACCACTAATACCTGTCATGGTTAGTGGAGAATTTTGGTGTAAGGAGAGGACCTCAGAGCCAAGAATGAAGGTTGAAGTATCAAAAATGCTCTCCCCTTTGCTGGATCAGAAGAGAATGTAAGGAGGTAGGGAGGACTCCTCCTGTACAGGCAGGCCAGCCCTACCAACTATCTCGCTGTCTCCTATAGACTAGTGGAGGAGGAAAGTGATTATGAAACCTCATAGGAGACTGCAGTATTGGGGCAGAAGACCACATCTGGAGACTAGTTAGATGGCGGTGAACCCGAGACCAGAAAGACAAACAAGATATGTGGGCATTCTTTTCTTTGATTTAACAAATATTTATTCTCAGTACTAAGAGATATAGTCAGAGAATTTTATATAAAGGACTTCATAGAGTCCTAAAATCTTTGGACACTGTGGAATCCCCAGCCTCTGTCAATAGAAAGAGGTTCAATAGGCATTATAATAAAGGGGCCGAACAGTAAACCCCAACTAATCATGGCAAGTGGAAGATCTCTCATATACACTGAGCAAGTGCAATGTGAAAAGCCTACAATAGTCCCATAAGTTTACTTTTATTTCTTCATGGTTGTAATTAAAAACAGAGAAGCAGGGCCTCCCTGGTGGCACAGTGGGTTAAGCAACACACTATGAAGCAAACCGCAGCCACTGCAGCATGAGTTCGATCCCTGCTGCTGGCCAGGGAGGAGACCCACATGGCACGCAGACCTCTCCTGCTGTGCCCGCTGCTCCCCTCAGCAGTGTACTTCAGTTGATCTGCCTGTTCTGCTCCCCGCTCTCTGTGGTGAAACCTCTCCCCACCACACACCTCTGGCCTGTACCCCAGTGCTTGTATGCATAAATAAATAAATCTTTAAAAAAAAAAAAAACAGAGAAGCTCAGAGATGTTAAACACAATTCTTCACAGGCAAAGAGTCAGGTAAACTTTAAATACCTTTGCAAACAAAGCCTACCCACCCCCTTCTTTTACACTGAATTGGCATCCAAGTTCTCTGCCTAGAAAGGCCTCAGACTGGCCTGGAAGTAAAAGGTAGAGACTCATCCAAGGAACTTTATTTGGGTACATGATTTCAGTCCCTGATCCAAGGATAGGGAAAGGGCAACCCCAGCATGTCCAAGAACTAGGACATTATGTAAAGAAACATACCATCCAGGAAAGAGGCGGCAAGGCAGTGGTCCAGTTATTGGGCTTGGGGAGAAGCCAATGAAAGAAGACTAAAACAGAGCTACTGAATTCTGTCTTGGGTATCACAATCCAACTGAGAGTGTGATCATCTAGGGCTGACAACTAAAAGCATGCCTACCTATACATGAATTTTAGATAAGCAATGAATTTTTATAAGTATTAGTAATTTTTGAAAGGTGCGTTGAAAGGTTAAGATATATATTTTAAAAATATTTTACTTTAACAGAACTTGAATTAAACTAGGTACCTGCTATTTCTTTCTTTTGTTTCCCTAAATCTCGCAACCCTAGTGACTGAAGCAGACCAGAGCCAAATCACAGATGGGGATGAGAAGACAGCCTTGAAGGAAGAGGGACACAGGGAATCTGCAGATAACTATTGAAATAACCACCCACCAGCACCACTTTCTTAACAAAAGTTTTCCAACATTACAATTTAGTGACTACAGAAATTATAACAGGGTGGCCCCCAGGAAAAGGGAAGTTCCAGGTTCCCTGCCCCACCCAAGGGAGGGTAAAGCTGAGCAGAGAGGAGAAGAAGCTGGAGAGGCGACCTGGGGGGGAAGGAAGCAAACAGAGAGCAAGGAGACCTGAAGGAGACACATGGAGCAAAGAGATATGTAAAGAAACTGTGCTTGCTTCTTGGTCCTGGACTGGTTGAAATAGATGTGGGTGAGAGACCCATGTGGAAGTTAATGGAAGTTTTTATCTTGATTTTGATTTTGCTCTTTTCCTCCCAGACTTGTCTGGCTGTTTCTGATTCTTTTCTATGGGTCCCAGCTGAAAGGTGCTTTACACTTTTGGCAGGCTTTCAGGCCTTGCTTTGGGTCAATGCTATTTGTCTGGACTTTTACTCATGAGGGAATGAGTAACTTCAGGGGCTAGATTTGGAAACTATATTCTTTGTCTTATCTGCATTGAACACTAATTACATTAAAGTTCCTTTCCATTAAAGGTCTTATATGTTTTGTCTTGATGTGGCAGATGGTAGAACCTATTTAGAGCAGGCAGATTTGAGGGTTCTGGGTGATCCTCTCCCTGTCCTGTAACAAAATGGCATTTGGTAACACTCAAAATGTGTTTCAATGATTAAAAGAAAACAAAGCAAAACAAGACTGAAACAACAACAACAACAAAAACTCCTGGGAGTAAAGGAATGGGAGGCCTTAGTATGTAAGCATGATAGAGAGCAATTTGAAAAATAGCCAGTTCACACAGAATCACTATAGAGGTCTGTGTTAAGCTTATATAGCTTATAAAAATGGTAGCCTCCCTGGTGGTGCAGTGGGTTGAGCACCGCACTATGAAGCATCCACAGCACAGCAGCACAAGTTCAATCCCCGGCCAGGAAGGGGACCCACATGGCATAGCAGACCTCTCCTGCCTGGTCCGCTGCTCCCCTCAGCAGTGTATTTCAATCTACCTGTTCTGCTCCCCACTCTGTCTCTAGTGAATCCTCTCACCTCCCATGACTCTGGCCTGTACCCCAGCTCTTGTATGCATCAATAAATAAATCTTTAAAAAAGTAAATAAAGCTTATAAAAATGAAGTTCACCTCATAGCACACAGTATCCCATGCTTTTCCTTATGAAAATTTTGGTAGTTTGACTTTAGCTATATTATAAATCAAGTGGATTTTTTTAGGTTACCCAGCTATTATATGTAGTATCTTTATATGAGTATAGGTCTTCCAAGTTCAAGTGAGTTTTGACAGTACAACTGTTATTAATTGGTATCTCTCTATACAGTCCTGCATGATTTGGTGTGTGTTGTGCTGTCCAACTGACTCTCAAGCAGCCTCTCCCAGCTCATCGCACTCGTTATACTCTCTTTCTTCCCTAGAACACCTCAAACTCTCTCATGCCCTTTGGAGTATTTGTTCAGACTGCTTCTGCAGAACTCTCTGGTTCCTGGTAAAGCTCCTTCTCCTACAAGGCTTGTCCTATGAGCCTTCTTTAAAATCCTCTCATTCTCCTACTAGCCGATGAGACATGAGAGCAAATGAGAGACATGGTTCATATCAGTTATTATTACTGTAACAAACCTGATCAAACTGGCCACCTGTCCCACACACTCTGTTTGCAACCATGAAACCTGCCTTTGCTTCCTTCCTTTGTGTGTGAGTTTCATGGGAACCACTGAATATAGCAGTTCTCTCTAGCTTAATTTGTAGATGTAATTTGCGCTTCTGTTCTCACAGTTTATCCAAACCTACTAGTCCACAAGTACTTTTTCTTAAACTACATGGCTTAAGTCTAGCCTGCTATCTATTGATTTTACCATGGCGTCAAAAGTTCTCCTCCTAGCTCTGTAGAAAAGAATCACATTTAACAGGACTGACCTCTTAGTCTGTTTGAGTCTTTATTCTTAGAGTAGGTGATTCAGAGCAAAAATGGAAATGAAAAATAGAAAAGCAAGTGAAAGAAAAAACTAAGGCAGCACCTCTGTCAAGGTCGCCAGTATATTTTTTGGTGCAGGATTTTGTGAAATAATTTTAATTTACCAATTTGCAGAGATAAAAAATATCCCACTGTGAAAACCACAGTATTCACAGTAGTGTGTGGCACTGATGAGCTGCACCATATGATAAAGCAAATTGAGATCATGCATTTGCAAGACCATTTTATGGTGGGGGGGAAATCATGTGAAGAGTTATAATATAGTTAATGGCATTGCAAAACTGATCTTACTAATTTTACAATTCTCTTTTATGCATAGGTTACCATGCTAAATTAGCTACATCTGGAATATTTGTCATTTTAATAGAGCAATTTTGCATTTCCCTTTGCTTAGGTTCCACAGTCTCTAACCTGATAGTCAGAGATCCCAATACATTTTAGCACATCAAATGTTCCAGGTGATTAGAAACAAGTCACCTTGGAGTGGTCACCCTTTGAGAATGATATGGTGAAAGGAGCATAGGTTGGAAACTACCTGTGTCAATTACAATGGCAATATAGATGTTGACAACTCACTTAGTCTCTTTGAAAGTGTTCATTAAAAAGTGAAATACAGAACCTACATTGCAGGCTTACTGTGAGAATTAAAATATTCTCTCTCACATGCCTAATATGTTAACTAGTCCATATGAACTAATAGGAAAGTAGAATTCCTTTCTTTCTTTCTTTCTTTTTTTTTTTTTTTTTGATGGTTGTAACATTCATATGAGCAGCCCCAAGAGGGCTAGTAGAAATTTCAAATATGTTGAAAAGAATAATTTCATATCCCAAGAAATTCCAAGACATTATTTACCTTTCTACTCCTCTTGGGTAAATCAGGTTTTGCAAGTAATGGCAACATTTGAGAAACTGATGCTTCTGAAAGATATAGTAGAGGAAGCCAACAATTTGCCATAATTGGAAACAGAAATTTTAGGTGAAAAAACAAAAATTACTGATCTTGGTTTCAAGTCCAAGGCATGTTTATGTATTTTATCATGGTCTGAACACTTTATGAGAAAGTAGATCTTAAGTAGGGCTTATCTTTTAATCACGTGTAGATGTAGGTGACATGCACCATGAAAATGGGAGAGGTTAGAACACCAGCTGTCCAAGAGCACTATCATCTCTACAGTGTTCTATTAATGTCAGGTATTATTACAGTTATTATTGTTGTTATTGTTAAACTATAGGTAAAAACTGGGAAATCAGCCAACAATAACAAAGATTATTGTTCCGAAAGTACTAACAAAGGCAAAGAAAAGAGACTGCAAAATGTGATTCATTTACATGAACCTCATGCCAATTACAGTTATAACCATCTGGAAAGCTTATCATTTATTCTTAATATTTTCCTCTTGAAATTATACTAGCATGTAATCTGAATGTGACCCAGTAGAAACAGGAGCTCAGCTAAACATTTGACAGGTTTCTTGTGAAAGTGTAAAACTTTCTGGTGTCCCATCCTGAGAAACCCCACCTATCTCAGTACAAGATGGATACCCCAAAATTCTCATTTTTATCTTTGTTTTTGGTATTTCCCTCAGACCCTTATTTTCCTTTCTGGAAGAAGGGGCTAGTCAATGTCCCTTTTCCTAAGCCATATTCCTATACTAAGATAGTGAACAAAGCTTTAGCAATATGGCATAGAAACAACATGTAGTAAAGCCCAAATGAGGTATTCAAAAGGGACTAGTTTACATTTGAAATACAATGGACCTGACCACTGGACATATAGCTCCATTATGATATTGTCCTTTGCTGCTTCTGCCTCGTGCATTTGAGCTCCTCACAGGTCCCGGGAGGTATCCTTCTCTATTTTACAGACTTTTGGACAGACTTCCAGTGCTAAAGCATTCTTTCTCCCCTTTCTTCAACCAAGTAACTCTTACCCATTCTTCCTATTTCTAATTAGCTATTCCTCCTGAAAATATTTTCTAATCACTCTTTCTCACCATCAGTCACCATAATCAAGGTTGATTTTGATGTTTTTCCTTTATGTTCCCATAATAACTATCAGAGAGAACTTATTCAAACTGTAAACAAATCTGTTTCTACTTCTAGATAGAAACATATCTATCTATAAGCTGCTGCAAGGCTTCTATCTCTTTCACTCTGTGTTTCCGGCACCTTGCATATATCAGGCAATCAATAAATATTAGCTAAATTTATGAGTTCTAGGAATCCCATCTTGAAGTAATATATAACTAGGCTGACTCCTCAAGAATACAACACATATCGTTCATCATCCTTCAGCCAATTTCAGTGGTGGAGGCTACCTAAATGGATAATTGAGACTTGAATCTACTTTTCTCTCTGTAGACAGTGCTCTGAGACTTTCTTTTTATGATTTAGTTTCTAATAAAGCAAGAACAATCAAGATAGGCAAGCAAATCTGTGCTGGCTTTGTCATTAACCTTGGTGGCTTAGCAGACCCTGCCCATGCTTCAATGTGCTCCATCATTGTTGATCTTGCTCTAACCTGTGCCCAGAAAAAAGATGAATAAAGGAATTTGTAAAGGTCCAGGGACATCTCAAAGGGTCACACATAGCATTATTACTGTAATAAATACAATTATGTATACAGCTAGATACTGCTGGCCTTCAACATCACAGCCTCTCCACATTCTGTCTCTTCTCCTAAAATAGGCACATTAGCTTCCATTCTTGCCCTATGGGTCTGAGAGGCAGCCCAGTTTTTTGTTTAGGTTTCAAAACCCCATTCACAAACTCAGACTTGCCAAACCTATAAGGTCAGTACCTTTTGAACCCAATTCTGCTACTCCCTAAGCAGGCCAATTAAAGAGCCCACCTGCTGTAGAGGGTGTTGCCTCCCAGAATATGATCACATATGGCTTCTTTAAAGAGGAAAAAAATGATGAATGACAAAAACACATGTTTATAGTTAAACCTGTTATGCACAAGAGCTTTCAACTCCTGGGTTAGAGAGTTTCAGTGGGGTAGTATGTGTGTCTGCTGCCTCTAAGAATGATTGTCTGTCAAACAGTTTCACAGACTCCACAGATTCCCTAAGGGGAGCAGGGGAAAAGCAGAGGGATTGTAACTTGGAAACCAGAACAAGTTGAGGATTCATTCTCACCTTATGACATCTGCAGTTTGGGAAATGGGAAGGCTGCAAAATGATCTCATTCACTTGAAGACTGAGACTCACACCTCCTCCCCTGCCCCTCTGCCTACATCTGTCTATTTTTAAAGGCAAGAATCTGAAATGTATTTTTAAAAAAACTCAAATAATGGTCACAAGAGCCTAAGTCCCAGTTCAATGACTGACTCTCCAGAGAGGAGAACTGGGACTTTAGCTTTGCCTTCTGTCCCTTCCAGAACATAAAGATATTAACAGACAACTAAAAATTTCAATTGGGGTTTATGAGCTACTTCCTCAGGTCCCTGAGAGCAGGCACTTTGGTCAGAGGACACTAACAGAGAACTCTTGGTCTTTTTAAACTAACCCTCTGAGCCTGGTCATCCTAAATGAGAAATCATTGACTTTTTCTTCTCACAGGAAATTTACCTCAGCATTTTGCATAAGATTTGTGTTATGAATGAATATTCAAGGATTACAACTGAGAAAATTTTTAATTTCTGCTACCAAATCTGTAAGAACAAAGCATAACAGCTTTACCTTATAAGAAAGGCCACCATGAGGAACACTGCAGGATGTAACAAGCCTTCAAGTTAGATCCACTTTTCACCCACTTACTTTTTTTTTTCCTTCTCCTTTATTCACTTTCTCTCCCAGTAACAAGTAAATTTAACGAGGGCAGGTACTACTTCTTGTTCATTAACTGATTCCCAAATCTACTTGGGAATTGTTATTGTTATCTTTTTTTGGGGGGGGAATTTACATTTTTTTTATTTATATATACTTGACATCAATATCAATTGTAATCCCCATGTATTCCTTATCACCACTGCACCATCACCTCAGTACCCCGTACTCCCATCTTCCCTCAACCCTTACCCTCCCCCCTCCCCACCAAGTGTCCCCAATTTGTCCTTGTCTTTTCATTTTTGGTTTTTCTGTCTTTATTATTGTTATTATTAATATTATTGTTCTTATTTATTTCCTTGATCCTTACTTGGTTCCCTTATATTCCTTCTAAGGGAGGAACCATCTGGTATTTTTCTTTTGCCTTCTGACTTACTTCGCTGAGCATAATCCCTTCCAGTTCCATCCATGTTCCTATGAATGCATCTA
>JAGFMF010011445.1:834400-844808 GCA_019455555.1 Galemys pyrenaicus | reverse complement strand
CTTTTTTGATTGCTGAATAGTATTCCATCATGTATATGTACCATAGCTTCCCTATCCACTCATCTGTTTTTGGGCATTTAGGTTGTTTCCAGGTCTTACGTATTGTAAAGAGTGCTGCTATAAACACGGGGTGCAGGTATTCTTTTGAATCAGTGTATTTGTGTCTTTTCACCCACTTACTTCTGAATGCAACTTGAGGTCACTCCTTATAATGAAACAAATATTGTTAGGGAAAATGCTTTAATAAAAAAAGCTTTTGAAAATTTTAAATAGGAGGTTGAGTGAATGAATGCAGCCAATGAAACAGAATGCATTCATGCCCCCAACATGCTCTCATTTCCACTGACCATTAGCTTGAAGTTCAGTCTCACAATGCCATCAAAGTCTAGGGAGGGGTCTTTTTCTTAATCTATAAAGCTGAGGAAGTGATGAATAGAATAGACTAGATAATCATTAAGACAGAGCTTCCCAGCTACTATGCCATAACACTGGTATGTCTCAAATAGATTAAGAGTGTGCCAAGATATTGATCAGCCCTCATGATGAATGGCCCTGGTCTTAGACAACAAACACCTCTAGATCAAGCATTTCCAGCCACAAGCATTCTTCTCTGTTTATTACAATCTGTTATAAAATTACTTTCACTTTATATATTTTCCACACTGTGAAAAAATGTTAGAAAATACTGGTTAAAAGTCTTTCCAATTCTATTATTCGATTATCTCCTTGAAGGACTCATTTTTGTAGAAACCTAACATATCTTTTGGGAAACAGAAGAAACAATAAAATAGGAGACAAAAGGCTCCCACTAAACTCTCAAGATGGCTCCAAGTTAGGCAAAGTTGTGACCCATAGCACAAGTGAATTGAGGAGCCCAGGTTGAGTAGAGTAAGAGTTTGGTTGCAGAGGGATAGAGAATTTGGATACAGAGTACAGAATTGTGTGGGTACTTATAATTTCCTTTGAAAATATCAGGGAACTTGGTTTCCTCAAGAAACAAGAGAGTAGAGTAAGAGTTTGGTTGCAGAGGGATAGAGAATTTGGATACAGAGTACAGAATTGTGTGGGTACTTATAATTTCCTTTGAAAATATCAGGGAACTTGGTTTCCTCAAGAAACAATAAACCAGGGAATTGTTAGAGCAGAACTATGAAGATGGGACATCAATATAGAAAAGCAGGTGGAAAGAATCAGGAGGTCTGTATAGATACCAAAAGTATGAGGTATGTTATGCAACTTTGGAGACCTTCAAATAGACATTGATCATAACCAACACAAACAAAAGCTAAAAACAAAAAAACCTCTTATTATTAGATGAATTTCCCCCAAAAATTTGTTAATTACTTATAATATTGTTTGATTTCAAAAGTCATGTATATTCATGTAGAAAACATAAATATGGTCAAGTATAAACAAGAAAAACCTTTCCCTGTCACTATACATGGAGATAGTTACTCTTAATATTTCATGGATAAATTAAAATCTACTTAGCTATTTCTATTTGGTTGGACATATAGGATCTTTCAATTTTTTATTATTATAATTATTACTTCTATGATTATTTATATAGAGAAACCCTACTTAAATGAGGTCAGGAGGCTAAAAAGAGTACCCTCACATGTGTAAATCAGTAAACTATAGGACCCAACACACCTTACATCTCCCATTAGAAGTGATGGTTTTCCTTTCTCTGGTAAATCTGGGGAGGAGGTGCTGCTGAGACAATCCCCTGACAACAGGGGGGTGTCAGCCTCGGATTCAGGAATGTGTACATGGGTTTCTCCGTGAACATGCTCTCCAACCTGACATCTGATTGGCTCTTTCTCAATAAATCAATTTTGTTATTTGAATAACTAAGAGAAGGACTTTTTGCTTGCAGTCAACACTTTAATAAACATATTCCCCCATCTTTGATTATTAGGAAACAAATATCCTTTATCCCTATTCTGTTATTTTCTTAGGATTGAGAAAGGCAATTCACATGACCTGGCCCCTCTCACAAATCTAAACCTAAGAAGGGCTACTTTCATAGTAAACACTGTCATGGAAACAAAATCACCATCCACAAACTCTACCTAAGCCTTTGTTAGCTTAATTTACCCTAGAAAATTAGGTCTGCTAGCTTTATACTCCCCAGCCTCCTAGTCAAACCTGTTAAGTTATATGTTGCCTCTTCTAACATTATATAATATTGACTCTTGCCCCAAAAATCTAGGCAGCAGTGTTCCAATATTTGTGAGACACTGTACACACACACACACACACACACACCCTCACCCTCAATACGTGGACTGCCTTCCCTTACATAAAGGACATCAAATTCTTACTAAATTGTTTCAGTTTCATCATTTGACAGGATGGATTCTTTCCTGAGAGAATCTGGTTAACAAAACGAACACATTAAGATCATTGATGCCTACAGGTTAATGAAATGTTTTCCAGAAATATGTTAATTTTTGCCAACCTAACAAAGCTCTTTTTAGTGTCCCTGATTATAACCTCTTTATACCTTCTCTAAATTGATGTGACATCCTGCTTTAGTTTGTGTTTCAAGTTGAATCTTTTTTTTACATGTAAATTATCAGCAATAGAATTTTAATGGCAGAAAAAGAAGTAGACTGTGACCCCTTGACCCACTAAAGAAATGAAGAGATTGTAGGAGAAAGAGAAGAGGAAAGAGTTTGAATTTAGTGGTTAGCAAACTACTGATTAACCTGAAGGTCAAATTCAGCCTGCTGCCTAGTATTTGTGTGCCCACAAGCTAAGTCTGCCTTTTGCATTTTTAAATGCTTGACAAAATACCAAAAGCAGAATATTGTATTGTAACATGTGAAAATATGAAATTCAGATTTCAGTGTCCATAAATAAAGTTTTATTGGAACACTTCCATGCTCATTATTTATGTATTGTCTATAACTGCTTTCACACTGCAGCAGCAGAATTGAGTAGCTACGACAGACAGTACAGACAACAGAGCCTAAAATATTTACCATCTGGCCTTCTACAGAAAAAGTGTGCTGACCTACTGCCTGTGGGGAGGTGCAGCAATGTTCAGATTAGTAAAAGTGACTAGATTTCTCAGATGTTGTAAGAATTTCAATTCATCTGGGATATTCATACTTTTTACCTGTTTGGAGTGTGGGAGTGTAAGAGAGTGGCATTAAGCAGAGGTGAACACAGTTCAGATGTACAGAGAGGGAAATAAAGACAAGTGAAGGACTAGATGTTCTTACTAAGTAGGTTCAAGCACAAAAGAATTTGAAAGTCTAATTCTGAGTCACTGTATTATTGTTTGCCTTGCTAATAAATTGTGCTCAAATTGAATTCAAATCATAAGTCTTGCTAGAACCTCACATACACACAAATAGCATTATATGGAGTTATTAATATCGTTTATTAAGTCCTAGAAGAGAGCAAAGCTAACCCAAATCCATGAATTCAGAGCAAAGTAGAAAGGTTCTGGTCAGGGCACTAGAAAATTTGGAATTTACAGTAGACCTGCCATTAACTTGCTATGTAATCTTCTTTAAAAAAATATTATTTATTCATACAAGAACTGGGGTACAGGCCACAGATATGGGGGGCTATGAGGATGCACCAGAGACAGAGTGGGAAACAGAACAAGCAGATTGATTGAAATACCTTGCTTAGGGGAGCAGCAGGCAAGGCAGGAGAGGTCTGCTGTGCCAGGTGGGTCACATCCCTGGCCAGGGATCGAACTTGTGCTGTAGTAGCAGGGATGCTTCATCATATGGTGTTTAACCCCTGTGTCACTGGAGAGGCCCTGCTATGTAATCTTGATCTAATGTATCTAAATGACATATCCAAGAGATAGAGTGCAGAAAAATTTATGCTTCCTCCAGCTCTGATAACTGCTGGTTTTGACTAGTCTAATTTGGTGCTTCCTGGACCCTCAGCAGCATTAGCAGCAGCAAAAGCATCTGGGAACTTGTTAGAAATGCAAATGCCTGGGTCTACAGCAGGTCTATAGAATCAGGAAACCTAGGGATGACACCCAGCACTCTGTCTTAACACATTCTCCAGGTGTTTCTGATGACAGCTCAAGTTTGAAAAACAATGATGTAAACTGGGTGCTTCTCTCTTAAAGAAACCATTCCCAATTCTACAAAGAACTTTGGATGTTTCATTTTAAAATTTCAGTGACATGTTTTACATTTGCAAATTCCTTGCCTGAAAAAAACTCCTCCCCATTCCTCATTTTTCTCCTTTATGGAAATATTGATTTATTTGAAAACCAGTCTGAGAATATCCTATTAAGCAGGATCATCATCCATCCCACTTGAATAGAGACCACAAGCTACGGGAGGGAAGAAGAGAAGAAGCCCATAGCTCAGCTCACACACATGATGTGCAGGTACCGCCTTGAGTCTGTGCCCTGGAATCAGCCCACCCCAGAAGGGGTAGACCCATTACCCAAAGGGAGACCAGAATGGACAGAAACTATTAAATGGATGATGACTTAGATTTAATGATGGAAAGTCAATATTGATTTTCATCTGAACCTTGGACCTTTCCATAGGCTTTAACTCAGAGCTGGAAGGCAAGCAGGGTAAATTTCTGCCCAACCACAAGTGTGCACACCATCCTGTTAGGTGGTGTGGAAATGTACTGCACTGGAACCCTGGACACTTGGGCTGGCGTGCCACTTTGCCAAAAAAAAAAAAAAATTGCTATGTGACTGAGGAAAAGCATGCACTCTGTTAAAACCTCTATGAGTTCATTTAGAAAATGACAATAATATCAGCTCTTGTGTCACTTTATAGAGTTCTGAGGAAGACTGAGTTTAAAAGGGGGGGGGTGCAAAAATCTTTGAGCTCTATTAAAATGCAAATTATTGTTACTCACTAATACTTAGTAGTGTTCAGAATATGCAGGTATCAGTTAGAATTTATTCAATTGAATGTAAGAGAACGGCAGATGGTTTAAACCAGACAGGTATCTTGTTTTCATTTAAAAAATCCAGAGGCATGCACTTCAAACTAGTTCTGTAGTATGAGGAATTCAGACAACTCTTCTATCCTCAGTATGCCGCTCTCATCCACATAGTTGGGGACCTCACCAATAGGCAACTCTGTCCCAAACAGGAAAACATTTTGCCTTCAAAATCTGTGCCTTTAATAAAGAAAAACAACAGCTTTCCTAGAAGCTCCAGAAAAGCAAATGTAACTAGAATATGAATGAATACAACTGAAATAAGACCACAATACAGTTAAAATGTACGCTAAATTTCTAGTAATAAAGTAATAAGTAGAGAATTCTACCTTTTAAAATGGCAAATATAAATTCTTTTATATGAGGGTGAGAGAGGGAGATATCATAATGCCAGGATAAAGAAGCCTGCTAAATGGCCTAGGCAAGAATTAAATACACAAAAATCAGGACATGTGCATAGGTCTGTGCTGACTTCAAAAGAGACTGATACCTGAAAATCTGGTATTTTCATCCTCTATAGTGAGAGAAGGATTCCGCCATCCAGGAGAAAAAGAAGGGGCAGAGGTGGGCATCTAGAATGACTACTAAACAAGCAATCAAGAGACCACCCTGGTAAACCTTTCTATGACTTTTGTTTCAATCTCTTAATGTCATTCCCTTGCCACCTGTGAACATCTTAATACACATTAGAATTCTCTTTTTGTTGAATTATCCAATAAACTAAGAAATTTTCTTGTAACATATGAATTCATGACATTTGTGTCACTCTGATTCCTAATGTATTTTGATTTTTATCATCTTATTTTATGTTTCCTATTATTTTTCTTTGCTTCTTTTCTCTTTCCATTCCTCCTGTGGAATGATAAAGATTTACTTAAACCTCTTCTTACCACATCAATTTGTATGAAAGTAGATATTCCATTTCTATTCTGTTATGAGCTGTCTTTAACTTTTTACCACATAAATTTAACTCAGGAAAATCTAAAGCTAATCATTGGATTCTTTACCTTCTTAAATAATCAAGCACCAAAGAATGCCTTAATTCAAATCACCTCTTTTATTCTTCCATTTTGCTGTTGTACTTCATTTGGCTTTTAAATAATCCTACCCTTAAAATGAGTATCCTGTACAAGATTCTATTTTTATGATGAATGCTTTAGATTTATTCATAAATTTACAACTATTTTGCTTACTATCTTCTCAACTCCTTTCTCATTGGTTCATTTCTTTTGGTTTTGTTTTTAAATAAAAAGCATTTCTTAGTAATTTCCTATAAAAGTCAGTGATTAGTAAACTCCTAAATTCTTTCCCGGAAAAGTGTTTTGCCTTCCATATCAAATGAGATATCTGTCATCCAATGCCAGGATTAAGAAATATACCAGTCAAGCTATGATTCCTCCATGAGAAGAAATTCCTTGGTTCTCTGATCTTAAGAGTTTTCTCTTTTCTGATCTCAAGTTCCCCACACTATGTTCCCATTCATATAGGGTGTCCTTTTAATTGGAAAATTCAATTCTTTTTTCAAATATAGAAAAAATTTAGACTGTTTTCTTTTAGTATGTTGCCTAGTCTTCATTCTTTTTTTATTATTATTTATATATATTTGACATCGATTGTGGTCTTCTTCATTCTTTTTAGTCCATCCAACTAAACTCACTATGTGCACTTCATACTTTCTCATGCCTCCCACAAATCTCTTGGTTGCTCTTTCATGTTTTCTATTCCTAAAATGTGTATTGAAGGTGATGTCTTCATACTGATCTTCAAATTTCCTCAGTCTTCATTCAATTATATCTAATGTCATTTAGCTCACCACTGAGTTCTGCATTTTCTGTTTAGCTCCTTTCAAAGCTATTATTTTCTGTCTGTTTATTATAATATGCCCTATAATTTTGCAAATTTATTTTTCTTTAAGTTTCTATTCTTTATTCTATCCCAAATATTAGTCTTTTTCAATATTTTATTATTTCTCTTTTGTTAGAGTACTTACTCCTTCCTTCCACATAAAATCTATATAAACTCACAAACTTATTTTTTTAAATTTCCTGTGAACTCAGTTCCACTAAGGAGTGTTTATATTTGGGAGTAGTATGAGTCTTGTACTTTCTCATTTCCTTCTACCAGGATATTCCTTATTTACCAATTATGTTGGATATATTTTTATGTTAATTTCCTATCAGGAGTTTCTACACCATATGAGCTATATAAATTCTGATTTGTTGATCACTCATGTTAGAGGTATTGGATTTTGATTTCTCCTGAATGATAGTTTTAAAATCATAAGCCCCTAGTAAGAAACAGGCCAGCAAACATCAAATTCTCCATATCTTTACTGGGATGTAGCTTTTAAAGCCTGTCTTTGGCCTTATTTAGGTCAAGGATATCTGTCTCTATGTGAGCACGCCCCATCCCTAAGGTCACCATTTTTATCTGCTTTACTTTCCATTCCAGTTTTTGCTTCTCTTTTCCTTTTTGTTGGTTTAAAACAAGACAATGAAGTTACACTTTAAAAACAGGATATCAACAGAATTCTAAATGAAATAGCCAAATTCTTGCTCTCATGGCTTCTTCTGCATTGTTTGTAGATCTTCAAGTCAAGCCTGTTTCTAGCATTTGCTTCCCTTCAACCTGCAAGTTACATTGATGTTTGAACCTTTTCAGTTTTGGTCCTGGACTCCAAATTAATCATCAGCAACCACTCCTTGCTCCAACTCCAAGCTTCTCCTATTCATTTTTGTTCTCTCACTCTCAATCTCATTCATACATTCACACTGACACATACATACATACATACGTGCATGTGTACATACACACAAACAATTAGTGCCAGGGACAGGAATTATAGTTTTCTCTTTAACTAACAATTAAGAATAAAGATAGTTTCAAGGGAGAGTCTCTTTTCCTCCTCTTCCCACTATATTCCCACAACCATGCCTTTTCTGATCTTGCTTGAGACAACAAATGCCACTACCCCATCTCAGCTACCTCTTGAATGCTATCTTGTCCCTTTGTGTTGAAGATGCTATGAATGATGCTATGATTATTAATCAGCTACAAAATCAAGTTTTCATACATATATCAAAGCTGAGCTATTTCTGTTCCGAGTGGAAAGGGACTTAAATTCTGATATAACACATATAATTTGGCTTCCCAGTGGTTCCGGTTCTTTAGGTTTCACTTAAAGATAGCTTTGATTGTGCAGGTTGAGTATTTCCTGGGTCATGAAATTTCTGCCATTTTCCCCAGAATTGGCTTTTTGGCCTGGGGGAAACTGACTGGTAACATCATTAGCTTATCTCTTTTAGTTCTACTATGCTTAGAGGTAAGGTGACCATATTACTTAGCTTCCAAACTGAGGTACTTCTCAGTGTAATTATAGACAGGCAAAAGCCAGGACTCTAATGGGAAGATCTTACATATAAGACACCCTAGCTCCTAAGCTTGACCTCCTAACATAGATGCAAATATGACCATAACTCTATAAGGAAATGGGTTCTCTATTTTTAATTCCAAAAGAAGGTTTTGTGTGATAAATCTAAGTATGAAAATAAAACACCAGTTAATATGGGCAGACAGAAACAAGAAAGAACAGAAGCAAAGAGAGACCACTGCAGGTCCCCAGTTAAGGAGCATCAGTTTAGTTCTCCTCTAGCACAGCTGCTTTGGCTGAATAGTGCTGGTCATTTTGTCACTGACCTAGACTGGAAAATTTAAGAGCTTTATGAGACACATTACGATTTCACTGTCATAATGATTTTGAGGATATAGTTCATTATTTACATAACATCCTCTTTACAAAAGCTTGCCAAAGAATTCTCACAATTTCCAGTACCAAAAATGTATGTCTAGTCTGTACAGTTATATGGTTTTTATGGGCCCAGAATCAAAATTAAGAAGCTCAGAATAAAATTTGTGTCCTCTAGGAAATGAATACACAGTATGTATATTTTATCAACTTTTCTCTTTTTCTATTTTCATTTCCCTCTAAACTTATTCTTCAGGGGCCTCCCTGGTGGCACAGCAGGTTGGGTGCTGTACTGTGAAGCATCCATGGCACAGCGCACCAGTTCGATCCCTGGCCAGGTTAGGGACCCATATGGTGCAGCAGACCTCTCCTGCCTCGCCCACTGTGCCCCTCAGCAGTGTATTTCAGTCAATATGCCTGTTATGTTTCCCACTCTGTCTCTGGTGATTCCTCTCACCTCCCATACCTCTGGCCTGTACCCCAGTTTTTGTATGCATAAATAAATCTTTAAAAATAAATAAACTTATTCTTCAACTGTCTATTTTTAATTTTACCTTTAAAGTTAAAGCTGCTTCAAATGGAACAGGAAATCCATGTAGTTCTTTCCAATAAATTTACCTCCCTTTAAAAAAAGTTTTATTTAATTAGTCTTATTTATTCATTCATTTTTAATTCATTTTTGTGAAATTCACAAAACAAAATTTTTAAATCTTATTGGCAGTACTTTGTGTGATTCAGAGATATTTTGATGACTATAGGGATATAAACTTAATTAAAGCAGTGTTATGTTCAAAGATGCACATGTAAGCATGGATTTGGACAGGACTTCTCACTTTGTGAATGAAAACATGGCGAAAAAAAAAAAAACCAGGTATATGTGTCGACAGGCTTAACTCAAACAGCTCTTCTTATCAAAGATTCTTCATTAAAAAATCTCACTTGACTAATTTTACTTTCAAATGCCATGAACACTGTCACAAATCATTTAGAGATTCTACAAGTAAGAATCTGTTATGAGGAACATGCTATAATGATTTGGACACCATCCTGACATTTTATTCCCTTGGTATAGGATTTCTGACAAGCTATGCTTAATGGGGAAAAAAGTTTAAAATAAAGCTGAACACTGCAATAATTGACTATAGAGTAAATAGAATTTCCCAACGCACTCTATTTCCAACACCTTTATTTTTCTTTTTCTGGGAATTGTTTATTGGCCATTAGATCCAAATGTGGGGCATAGCCTTTATTACTTTTCAGGAAGATATTTCAAGATGTGCTATATAAATCCCCTACTGTCCCTTTGTTTCCTCTCACCAGCAGCTCACTCATCTGGATGATAAATAACTTCATGCTGGTGTTAGAGTTTAACTAGCAATGAATTTACTTTATTGCAATATTTATGAAAGCTTTTTAAAATGTGGTTAAGTGAAAGCCTTCTCATGGGCTGCAATCAATATTTTTAACATGAGGTAGAGAATTCCAACCTTCAGTTTCTTCCCACTCATGGCTCTACACCTCCTTCTTGACAAAGGGTCCCAACTAGAAGAGTCAAGCCAAAAAGACTCCACGTTAGGAATACATTTTAGAGTTTAGTATTATTATTAAAGTTGGAATACTACTCAGCAATCAGAAATTAAAAACTAGACTCATTCATGGGAACATGGATGGATCTGGAGGGGATTATGCTTAGCGAAGCAAGTCAGAAGG
>JAGFMF010011445.1:749658-834195 GCA_019455555.1 Galemys pyrenaicus | reverse complement strand
AGGTGATGGTGCACTGGTGAGATGGTGATGGGGAATACATGGGGATTACAATTAATGGCAAGTATATGTAAATTTTAAAATATTTTAAAGAAAAAAAATTTCTCATCTGAAAATGAAAAAATAAATAAATAAAGTTGGAATGTTGAATGTTGGCTGTTCTGTTAAAGATTTTTCCCCCTCTGGCTTGAAGGAAACATGCAGCCGGGGAATTTAGGCCAAGAAACCTGAGTCACAATAATTACCATTTCCAGGCTGCGGCACTGTGTTTTCTATTAAGCCTGTAGAGCAATTAGCAATGTTTTATAACAGCTGTGAGAATTGTTGCTTGACCTCGTCTGATTACAGTTCTGACACTTTTAAGAACAAATTGGTAAACAGTGTTGGCTTCAGAGGCCCTTTCAGAGTTTTCAGGAGAGGAGCTGGCCTGTGGGGAAGGAGAGTCTTTGACAGAAATGGGCTCAGAGGTGGCCCAGGTTGGAGAACAAATGATCCAAGAAAAATGTTGTCTTGTTAGCATACAAGGACAGCTGGTTTCCTTGGGCTGTGATTCAAAGGCAGAACCCATGTGAGCATTTGACAAACCTAGCAAAGGTACTACCCAGGCAGGTCTAAGGTGGTAAAAAGACAGTCTTCTTATTCCTAGAAATAAATTGAGAGTAATAAATAAATTGAGAGAGTAATTCCTAGACAGAAGAAGAGGAATTATAACTTAGTTCTTACCATTTTTATAGCCTGATTGAAATTTCAGTCTTTGCAGGAAATTATTTGGGTGTTATACTGAGACACAAAAATGAAATGCTGGTTCCAACATGATGCATGATGTGCAAAGAAGGTTTCAAATAGATTTAGACACCAGGTGCTAGTATTCACCATATACTTGCCAGTCAGTCAGAATTGGTTTTGCTGTATCCCAACTTGTCTATAATTTGGGTGTGGACAAGCCATTTAACTTCCTTAAACTTTAAATTCCCTATCGATAAAATAGGAATCGTTGTTTAAATAACAATTAGAGAAGATGAGGAATTAAAGGGGGAAATGATGTTAGAAAATGGATCAGCAAACTACAGCCCATGGACCAAAATCAGACTCCTGCATACTTTGGTAAATAAAGTTTTATTGGAACAAAGTTACTTATGTGACTACCTGACTTTCACATTGCAAAGGCTGCGTTCAAAAATAGTAACAGAGAACCAGATGACCTACAAAGCCAAAAATACTACCAGGCTCTTTAGAGCAAAAGTCTGTCAACCTCTGGATCTGACCATTTAGGATCCTCACCTGCAAGGTGAATTTGACGAGAAAAATCTATAGAGGGATTGTATGAAGATTCAAACACGATGTTATAGCATACTGATTTTATGACACTGCCACGAGTGTGTCCCACATCTTCTGTTAACTTGTAAGAACTGTTCAATGAAATTTGCTATCATTTTCTAGTTTTCTAAATTCAGGTTAATGCAAAGTGATTCACACAAAACTATTTACTCTTTCATTCTCATGTGTTTCTTAAGAGAGAAAGAAAAGGAAGTACTCTCAGTGCTACCACATCTCTTGATGTACCCAAGGAATGTATTGCTTGTCATTCGACCTGTCTTAGGTAACAGAAATCTTTCTTTTGTAGGTAAGAATTCCCAAATAAAAACAAATTAAACAATTCAGACTCTAATATCATTTGACACTAGGCTCACAAGTGAATGGGTCTAAGGTCAGACCACACCTATGATCTACAGGTGGAATTTCTGCAACTCTCTTAAATTTCTCAACCTGACTGTGATACCTCCACCTCCTTACCTGATAATGGAAGAAGGAAACAGGAAAAGATGGCACTGTTTCCAAAAAGACATTTTTTTAATTAAAAAAAAAATGTTTTGTAAAAATGCAGGAAGGCTTGTCTTTGCATTAATTGTCATGACAGGCATCCAGGGAGGAAAAGAAGGGAACCATACCTAGTATAGGAATCTGCACACATACATACAGCATAGGTTGCATGTACATACTATATGACTGATGCTCTGTTTTCCTTAAACTACAACTCTTGTTTTAAACTGAGATTCCTGACACGGTGATGCCCGAATGAGTGCCGCACATTAATGCCATCAGAAATTTACCAAGCAGGCCAGCATACCAAGGTCAAGTTAATCTGGAAGCTAATAACAAACTCTGGTGGTTGAATGTTATGAACACCAAGAACATGTTTGACGGCTGTCCTGATAAACTGGTTCACTAATGACAAACTGCTTTTGTTCAACTCACTATAAAACAGCAAGCTAGAGATGAGATGTAAGCATTGTTTCTTCAGGGTGATATGCCCACTATTCTCAGATCACTGGCCAGCTGTCTAAATAAACACTTTTTATAGATTCAGTTCCTGTCCCTGTTCATCGGCTTGCTTTAGTGACAGGCAGAAGGATCTGGCATTTCCAGGAACATTCAGAACAGAGAAACATGCCCAACCCCTAGAGCAAGATGTACACAGGAAGGATGACTGCTAATACTTTATTAAATCCTTCAAGAACCATCCCCTACCAACCTAACAGGGTAGAGACAGGAGGAAATGACTGCTGCATAACTTAAGCAATGGAGTAATAAATTTGCCTTATTAGCACTGTGGCAGAAATCGCAAACATTCTTGGAAAATGTACTGTTCTGAGCACACAGAAAATCCTTTTCACATATCTCAAAGCTCAGATCATTCTGGATCACTAGCAAATGAAATACAATAAAGCAATGTTTCCCAAGATGTGTTCCCTGGAACAATAGTCACTATGGCAAAATGTTCAGTGTTCCAATAGGTTTAAGAAATATTACATACTATAGCTTCAAATGCAAATTTTATAATGCAAATTAGCATAGAAAATCCCCTGAAAACCCTGCAATAAAGAACATATTCAACTT
Source organism: Galemys pyrenaicus (assembly GCA_019455555.1). Classification (NCBI taxonomy): domain Eukaryota; kingdom Metazoa; phylum Chordata; class Mammalia; order Eulipotyphla; family Talpidae; genus Galemys; species Galemys pyrenaicus. Next base: position 831,300 of record JAGFMF010011445.1, on the reverse strand, counting down.
TGTTTTACTTGTATATTTAAAGAGGTTTTTATAAGTCCTCATAGGAATCACAGAAAACTGAGCTGAGTTATTATACTTAAAGAGGGAGTAGGAGAATATAACTTGAACAAATGAAGATGGAGCCCAACCATTTACCCGCAGGAGTGCCAGAGGGAATTTTTCCCTTCAATAACAACATATTCTATCCTTGGTCCCCCACTTCCTCTGCTACATCTCTACTGGAACAGTTCCTAATAGTAACAGCACATAATGATTTCAAGCATGTCATTAAATTTAACCACTATCTAGGGGTCTCAAAGAGTAGATTAAACACATTAGAGTTAAAATACCAACACAAGTACAATTCTGTGCCAATTGTGCCCAAGTCTTCACCTTTATGAAGCACAAACCCTTCCTCTCTGGTAAGCTTAAAGGTCCCCTTCTGAACTGTGGGTTAAGATTATGGGAGAGGGCACTGATGGTTAGGATTCAGGGACTTTGTTTCTAAGGTCTCTTTTCTGAGTTCAAATAATTTCCATTCTTCTGTCCTAGATTTAGCTGTTTCTTCTAGTCATGTGACTCACCCCATTTGTTTTTCACCTCATGGTATGCCTCATGGGAATAATATGAGATTTGGAATTAAATCTCATATTTAATCCTACTTTCCTATATCCTAGCTATGCTACCTTCATGCACTTCACACCACTCATGTATAAAAAGCAGATAATACTTAACTCAAGGTATTCTGAAAATTATATTATAAACATTCATAAATTTCCTACCATTGGTTTGGGATTAAGCTAAGGAGTACATTTTTTTTTTTTTGCTTTCCCTTACTGGCCTAATGCCATCAAGAAGAGCAGGTATTCACTAAGTGCTTGTGTATGGTTTGCCATGCACTGTGTTAAAAGCTTTATGTGAATTATCTCATTTAGTCCTCATAAGATCCTATGAAGTAGGTGTTATTATTATCTCCATTTTATAGATGAAGTAACTGAGACTTGTTGAGCACCTCCATCAATAACCAGTCTTACCGGGTAAGGATTCTAAAACAAAACTGTTGAATCCTACAACTTATTCCCTGAGCCATAGCAGCAGGAACAACAAGCTCTCCACAAAAACCTATTCTTCCCTTCTTTCACAGGAGCTAGACTTTCTATCAGCCCATGGATACCTGTGTTCCCTGTGTCCCTTATAAATGTAGGCAAAAGGCAGTCATCCCCCACCGAATGTGAGCATATCTCTTTGGGGCTGGGATTTCTAAGTAAGTAGGTGGCACTCTACTCTTTTTACTGCCTCTACTTGTTACCATATGGGTGAAAATAATGACTAATTCCCAAGGAATTCCCAAGCCAAAAGATGGAAGGAGTCTGGATCACTGAATCACCAACTGGAAGAAATACTTTGCTTCCAAGAAAAGACCCACTATGGTCTGTTATATAAAAAAGAAAAAAATTTCCACTCTGTGTTTGGGTCTATTTTTTATAGCAGTTTGGTCTACCCTAATTAGGACAGCCATAGAGCTTTAACCTATTGTGCACTCACTGTGACTCCTTGTGATCATTGCTGTTTACATAATAACTTCCCTCACTGGACTGTAAAGAAACAAAAAAGAGGGGCTCAAGGAAAAGAGCAATTACAATAGAAAACAAACAAACAAACAAAAAAGCACAACAAGGACAAAGACAAACCAAAGGAATCTTCAAGGGGGTGTGGGGTGGGGAAGGGACAGGGATGAAGGTAAGAGGAACACAAGGGACTGAGGTGTCAGTGCACCGCACCGGTGAAATGGTGGTGGGAATGCCTTGAGGACTACAATTGATGTCAAATATATTTAATAAATTTAAATTTTAAAAAAATCCACTACAATTAAAAAAAAAGAATTCATGGAAATTAGTCATTGGCAAAAACTTGGTAAATCAATGTTAATGGGAAATTTAACACGTTTGGTGTGAGTGCTTGAGAAACATACAATAAAACCAAAAATAAAACATGTGAAAAAAAATAATAACTTCCCTCACTAATAAACTTGAGTCCTTTGCATGTGTTGATCTACGAAAATGTTCATGTTCCTAGTCCTTCTTTTCACCGATGCCCCGATTACTTCCAGGATCCCCAGCCTGTTTTCTTTCATTTTCCATGCCATAATTCTCTCTTCTCCTATTTATTGCCTATTTAGCTTCATTTTATCCCAATGCATCATTTCTTCCTTAGTATGGTCTGCTCAATGCCTTTACAGTATGATATTCAAATATTCACAAAATACTTGATAATTGTATGTGATGGTCTCCTTACATTGACCCCCAAAGCCCACTGACAGCATTTAATAGTTTATAACAGCAGTAGTCAGAGAAGGAAATATGCAGGAATAAAGCATACAAGGGGTAAAAAACAAAAAGATGGTCAAAATGTGATGTCTCCCCACAAGTAATTTTATAGTCTAGAAGGAATGCTGTAAAGACTGCCAAAGTATATGATTAGGGCTTTCACACAAAAAGATAGGAAGAGCCACTAAAAAGAATATATGGAGAGTAAGAAGTATAGATAGTAGGAAATAAGGTTTGAAATCTCATCTCCAGTTCCAATGAAATGAGATAAATCCATGGGTTGTGTATGGAGTACTTTCAACACTAAAGAAGAAAGATGAATGTTTTTTAAAACTCATATACGTTTCCAGAAACCACAGTATATTATCATAAACTCGGTCCCCAATGCTCTTCTACCATGACTGAGGAGAACAAACAGGCGCAACTTATAGGAGGGTCATCTTTATGAGATGCCTCTGTGACCAGCAGTTCTACAGGAGCACTCGACTCAGCAATGCCCTGGGGAGCTGCTGTGGCATGTGCACTGGTGGAAAGGATAAATATGGTCTTTCCATGCATTTTAAACAGAGCACTTAGAGCATAATCTAACTTTCTTTATAAGCAATGGCAATGGTCCTGCTGTTTAATCAAGTGAAGCCCTATGGGACAACTGAGACATAAACGGTATTTGCCCTCCAGCTTTGTGCTGCCTTCTCACTGTCACTTTACATGGTCTGGTATTTTCTTGGATCCATTCCTCTACTAGGCCAGCACTTGTCATTTCTATCATATGGCTGATTTTCTTAAGTCCACCCCTGAAGTTAAAATTTCATTCTTGTAGAATTATGTGGATAATAAATGAACTCAGAAAGGTTTGAGGACTTGTCCCATTTAAAAAAAAAAAAACACATGAATTCATTGCAGTTGAGAGGAAGGAGGGCCATTCAGGCAGGTAAACTCCCTTAAGTACCTCCTGTGAATAAACCAAACAGAAGGGAGGTAAGAGCACTTACAGGCCTAAAATCGTCATCATCATTATCTACCTCTCCACTAACTACTGATTCATAACATGATATGATGCATTCCCCATATGTGTAGTCATTCACATTGGATTTGAATCTGGGTTCCAGTCTTTATTTTTGTCATTATGGGCAGTTCACTTCTCAGAGTTGTGACTTCTATATAATAATGATGATGATAGTAATAATAAATACACCTCATAGGGCATGTACTGGTGATGAAGTTTAACTAAGATGACATATATAAAAGTGCCCAGCACATAGCTGGCATTAATTTTCACTTGGAATATGTCTTCTCTTAATGGATATAATCGTGGTGCAACTATCAATACAAACACCTCCCCACCCCAGTGTTTGGTCAAGAGGTGACTATGTGTGCAGCAAGAGGTCAATCACACACCTTCTCTCCTGGTGATCTGAAACATGTGTGAGTCATTAAATATGAAGATAATACAAAATAAGACTTTCTAATAGGAGGTCCTAGAAGAGAATGTTAGCCCTTTAATTCCTCATACCTTGCTGGAGAGAGTTCTCCTGCTTCCTACTCTTGGTAAAACCCAGTTTTTTAATTCTCCCTTCATCTGGAATTTACCTACTCTCCTTCCTACAAATATCCCCTTTACCTCTTAAGCTAGCTACTGAAAAATCATGTGCTTCGGTTCTAGTGTAGTGTCTGCCTAAGTCTTCTTGCTATAGTCACCCTTTTCCCTGCAAGTTAATTGTTGTGGGACAGAGGTTATGCTGCGAAAGAATGCCAAGTGAGACACCACGTTACTCTGCAAAAACAAGCTCAGACTCATACAGAAGAAAAGACTACCAAGAGATCTTCTTTACCCACCTCTCTAGGCCAGCAAAAAACTGCCAAGCTGGTCTCTACCATCATTTAAAAACAACAGCTTTTAAAGACAATGGTGCTGTATTTCCTAACAGTGTAAAAATGGTCCCATTTTGACACCTGATAGCTGAAACAAATGTTTGCCTAACACAGATTCTCTCTTCCTGAAGGTTAAAAAAAAAAAATAAGACTGTGAACCCATGGGAAACACTAAGTGACCACAAAAGACAGGGGGCTTGGCCTCTTTCAGAACAATGCTCAGAGAGCCTCACGGAACACACGAAGGGCTGTTTTGTTACAAAACAATCTATAAAAGCCACTCAGGAATAGAGCCTCAGTAAGAAGGGTCAGTGTCACAGTGTTGACAAATAACAAAGTTCTAAGATATGGTCCCAGCATAACCAGACCAGGGTAAGGTTCTACCCACTTACAGCCACTGAAACCTGCCCTGAGAGCTTGTTTTTAACAAGTAAGCCCCATGAGTCAAAGGAAGCTGTCAGAAGAAGCTGTATCCTGCACTTGCTGGAAATCCAAGCAAGAAAAACACAAGACAAAGCAAAAAGCAAACAGTGAGCAACTGAGGATTCAGAGTACAAACTAGAAATACACTGACACCAAGTGAAATTTAAAAAGAAATGTAAAATATTCCTTGCTCGAAGCAACAGATTTGCCAAAGGACTGATGTCACAAGAAATCTTTTGAAATGCCATCTTTCTAATTTGTGAAAAGTGCCCGTTCTCTGTAGTAAGCCTATGATGACTCCTTTATTATCCGGGATTACCTCATATAGCAAATAAGTCTTTCTAGTCTTTTTTATCCATCTCTAGTTTGTTTCTTCTCCTACTTCCACAGAAACACGTTTCAATTTTCCTCTATTTACTGATTTTCAACTTCATTTACTTTCAGATAACTGTATTAAAAAAATAGATCTATAACCCAGCCACCTCTAGAAATTTATTTTCACCTACTATCACTTCTTTACCCTCTTTCTTTGAAGAAGCTCATTCCCATCTCTTTGCCAAATGCAAACTTTTATCTATGCTTTTGATCAAGCAATTTTTTTTTCTTTACAACTTTGCACTTAGGTAAAATTCTCTCTTTATATGTTACCCCTAGTCTCTTCATCCACACACACAATCTACGAATAAAATAGGAGGAATTTTTATTTCTTCTTTTTCCAAACTTTCTAGTAACAAAACATGTCCCATCATAAGCTAACTAAATATGTGAGAAGACAACCATTCCCTTGCCATAATAAACCACAAGTCCTTTACAAACACAGGCATTGAGTAAAAGTTCTGATTTTGCTCTACGTACTCTACCTCAAGGCAGGAGGACCAGTTACATAATGTATGTGTCTCAATACAGACTCCTACCTATTCAAAAGGTAAGAGAAAAGCACCATTAAGAGAAGCTAAATTATTATAAAGAAACAAAACAAAGGAATAGAGGAAACTAAATCAAAATAAAGTCTAAATGTGTGACTACAGAACTGAAATCATCAGATGGGGTGGGTGGGTTGGGAAACAAAGGGTAAAGGGGCTTACCAGACCAAGGCAGAGGACTTGGGTGCTCTAATGGTGTATGTTGTGGTGGTATACATCTGAAGGTGTGAACATGTGCCTCTAAATTACATGCAGGGCCTCCCTGGTGGCGCAGTGGGTTAAGCAACACACTATGAAGCAAACCGCAGCCACTGCAGCACGAGTTCGATCCCTGCTGCCAGCCAAGGAGGGGACCCACATGGTGTGGCAGACCTCTCCTGCTGTGCCCGCTGCTCCCCTCAGCAGTGTACCTCTGTTGATCTGCCTGTTCTGCTTCCCACTCTCTGTGGTGAATCCTCTCACCCCACCACACACACACCTCTGGCCTGTACCCCAGTGCTTATATGCATAAGTAAATAAATCTTTAAAAAGTAAAAATAAATTACATGCAGTGTTAAACCAATGTGACTGCTATAAAAAATAACATAATTCTTTAAAAAGTAATCAAATATAAAAATTTTCCTTTCTTCAGCAGTTTTATTACTGATCTGTCATGATGTGGTTTGTTTTTTAATGTCACCATTCCTATGGCATCATGGTACCAGTCAAGAGTATATATACCTCACAGATACCGGAGGGATCCTGTCCTGTGAATCAGTGGATAGCCCACCAACTACTGGGTTCTCCTCCTACCAGCCACTAGGCTGACCCATGGGCTTGAAACAATCTCTGCTTCCCACAGACCCACATTTCCAGCCTATGGTCAGTGGACAATCACCACTAGATTGCACATTCCCTGTCAGGACACACTCAATACTTGAATAATGGGTATCGAAGAGGCTCACCCCGCAAAGTTACTCACCACATTCTCATGGCATAGCAAGTGCCTAATTCTGACCCTCCCTGAGCCGAGGCCTCTGCCTAGTTGCATATGGGGAAGGGAGCACAGAAGACAGACAAAAACAGATGAGTAGTAATGGGCAAGCAAAGAATATAGGCCTGGGCCATGAAGAAGCAGGAAGAGCAGACAACCAAAGATCCATTCCAAGGAAGCATGGAGAACTAGCCTGAGCTGAGACTTTGAGCCCTGTAATATATACTCCATTATTTTATTAAACTTCACTTATAAAACATAAACTCATAGATAAAAATTATTTGGAATTTCATGACAGTGATAAAAGAACATTAAACCCCAACCTTAAGACCCTTCTATACATAAAGTTCTATGTGACAAGTCCATAAAGTTGGCCTTCCTAGCAGCAAATCATTTGTTAACATTTGCCCCATCCCCTAATTACCTTCATGATATATAACCACCTCCTAATAACACCATATCCAATTTTATTCCCATTCAATCTACATTCCATTTTATCAGTAAACTGAACTTTCCAAAACACATTTGGCATGTCAATCCTCTACTTAAAAATCCTCCTTTGGTTTCCCCTTGTCCTCAAGATAAAGTTGCATTAAGCTGCAAAAACAGAAATTTCTCCATCTATTTGAAGGAGAATGAGTTTTAATCCATACAATTAGGGATTTACAAATAAATCAGAAGGAAAGAAGGATTGTCTCTAGGCCAGGTCTCCAGAAGTGGTTTCCTCTTAAATACAACAAAATTTGCCCACCAAAGGTACTGCTGCCTCAAGCAATAACATGGACTATCATGATGTTACTTCTCAAACTGTTGACATTAAATTTTATCTCTGGCATTGTAATTTCAGGACCAGGACATCACTGCTACCACAGTAGCCTTTCAACTCCCACAAAGAACTAGAGATCAGATACAGAAAAACACAAACTTTTTTTTACTACCGTGCCTGCCAACAGATGCTGCCAAAGCAGCAGAAAAATGAGCTGTCCCTCATTTCTGTATTCCAAATCTTACAGGAAAACATCTGATTGATAAAGAATATATCAAATGAAAGACTGATAGAAATCTCCTTCTACTGAAAGAGATTTGGGGAAGTTAGATTTTAAGTTTTGAGACTCTGAAGTTGAAAAGGCTCACCAGAAGAAAGTTTGAATTAAATAAAGCTACTTCCCACAGGTACCCAATGTCAATCTGATTTTTCAGTCTTCTCTATCATTCTCATTGCTCTTGCATCCTTCACTTCACCTCTGCCAATGACTAATATTTCTCCTAGAAAGCTAACACTTTAGAGTGCCTCTATATTTTCTTACAATAATCTATGGAACACCATTTCCTTCATTTTTAGACCACACATCTACACTTTACTCTCCATGGCCCACTTTAAACATCTCTTCTGAATTAACAGTCAGAAGTAATCACTTCCTCTGTCTGTATTTAGTAACACCACTGTCACTAAATCTATTCACCTTGTGTTTCTATGTTGGCATATCACTACACTGAGAGGTGCATGATCACAAAAACTGTCTCCTTCCTTTTATATGCCTTCTAACTAGGCCAAGGTCTAAAATATACAACAAATGTATACTGACAGAAGGAACCTGCTGAGCAGAGCTAGAATTCTTTCAAGTCACACTTGCTTATAAAGTGAGGTAAATTTATTCTAAAATATATTTAATTTCTCAAAATTTGATTATTTTACAATAAATTTACCAATAGATTATGAATTCTGACACCATTTAAGTAGAATGAAATAGCTATAGAGCAAAAAAGATAGTGTATATCTCAAAATATGGGTATAATATAAACCATTAAACCTCTCATTCTCTTTTTTCAGGGAAATCTAGAATGAGGAATTCATCAAGCTTAAGTACCAAAACAGAAGCAAGTCAAGTGCCTAGCCTATTATTCATATATCTCCTTTTTGTGGTAATTAGACTTCATTTTCTTTTACAATAATCATCATTAGAATTTAATAGCAACAAGGCACAATTTATTTTAAAAAAAAGAAACTACAACATGCATGTGGTTTAAAATGCATTAATGCAAGAAGTTTCAACTACTTGTGTCTCCTTCAGCTCTCAATCATGAAGACTATACATGAAACATTTTAGTGGATCCTTTACCTTCAAGGATATCTGGTACTCGTTTCACTTTTCTTTTTCAATGAAGACAGATTATTTCAGTTAAGATACAAGTGTGATATCAAATATTTTATGATATAAAGATTCTTTCATCGAATATTTTTCTTTGAGGAAATAAGTTTCTCTTAGGGCTGTAACTACTCCCTTTAAGAAATTAGACCTTGTAGGCAGGTTATTATATTGGAGTAGCATCCATAGCAGAATATTCTTTAGAAATGAATACAAGGATAATGTTGCTTTGGTAAAGGTCAAGTTTACCATCCTCCATGAAACCATGCAAAGTCGCCTCTATTAATTCAGACTCTCCTTTCTCTGAATTTCTCTACTGTACTTTGAATTTTTCATTCCAAATATATTAATGTCCACTATGTTCAATGTTTTTCCAGGAAAGATATGAAATAAACCAAGGGCATACACCTTTGGGGCTGCCAGGTAGCAGAAGAGACAAGTCATGAGCCTGATAACTGCAATATAAGGAAAAGAATAAAGGACCAAATTTTATGGCTTTTAAAGGGGAAAAGAGATTTATATCTGGAATTTTTTTCAAATATGTCTATTACCTTGAGATTCTAAAATGGTATTTTGAAAGAGCATGTCAAATAATTCTGATATGCTTCCTTCCTTCTTTAAGAACTACCATACTAGGAGGAGTCCAAAGAGTTTAAAGATCATTTCCTCGACAGGGTGTAAGGACTAGGATGAGTAGTTCTGAAACACAGGAGTACCATCTCCAACATCCACAGAAACCAAGCAGATGACGTAAATAAATGAAACACTCTACAGCACGTAGATCAGTGGGAACTGTGGCTAACCGGAATGCACTTGTTCCTTATCATATATAATAGCTACTTCTTAGATACAATCAACTGTTCCATGAAAGGACAAAACTAATACTGCTATATCTTTAAATTTTTCAGAAGACAGAATAAATTTGGATCTCTCGGGTTGAATTGGTAATGAACTCAAATATTTTAAAACATTATGTTTCTCCATATTGCTTGGACAAACATGTATGCAGGTTAGAATAGACCTCTAGGCTGCTGGCCATAAAATGAAGCCACACTATTTCAGACTCTGTGCTAGGTACTGGAGTACATGTGACAATGTTCCTGCCAACAGAGATCCTGCAGCCCAGGGGAACTTGGTAAGAACATAGGTGACAACTTTAGAGAGTAACCAGGGCCTCACCATTCTGTGAGAGCACAAATGAAAGGACACTCTGTTCAGAAGTAGGGACATGTGAGTTTAGTCTAGAAGAATGAGTAGCATTTTCTGGATGGACAGCTATAAAAGAGAGGCAAAAGGAAGAGTCTTTGTAAAAGCTAAGAAATAGGAATGTGTCTCTCCTCAGGGAGACCATAAACACCATCAGGGCAATGTAATTCTTTTTTCCCTTTAGTGCACTTTATCCAAGGTCAAGCATTGAAGACTCTTAGTAAATAGTTCTTGACAAATTGTGAGACTCAAGATTATGATATGTATGAACATTAAATAGTCCTCCCAAGAGATCTGTAAGAATTATCACAATCTCCAGAGTCCCAAACCCTTGATTCACTCCAGTGCACAATGATGTGCCAAGGCCCTTAGATTAGAAAGAAAAGGACATTCAGGAATCATATTCCCTTCCCAGAGCCTCATGAAGCTAATCTTCCATTGCTCACAGGTTGACTAACTAGGAGTGAGAAATTCATATTCTTTGTAATGTTCTCTCCCTCCTCTTACACCTTTTGTGTCTTGTTCTCCAATTTTATTGCCCCCATAAAATCATCAGTTAAGAGCCAAACACCCAATTTATCTGTTTTTACTACATACTAACAGTTTTGAAGTAAGAGCTGGAGTGAGGGCCTATCAGACAGATCAGTGATTTCTGCATTTTCTGAGAATTTTAGTCATTACTTTGGCCCCATTACTATGGACTAATTGAGTCAGCTAAATATTTCAAAGTCTAAAGTAGACTATGCTTCAGATTGCTTTGTCAATAAAAGGTTATTGAGTCATAATTCCATTCACCACAGAAGCCAGAAATCTTAAGCAGAAACACAATTTTTCCACTTAAGCTGTGGACAAATGTACTCATTCCCATGAGAACTGACACAGCTCAACACTTTTTAAGTGGAATAGATGCGATTTCAAACTATCCTTGTCTGCAAGCAACAGGATTCAAAAATTTGTATTATTTCATATGATGAGCAAGAAATGGAAGCAGGAAATATATTGCTATGCAAAGTACTATGGAGAACTGGTAAGGAATAATGCCAAAGCTTAAGAGAAGAACTTAATTTGCTACCTCTGTTTTCCAAAGGTTGATAGTCTATAAGGGTGAAGTGAACTATAGGAAAATTTTTCTTTCCCAAACTATCTATTCCTTGGCTCATAAATCTCATCCAGGAAAAATATTTTTCTCTCTCTTTTTCCTCTCCAACCCCCAATTTATATAGTACTCTGCAATATCCCTCAACATCATTTACTAAATATATCATAATACACTCTTTCCCTGAGGCCACCATTTCAAGAGCCACCTTCCCCCAATCTGGGAATTTCTCAAATAAATCACCTCATTGAGTTTTTTCCTTCAATATATTTAGTGCTGGGAACATACTAGTGAAGGTTATACTAGCTAAAATTCTACTTTGAAATGTCAACATATTTGGGGTATAAGCTTAAGGTACAGAATGACTCCTTGGGGCAAAGTCAATCACCTCTTTGGTTTGTTGAGTCTCCAGAACTATTCTACAAATGTTTTTGTTAAAATAATAATCCTCCCCTTGCCCCAAGAAAAAGCTGTGCCAGGCACTCTCGCCCTTCATGTGGTTTTGGAGGAAAATTCAATCCATACATTTTTTACTTACATAGACTCAGATCATTACATGTCTTAGGCACTTGTCCCACAGCCAAGACCTTTGGCTATCTGAGTAAATATAAATCAATATTGAAGAATGAGAACTTGTTTGAAGCTCAAATCCTCACATTTGAGGCAAGGTTATGCTGTGAAACTAGCATCCTCTTTTTTCTACTTGTTTCTGTCTAGGTCAAGAGTTAGCAAACCATAGCCTGTGGGCCAAATGTGACCCAGAGCTGATTTTATACAGCCTGTGAACTAGGAATGATTTTTATATTTTTAAAGTGTTATAAAAAATATATTTTAAAACACTTAAAGAATTATAGGTAACAGTGACCCACAGTAGTGAATGACCCACTATAGTGGGTGACCCACAAGTTTAAAATAGTCATCACCTGACACTTTACAAAAAAACATGCCAACCCCTGACCTAGGCAAGTGGACACTCCACATGATAATGGGATCTCATAGAAAGTCTAAACTTGATTAACATCTTTATTAGACAAATTAAAGTGTAAACAATTCATGAAACGGGAGAAAGTTGTTTTAGATGATTTTGTAATACATTACTTTGGGTTTGCCCAGAAGCTGACCTGAGACAAAGACTCACAGACAAGAGGTTTATTTGAAAAATGGTTGCATGAGTCACTGAGGGTTAGGGGGTACACAAGACAGGACAGAGAAGTGACCAGTAAAAGATGTGTTATCAAACAAGTTTCCTTTTGTGGGTAAATGAAATTTCAAGCCATAGGTAAATTCCAACTGTTATGGACAGGAATCTCAGAGTTATCCCACTTGTATGATGAGGGAGGCAGGGCATCAGTACATTGACATTCATCAGGCTTGGTTTAGGGCTGCTTCCTGAATCAATTCTCTGGAATTCCCAGGTTATGGGCACCCCAATGAAGGGACTTCTCCAGTTACTAGAGAATAACTCAGTCTCCACACAAAGATATGGTTTAAAGTCAAAGTCTAGTGTTTGAAGATATTTGAGTAGACACAGAGAACATCTGCTATATTCCAATCCTTGCAATGCCCTACATTTTAAATAAACTCCATAATGTCACTGCTTCTCCAAAGTGGCTGAAGTTTCTTTCTTCCTAGTTTTATTAAGAAGTAAATAAAGGCCTCCCTGGTGGTGCAAGGGGTTAAGCACTGCACTGTGGCGCTTCTGCAGCCACCTCAGCACCATTTCAATCCCCAGACTGGGAGGGGACCCACATGGCGCAGCAGACCTCTCCTGCCTCGCCTGCTGCTCCCCTCAGCAGTGTGTTTCAGAGTGGATCTGCCTGATCTGCAGTGGATCTGCCTGTTCTGCTCCCCACTCTGTCTCTGGTGAATCTTCTCATCCACTCACCCCATACCTCTGGTCTGTATTCCAGCTCTCATATGCATAAATAAATACAATCTTTAAAAAAAAAAAGGGAGTAAATAAATAAAAATAAATCTCTGACATATAAGATTGTGTAAGTTTAAGGTAGCTGACATGTTGATCTGATTTTTTTTTAATTTTTTTAAAAGATTTATTTATTTATGCATACAAGAGCTGTGGTACAGGCCAGAGGTGTGTGGGGGGTGAGAGAATCCACCAGAAAGAGTGGGGAGCAGAACAGGCAGATCAACCGAAATACACTGCTGAGGGGAGCAGCGAGCACAGCAGGAGAGGTCTGCCACATCATGTGGGTCCCCTCCCTGGCTGGCGGCAGGGATCGAACTCATGCTGCAGTGGCTGCAGTTTGTGTCATAGTGCATTGCTTAGCCCACTGCGCCACCAGGGAGGGCCCATGATCTGATATTGTTATATAATGCAAAATGGTTACCATTTTAGCATAAGCCAGTCCTGCCATCTAATTTTAAAACAAAATTTATGACATGAAGGTTAGTGGAAGAAACTAAAATCTCTACTTTTACAAATTATATTTTCATCACTATTTTCTACCACCCATAGTAGATCCTGTTCAATGTAAAAGCCAGCTCTTTTGTTGGTCTGAATCGTTTACATGCCCTTGACAGGCTATGATTTCTAGGCCTGCTTGCCCATTCACAAAGAATATTAGGCTTGAATGCACCTAAAGGCAACCTAGTGAATCTCTTGAGTTTCAGACATACTCCTCCTTGTCCCCACTACATACCAGCAATATAATCTCTGCATGATAACAGGGTCATCTGGCCATGACAATATAGTTTACATTAGTGTTAGTGTTAGTGCAAGTGCTAGGTTGGTGAAGTGTAGTGTGGTGTGGTGTAGTGTAGTGTAGAGTACAGTAGTATAGTATTGGAACTCATTTCTTGGTCCATTTGTCTACATGCATGAAGAGCCAATGGTGTCTAGGCTGTAGTCATAGCATTAGGATTAGTGAAACCTTAATGTGTACACCTACCTATTCCACTGGGAACTAGCACATCTAGTTCAGCAGAAATAAATTGTGGAGCTAGGACACACAAATTTCCATCATAGCTTATTGGGAATGATAATAAGGGAACCATTCCTACTTCCACATCTTGTTTTCTAGACTCATGTTTCATAGTTATTGAGAACACAATGCATATAGTGGACATTATTTTAGAATAATAATTCATACCACAAAAGATAGTAGGCCATTACTAAAGGGTGTGTTCACCAAGTTGGTTTCCTATCCATGCTTTAAGAGCTATAGTCATTTTACTGGGTAGCAAGCATCTTTTGTATTGGGTATTATATTTTAAGGTCAGTGTATTCCATGATGGTCATATGCTCACTACCACATCTTCTTCCTTGGAGAATGGGTTATTTAACAGCAGGTGATATAGAATCCTTTGAAAATAGATAACAGTAAGTACGTGATGACTCTGGGCCTCCACACAGAAGTGTGAACCAAGTATTTATAAGTAAAGAAAGTGAATGTTTGCATTTCCCTAAAATTATATGTAAAAATACTGACCCCCAAAAGGTGATGGTATTTGTAGGTGAAGTCTTTGGGAGATATTGAAGTCATGAGTATCCTCATGAATAGGTTTTGTACTTTTATAAAATATCCCACAGTTCTCACCAGCTCCTTCCACCATGTGAAGAAAAAGCAAGAAGGTGCCAGCTGTAAATTGGAAAAAGTGTCCTCACTCAGCTCTGCTGGTTATCATGAGCTCAGAGTCCACACCTAGAATTTTGAGCAATATACTTTTGCTGTTGGTAAGATATTCAGTCTACAGTGCTTTTGCAATAATAACCTGAACACACTAAGACAGGGGATAAAAATGTCCCTCAACTATATATTAATACAAGAAAGAATAGATTTCTGCCCTCAACAAGTCAGAGGGGATCCTATCAATTTGACAGAAAATGACTGTCATTATCAAAACAATGGTGCAATAACAAGAGCTTAGCATTGTCTTTACTGCTGACATTTTGGACAAAGTACAACAGAAGTCGTCAGCCTTGGTAAAGAACCTTGTGCTGTGGGTCTGCACACAGTCTCCAGCACCACCGGCATGGCTGCTTTGTCCCTGAGTCCATTGTGCAACTGGTGGCCACAAAGACAAACTTCTCCCTGATAGTTCAGTGCTACTTCTGAGGTGGATGCCCTCTGAGAGGCATTGATACAAGACACAACTATCTGCATACTTTGTGCCCACTCCCATGAGACCAGTAGCCACCTTTTTCAGCATCTCTTTGCCCCCAATTTTCCAATCTTATTCTTTTCAAGTTTCTGACTAATCTGAAAAGTGACTCACCACTACCCAGGAATTCATGTATATCTTTATTTCAGCCCATTTGTTCCTTTCCACCAAACACATAGGTGTCCTGCTCAAAGCTCCGTCCACGAAGAGCATTTTTTCTTGCCATATCTCCCAAGGTCATCCCAAAGTATGATTGTGGTATAGCCACAGTCCATATTGAACCAACTATTTTGCAATTCAGCCCGATACTTTCTTCCTTCATCAGTTTATCATTTTGAACCTCCTGAAACCATAGGCAGGAATTAAAGAAAAGACATCAGTACAGCAGGGGTAGAGGACATGGGACTCTGGGCCACCTGTTCACTCAGCTGTGTCCTCTGGACATGCTCATGCCTGATCCTGAGAGTATTATTTCCATCACACAATGGAATAATGCTGTGTTCTCCTAACATTTAATAGGTCTGACAATATTCAACTCATCATGGACAGCTTCAATTACATAATCACTACATATCCTCCATGAGGAGGAAGAGCAAGCCAGAAACTGCATCTCAAACAATGACATTTTTCTGATGCAGATGGCATGGCCTTGCTCCAGAGGTCTATGTTTTAACTCTCTAAGGGGCTTGCCAGAGACCCTGCCATGATACCTAAATAGTTTGGGCCCTGCTGAGTCATATGGCCCAATCAGCTGTACTACACATGTACTGAAAATTGACACTATACAGCATCTCTTTATTTCCCATCCCATTCAAAACTTTATGAACTACATGACAAATTAGTTGGAACGACCTTACCAACTGTGGTTTGTTTGTACTTTCTCCAAAATCTACCTACTAAGTTCATGTTTATCGCTTAGTGTTAGGAAGTATACCTAGCAGGTTCCTGATTTTGGCAGGGTTTACTCCTATCCAACTACATGAGACATATTTTACCAGAGCATCTAGAATACTTGCCATTTCTTGCTACCCAAGTCCAATTAATGTTATATTCCAACAATAAAGTGAATTCAATACTGTAATATTAAAATGTCAACAATAATATGCCCCAGTTTTAATATAACCCCCATTACCAAATTCTTAAGGAGTAATTAGAGTTCAAAAATTAAATTTCCATGTAAATTAAAGCCTCAAATAATTAAATTTTCAAGTTTTATTATCTTTCCCTTGTGAGTTAAAAAGTCCTAGGACACTAAAGTTGAAATCATTCTCCCCAATTTCTCTCCTGGCCAGCTGGATCTCAGAGGAGGTCTCAATGCCTGCATAGAGTTAGGAATCCTAAAAATCAGTGGTTTCTCACTGGCATGGATACAGTTTATTCAGAACCTTCAAAGCTAAATCAAGCCAGTGCCAACCAAGTTTTTATTGTGCCTGAATTTTTAAAGTTTAATAAGTTAGACTATGCACTGGCTTTCAACCCACCACATTTAGAAAACAAGCCTGTAGGAATTTGTCCAAGATCGAACAACTCATTGAATAGGAGTAACACTAAGACACAGGTCTTAAACAGCTGCACTGAGAGCCTAGACCATGCTCCTTTGCTAGTTTTTGTCTTGCCAAGATATTGGTTAATCTATGCCAGGTGTCACGAGTACATGATTTATGGGCTTAAACTCATCTGGACTTTAAATTCATTAAGACATTAATTTTGGCACAACCTATTTGGTGCTATATATTTAACCATATCATTGTCTTTGCCCTTAGAGGATACTGCAATTTTCTTTAAAATACAGCAACTATTGTCACCAGATGTTATCTAGGAAGCTTCCTTTCCCATACGGTATATTTAAAATCTCTTGATTTTCATTTCCTCTATGACACCCCAGATTCTAGCACCCCAGGACTAGACTGAGTATAGGCTTTATCAAGTAATAAGGCATCTTCATTTTTTTGTGAGCATGCAGTTTCCGTGCACAGTGACTCGAACAAAAGATTTCTAAGCCTAGAAAATTCCTAAGT
The DNA here is from genome assembly GCA_019455555.1 of Galemys pyrenaicus. Lineage (NCBI taxonomy): Eukaryota > Metazoa > Chordata > Mammalia > Eulipotyphla > Talpidae > Galemys > Galemys pyrenaicus. The sequence goes on along the minus strand of JAGFMF010011445.1, from coordinate 814,214 downwards.
AATTTTTTCCTCATTTACAATGAACTAACTTAGAATAAACTTGGGACAAAATGATGATTGATGACTTTTCAACCTAAATACAAATCATCTGAATCCACTGTAGCCTTCTCACCCCTAAATTTAGTTTGGAATTTGGGGACTTGTACTGCATCTAGACATGGGCCCTGACAGACTGAAGTCAGTCTCTAATACAGCACAACTCAGCTGGCTTTTACTTTACAAACAACAAATTCTATTCTGCAATGATTACAAGGTCTATATTTAAAGGAATGTTTCTCTGTAATATTAGTTTCAGCTACACCTGTCTGGCTCATATTCAAGCAATAGTGTGTCCCCTGAGGCCATCAAGGCTACTGAAAACATCCCCCAACATGAACAGAGCTTAAAAGAAGAGTGGCATGTCTACTTCCTGCATAAAACTCACTAATAAAAGGAAAAGGCTGGGCTATCCATGTCCAATTTCTCTTTATGAAATGACTAGTGATAAAATCCAACCTGTCAGTGAGGACAGTGGAGAGTCGATTAGGGTTACAAAGAATAAAGATTCTTCCTCATGGAAGGAAAGTCTATGATTAGGAAATAAGCATTTTACTCTTAAAAAGTAAAAATAAAAGTCTAGGAATATTCCTGAAGAATGGTGGAAAATATAGTTGTGTTGTTTCTTGAAGATTTAAAGACCATGGCATGAAGAAAGAGTCCCTGTGCACAAGAGAAAGCAACAAGAAGAAACACGCGGATTAGGTTAGCATCCACAAACAGCAATAGCGTATCTGGTCTCTAAATCTTTCTCTACACACACACATAAACACACACACACACACACTCTACCCTCAACAACTGTTATAAATTCAACCAGAATTTTAATATAGTCTAAGGTAAATAAATAAAATAACTTTTGTTCTCCTTTCTTTGTTCAAAATAGACAAGAAACCAAAATTGATGAAAAGCTTCCAATGATGAATATAAACGTTATTTGTGATCAAACATATTTCATCAGTGTGTGAGAATTATCAAGTCCTTGATACTCACATAATCCCTTTTTCTACATGGCAAAGGGAAGGTATTTATGCCTCTCTACCAGTTCAAAATTAAATAAAGAAGAGCTTTGTAAAATGATTCACATGTGTTCACTAACATTCCTCTTTGCCAGGGATGAGTTCAGTTTCTTGGTGGTTTAGGGGCTATTTAATTTCAGTCTATGCTTTCCCATACACCTGAGCCAGCACAACTTCCAATTAATTTCTAAATACAAAGCCTTTTGACCACTATTATTTGCTGCAGTAGATCCTAAACAAGATTTTCTAATATTATTCTCTTTTTTTACCTTTCCTTGAGGCATACTTAAAACTGGATTATCGTGAGTGGCTTCTTGGCATAGCTCTGGCTCTCTGCTCTCCGAATCTCATTGTATCCTATCTTGATCTTTCCATCTGTCTCTTTCCTTCTAGTAGAAAAGAATAAAAGTAACAAACCACTTATTGATCCAGTCATTGTGTTTAACACTATATAAATTACCTCATCCAACTCTCAAGACAGTTCTAGGACAGGCAAGAATCTCTGTTTTATAGAGGAGACTATAGTAAATTATCAGTAATTAGTGAATTACACATACACAGACACACCCACACTTATCATGATCTATGGTATGTCTTCAGAGACCTTGCAGTGAGTCACTACTACTAATCTTATGGAATCCTTTCTTAATAGTAGACAAAATCTCATATAACTTTTTTGATAAATCCACATGGCCATCTGACCTGCTCTCTTACTTGAACTATTAGTGATATCTCACTGAATCCTTACAATCAGTCCATATTATAGGAATTATCCTCCTTGTGTTATGCAGGGGGATTGGCACAATCAGACAACAGAATTTCTTGAGAATAAAATTATTCTTTGGCGGGGGGTTAGGCCATGTTTATGAGATATATAGATGTAGTTATGTATAACCCAGATGATGAATGAGCAAAAGGAATAAACTCCATTACTTTCTTATTTTTGCTTACAAAATTTCATTAAGTGAAAAAATCTTGGACATTGGAAATCATTTATCATAATCCTTTAATTTTATATACAAAGAAACTGGGCCCTAGAGATAGTGAATGGCATTGTTCCTATAGTACACAAAACCTCTTACACTCAACAACCTTTACAGTGTACTGCAGCAGGTGCTCCACAGGACAAAAGGATAAGGAAAACAGATTCCCTAACTACCAGGGTTTCATTCATGAATAAGCTGAGAACTCACATAGCCACAAATAAAAGTTAAGACATGTGCCAACTCAAAAAAATGCAACTACTACTATGGGTTTCAAGACTAAAAAGTTCAGTTTAGTGTAGACAGAGAAGGTATGTTGATAAAGAGGCATTTAAGTCTAGATGATTAAATATGTATATTTTATGTTATTTTTAATTTCAAGCAATGAAGAACCCTATTCTGAATGGTTTAAATAGTGTAGAAATACATTAGTTCATTAACAAAAATTTCGGAAGTAAAGCAGCCTACTCGGTTGCCTAAGTGTCTCAATACTTACCTTCTCTTTCACCAACTTTACTATCAGCTTCTCTTTTTTTAACTAATTTGTTTATTTTTAACTGAGGTAACTGTTAACCCCATCAGTTAACAAATTAACTGATGTGGCACCCCTTTCAGGTATTATCACCATAGTAAACCTACCACCAACTTACTCATATTCCACCATCATAGACCATTGTGCTTCCTTTTCTCTTTGTTCTTTCTTACCCATCTCCCACACCCCCCCCCATCAGTTTCTTTCTAAGCCTAGTTCCCCTTATGACCATAAGATGATTTTAGTAGTATCTTTGGCTATGTGTTTCTAAGGAAATAAGTACCCTTGCCCCAATCATAGGTCACAATTATTTTCTTTATTATTGGACAAATGTAGGTCCATTGTACCCACTCTGTTCCATTTTAACCTTGATTCCTAAACCAATTACCAACCACTCCATCCCTCCTCCATATTATCTACATATGTACATTTCCCTATTACTATACAATAGGTTAAACAGAGATTGGAATTTCAACAATACTATCTCTTTAGTAACATTTCACAAGAAAAAGGAAGAGTAGGACAATCCCAATAGAAGGGATAGTAAGAATAAAGACAAAGAGGACTGGGAGTTTATTTAAACTGTTAATATCTAAGTCTACCTGGAACCTAAAATATACACAAGGAGATGTACAAAAGAGTGGGTAAAATGTTACAATGATAAATTTGGTCCACATTATTAAGGGATTTCTGTATTAAGATGAGGTAATTAACTTGTTAGTCAATTAGGGTTTATTGAAGGCATTTTTTTGGTTAACTGCGACATTAGTTTATAACAGTATGTAGATTACAAGATAACTTTCTCACCAAGTACACACCAAATGTCCATTCACTACAGAAACCAATTAATTGGCCCCTTCCAACCATTCCCTCCACACATCCTTCCCCACTGGTAACCACCATTCTTTTGTACAGTCTAAGGATTAGGTCTAGTATTTTATATCCCACATATAAGTTAAACTATATAGTGTTTGTCTTGTTCCTTTTGATTTATTTCACTTAGCACAATCCCCACAGGGTTAAGATGTGGGGGAGGGTGATGTATTTTTTTTTATTGACGTAATAATAAAAAACTGGTTTACATCAAGGCTCAAGTTTTGGTGTTTTTTTTTTTAACAAGACAGGGATAAAACTACTTTAGAAAGATGTACCTGGACATTGTTTTCAAAACTGTTTAGAATGAAAAGAGACCTGCTAGGTGGCTATAGTATAGCAATTAAGTACACTAAAACCCCAAATGTGATGATTAGTAGAGGGGGAAGAGATAAAATCTAGGGACTTTTTGAGTGATTGGATATAAGTAGAAAATAACTCAATGAAAGTTGAAGGCAAAGTTGAAAATAACTCAGAATCTGAGAAGACAGGAGTGGGAGTTGGTTAGAAGGTGTTGAAGAGTAAGATAATGAGCTCAGTTTCAAAATTCTAAGGCATTATATGGAGACTTCCAGCAAATAGTTAGAATTCAGGTCTGAGAGTTGGAAGAGGTGAAAATTGAATCAATGGGAGCTTGCCAGAAAAGAAGGTAGGGGAAGATGAGAAGGGGCCAAATACAAAACCTCAGGTGGCATGTACATCCTATGAACCAACACAGGCTAGAAGCTGGGGAAGGTGACTTAGAGAACAGAGAAACAGAAGGACAACCAAAGCTATCAGTGAGCATTCCAAGATAAGGCAGTAAGGTAAAGCATGTGATGTGCTATACAAAGCTTGAGTAGAATGAAGAGTAAGGAAAAACCTTCTCCATAAGGTGAAACAAAAGTGACACTTCAGAGAGCAGTATTAGCCAAAAAAAATATGTGAGACTAGCCGGGTGAATTAATTGGAGGGTTGAAAAGTTTGATGCTACTTCCTATGAATTCACTCACAACCTATAGCATTCTCACCTGTGCTTTTATTTGCTATTTCACACTAGTCCCTGGATGCATCAAGAGTTATCACCATGTCTTGTCCACCTTGGACATCCTGCTATGTTGCTGAGACCTATTGCTCCAGCCTGGCAAAGTAATGGGGAAAAAAAGGAGGCAGGCATCTGATTAATCAAAGCAGAGCAAAGGAGAGGACTAATTTAGAGAAAAATTAGAAATTCAAGTGAGTGAGAAAATAGCATACAGGTGAGATGTTAAACTTGGCAAAAAGGTAAATTAGAAAGAAAAATGTAGAGATAGAAAAGGGATATTGAGAGACCTCACCTAGACAGTCTCATATCTATAATGTCAGTAAGAGCTGGAGAAAGTCAAAGAAAATGACGTGGTCTGTCCAGAAGATGTCAGAATTTAGATCAAAACTAGCCATTGTTTTGTCATTTGTTAAGCCTGTTCTATTCTCTGTCTTTTCATCTTTTCTGTTATATTTTTACTGCTCTCTTTAGAATCATCTCCATAATCCTCCAGTGCTTCTAATACACAAGCTTATGTTAGCTGTCCATAGTGTGAGTTGGAGTCTATGGGCTGGAGAACCAGGCCCTTCTCCTATGTGCAGTAGCATTTAGATTTCCACTTTGACAAAAAGAGTGGCCTTTCATCACTGTTGTAAACTGAATTGTGTTCCCCAAAATTCATGTTGAAGCCCTACCCTCAATATGACAGAATTTGAAGATGGAGCTTTAGGAGGGTAATTAATGTTAAAAGTCATAACACTGGGCCTCTATCCAAAAGGACCTATGTCTTTATAAAAGGAGGACACATGACAGAGCTCTCTAACTCTCTCTCCCTGCACACATTGAGGAAAGGCCATGAGGACACACTGAAAAGGTGGCTGCCTGCAAATACAGAAGAGCACTCTCACCAGAAACAGAATTTGCCAGCAGCCTGATGAACTTTTGGCTTCCAGGATTATGAAACGAATCAATTTTTGTTGATTAAGTTACCCAATCTGCAGTATATTTTTAGACAGTACAAGAGTCTAATATAATACCAATAAAGCAATGGTGGTTTGGTTTTTTTTTTTTTTTTTTTTTGGAGGGGATAAGGGGTTGTGATTTTCTTTTGTTTTTTTTACCAATCCCAGAAAATGTCCTATATCTGGAGTACTTAAGCCTGGGTTCTAGCACAAGATCCTCACTGACTCAGAGGCATTGGACAAATAACCTCTCTGAGCTTCAACTACAGCATCCAGAAAATGAGGACACTGAAATAAATCATCTCATAGGTTCTAACTCTGCTTCCAATAAACAAATTTAGTGTTAGAAGGTTGGTGAGTTTTGTGAAGTCCACAAATGGAGACCATCTCTTCTCCATTACTAGAGACAGGTGTTCAGGAAACTGACCCAAAAGACATACATTTATTTATTTGTTTGTTTGTTTGTTTGTTTGTTTTTATATCTTTGTTATCTTTTCACAATATAGGATTTCTCCCCTCAGTTATGGTCACCATAGTTTTCCTACTACCAAAGCACCCATCATCCTTAAAAAAACAAACAAACAAACAAAAAAAAACCTCTTTTAGTGAAAAGATTCTAGTATTTGACAAGGTTATTTGCAACTCCTGAGAAGGTATAGCCAAGAAAGGCTTGGCAGGAAAAAAAGGGTCATTCAGGGAAAACACCATTGATTTTTAAGAAGTGAATTGTAGCCTTCTCCTCCCCTTTCCTTTCTAAACTGTGATTAGGCTATACTTTGCTCAAGTTTACAGTAATGATACCTTACAGTCAACAATATAAATTCTGAACAGTGCACTCAAAAAGTACTTTACAAGCCTGTTGAACAGAGTCCTGGCAGGGTGTCCTGCCAGGCCCTTTCTGCTTTGTCCCTCCTCTTGGTTAAACAGCAAGCACTCCTTTTAGGGCAGGGCAAAGAAGACTCTAAAGAAGCATATTTCCACTGACAACAAAGTAAGAATTATTCTGGGAAAGGAGAAAATGGAAGATCCTCCCCACTAAAGGTCTAACACGTGCTAGATGTTAATAGTTTATATTTTCACCTGGATCAACTCATTCTAATCACATTCCTTATAAATGACCATTAAAGCACTCTACTAGAAAGGTTAGCTTAATCCCATGTGGCCCAGTCCCTTACAAGGATTTAGCTGTATATATTCATTTTGATCCAATAGTCTCCATGGGTGAAAATGAAACCATTTTGTGAAGAATAAAATGGTGGTACTTTACAATCAGGAGTCAGTGAATCACTGTTTCAGACTGACCCCCTGTCATGAGATGAGGAGACATGGATAAGCACTTGACTTTGAAGTTAGAGTTTCCCAGAAAAAGAAAATAGTAAATGCAAATTTTGATGGTTGCATTGTACTAAGAATCAACATTATTTCTTTTAGTTATAAATTTTCCCAAAATTCACACATTACTGCCTTCTCTAAGATACTCATCCTCTTTCAGGTGTTCCATGTTACCAAAAATGTATATGAATCAAACTGATACTCTAGTCTAAAAATATTTTCTCTATTTGCATACAACTTTCAAATCTTCAAAGTATCTTCAAGAACTTTATATTATTTTTCAGTCACATGAGTTTGTAATGAATTTTCTTGTACCATTTTATAGACTAGGAAATTTAGGTATAAAAATGTTCAATGATTTAGTCTGAATCACTCACCCCTAAAATATTAAGACAATACACAAAAGGAATATGACTATACAGAAAAATTTCAACCCAGTAATAAGTGAATTTTAGTGAAGTTTAACATAAATACAGAAAAAAAAAACAAGTATACAACTCAAGGAAATTTTACAAAGTAAACATATTAGCATAGCCAGCAGACTGATTTAAAAAAAAATGGAACATTATCAGGATTTAGAAATCCTCCTCATTCCCTTTCTAGTCACAACTTATAGGAATCAAAACTAAGAAAGCACTCAAAGCAGGAGGCTGATTTTTAAACTGAGATGTTTATTGTAAAGTTATTTAATATAGTAAAAAATTGGAACAATTTTGAATATTTATTTCTTGCGGAATGGGGAAATGAATCATGGTATAGTTATAAACCCAATAATAGTCACATTTGATCTCCAATCAAAATAAAGAGTGTAGTTTTCAATCTAACAAGAAAACATCAGATAAGCAACAAAATCATAGGTTTTATAAAGCTGTCAAAGAGCTGAAAATAGAAAAAAGTCAAATAAACTAAATTTCCAAAAATGGCAGTCATTTCTATAAGACAAAAGACATAATAGCTGCTTTCATCTTTGGCAGAGGGGCAGAAAGTAGAGAAAGACATTTTACATGAGATTGAGACACAAGTTGTGTTTTTAACAAATTTTTAAAAACTGTATGTGAGCCACCATGAAAAATTAAAACCTTGATTACCAACCATAGAGAGAGTATATACCTGCCTACCAACTCTTTTCCACCAGCCTTCTCAAAGTCAAATGTCAAGTATACTGACAGGAACAGAGACGTAGAACTGATATAAACCTTATCTGAACTATATAAGACATTTCTCTAATCCAAAGCTAAGACTCACTGAAGGCTAAGGACAGGCAAGAAAGTGAACAAAAATTATTTACGCTGTTCCAGGAGGCAACCCAGGCCTTCACTTAGTACACTGAAATTTTCCTATTAAAGCTATGTAAAGGGTAGGAGAAAGAGAGGTTTTACAGATTTTAGAAAGCCAGGAAGAATATCGAGAGCATAAGGAACTTGCTAATGATTCCAAGACCTATATTCATGCAATGATGCAGAGAAATCAATCAAAGTTTGTAAACCTGGTGACTGTCTTCTAAAACTGAGAGAACTCTCTAGAATTGCGTAGACTCTCAGATCTCAAGATATGATCATGCAACAGTCCTAACCCTTCCCTCAAAATAACTGGAATCTTAGTAAACTGAATTTAGCTAAATTTGCAACTAAAACTAAGCCCATGTCTTGCACAATTACAGAGTAGATTGATTCAGCTTTTCATACTAGAAACCGACAAAAGAAGGGATATGCTCTTTTTCAGGGGAAAATATTCTTTAATTCAGTTTCTACTTATCTTCTTTTATATACAATAATTTGCACATAATCAAAGTTTATAACACATACACAAAGAAGAAAATGTGATCCACAGTAAAGAAGGGTAATAGACAATATAAGTAGGTTCGCAAATGACTCAGATTTGGAATTACAAGGGAAGAACTGTAAAACTATGCTATATGCTATATATTTACAATAAACTAGGAGAAAATCTGGAAAGATGGGAATTTCAACAGAAAGTTGGGGGCTATATAAAAGGACTAAATGGAAACCCCAGAAATGAAGAAGCACAGTAACATAAATAAAGAAATTATTTGAAGGGCTAAATGTCATCTAGAACACAGCAGAGGAAAAAAAATCAATTCATTTGAATGCAGGCAGCTAGAAATTATCCAAACTGAAATACCAAAAAAAAAAGAAGATGCAAAGTGAGTATTTGAGATCTACTGAACAATATCAAATCATTTAACATAAGGGTAACTGGGTACACACTTAGATGGCATAGAATTTATAAACTCTATGAACAGAAACTTATTGCATCATTTTGAATCTTTTCATATCTAACACATATGAAAGGGTTGAAATGAAAATTAAAAAGAGAGCTATGGGAGAAAGTTCATTTGGATAAACTCATTTTACGATATTTTGGAGAAAGCAATGCTGCATTGCCCACATTTTCTCCCTATGGAAGAGGGGGATAAAAGGGAGAACTGCATACAAGTCTCATCAGACAGACTTCACAAGAATTACAGAGAAGGATTTTTTTTTTTAAGATAAACATTAATGGGTTATGATTCCAACTGACTTTACCTTCTACCCTCAGCCAAAAGCAGAGGGGGAGGGAAGCCTGCCTTTACCTCAAGGGAAAGGGAGGCTGCAGGTTGGGGACATGGTGAACCTGATCCTTACACCTGCCTGGAATGTTCAGTGAATCAGCAATGGACTGCCTAGCCGCTTTGGTAGAAGTGAAGAGAAGGGACTGATTAGGCATTCTGTACTCCCAGGGAAAAGAACACTGGAGTTTCCCCATAAGTATGAGAAGACTAATTCACCAGAGTTGCTGTAGTAACTGTAATCATTGTTATTAGCTCAGACAATTCCAGGAAGGAGTTACCTTCATTTAAAGATGGTGATTTCCAAAAATGAAAAACTAGACGCATTCATAGGAACATGGATGGAACTGTAAGGGATTATGCTCAGCGAAGTAAGTCAGAAGACAAAAGAAAAATGCCAAATGGTTCCTCCCCTAGGAGGAATATAAGGGAACCAAATAAAGATCAAGGAAAGGAATAAGAACAATAACAATAATAATAACAACAAGAAAGAAACAAAAACCAAAAATGAAAAGACAAAGACAAACTGGGGATACTTGGTGAGGAGTGAAGAGGAGAAGGGTGGAGGGCAGACGGGAGCATGGGGGACTGAGGTGATGGTGCACTGGTGTTATGGTGATGGGGAATAAATGGGGATTACAATTGATGTCAAATATATGTAAATTAAAAAATTTATATACAAAAGAAAAAAAATAAAATATTAACTCAAAAAAAAATAAAGATGGTGATTTCTGTGCCAGTCCAGTTTTGGGTGTGGTTATATCATCCAGCAGAAATGGCAGAATTGGCTGCCATTTCCAGTATACTCATATGAATTGGAAAAAACTGAGTTGCCCATAGGTGACACTGGGGAGACCACCATAGGAACAGAGAAGTAAGAATCATCTTTCAATTCATTATTCAACACATATTGGTGTCCTGCTATTTACTGAGTAAGGGATTCATATGTGCTCAAATATTTTGGAAACACATGGAAACTGTTCTTAAAAAACAAAAAACACATGATCAAATGTAATTTGTATCATGAAGTAAATACCAATTTCTCTTGTCTTGTAAGAAAAGAAGATACAATTTAACTGAGACTATTTTTTAAATGTTGTAGTGGGTGGAGAGGATGAATGCAGAGGAAGTCAAAAAGGCTTAGTGGAAAAGTTGATATTTGACCGAAATTAGAAAGCACATAGTCTATCAAGAATGCAGTGGGCAAAGGGAAAGCTATTTCTAGCAGGCAGCAGAGGGAGGCAATATGGTATCTCAGAAATAGAGTTATCTGTGGCATCAGATATATGAAACTTCAAATTTCTGTACCATTACCTTATTATACTGTGTATACTGAACAGATTACATTACTCCTTTGGACCTCAAGTTTGTCATAGTAACAAGAGAACAACAGCCCTGTTACAGTCTGAATGCTTATGTGTCCCCAAAATCCTCAGGTTGAAATCCTAATGGCTAATGTGATGGCATTCTGAGGTGAGACTTTCGGGAGAAAATATGTCTGGAGTGGGATTAGGACCCTCATCAAAGAGGTTCAGGAGAGCCTCTTAGCCCCTCTGCCATGTGGGATCCTACTGAGATGTCTGTGACCCAAAAAGAGGGTCCTTACCTAACTATGCTGACACCCTGGATCTTGGACTTCTAGCATCCAGAACTATAAGAAACAAATTCCTACTGATAGTTTATTGTGATATCCAGACTTTGGTATTTTGTTGTAGCACTCTGAATGAACTAAAACAATCTTAATCCTAATTTTTGGCATATAAACGCCTAGTAGTAGTAATTATGGATGTGGTTAGTCCTGAATGAGTCATAGGTGTGGGGAAACATAGAGATACATAAAAGGGATCATAAATAATGACAAGTAGTAGAGGAGGAAACGAGTGAGAAAAATTATACCCAGATTATATGCACATGGAAGGCCTGGTGAGATCAAGAGTTTGGGGATTTATTTGGTATGCAATGGAGATCTTGGGGTGGGGGGTAGAGTTCAAAAGTATCAGAGCTGGGGTATGGAGAAATAACTTGTAAATTTTCATAGTATTGTACAGAAACATTTTGCTGTTTCTTATCTAGAACCAGAATCTAAACTCATATTTTCACAAAGTCAAAATGATAACACAAACCACTGAAGCAGGTACTATAACTTGAAGAGGGAACATTCCATCCAAAAGGTGATCCTCACCTAACTCCAAGGTCATTATTTCCATGTGGGAAGACTAGTATAGGTAGTCAGATTGTGTTGAATTTTCAAGAAATATATGGAGCTTTATGTGATACCATCTAGATTTTCTACATTGAGCATATGTTTTTAAACATCATTAAGAAATAAAACATGCTGATATTAGTGACAAGGACAGCAGCCTCCAATTTGAGACTTCTGGCCTGGAGCTTCTCCTACCTGAGAAAGATTTTTTATTTACCTTTTTAAAATCAAGTTCCAGAAAATTACTATCTATTATTGCTGTCCTTATTCCAAAACAATGAAGAAATACTCCCTCAATGGTGTATTCAAATCTAAACCTCTGGAAAATCAGAAAAATTACTGACACCTTTAGGATAGCATTTTTTCCTGCTTCTATTCATCAGTGAGAAATAATATTGTGCTCCAAACTCAAACAGAAAACCCCATTAGAAATTTCAGTATTGCCCCCTTTGATAGCTTCCATTCTAAAACAAGATCATGTAGTCAAAATATGGAGTCTTATTTGACTATGTAAGATTATTTCCTTAAGGTTTTTAACAGAGGTTAATCTTGGAGTGATTTTCAATATTCTCTATCATTTTAAAACATAGTTATGTGTTATTAAGATTTTTGTCTTTGTCACCCACAACATATAGCATAAATTGAGCATTCACTGAGTGCTAAGCACTAGTGAGAAACTCACAACAACCATATGAGGGAAGCATTATTATAAGTCTCATTTTACAAATGAACAAACAATGATCCAAATAAGTTAATTATGAAGGATATGTACTATCACTGAGAAGTTAAGTCTTTTGGTATGACAAGCCACTGAAATGTGGAGATCATTAGTTACTGCACCACACTCTAGTCTATTTTGACTGAAAAAAAAAGTTTAAAAAAAAAAGTCCAGTAATTCAAGCATCTCATCCACACCAAGTCGACAAATAAGTAAAAACTAAAGAACAAGACAGGAGTTGATGAAACCATTTTGGGGACGAGCAGTTGGTATACTAGGAGTCACACCTCCTATTCCTACAATAAAAAATGTGGGTAAATTTCCCTCACCTAAACCTATAAAGAAGGATTTCAATAGGACAACTGAGAAAGTCATGACTCTTAGCCATAAAACTTAAAAATTAAGAGGTGAACTAACTAACTTAACTAATGATGGGAATCAAGAAGAGGTTGACATTTTGTTAATATCATCCTATACTCCTAAAGATCAATATCTTTATTCATATTGTAAAGGTAAAAGATGCACAAAAATGCCAGAGACCAGAGACAGCCACTGTGTGGGAAACTAATGCTCCAAAGAATAAATGAACTTTAACAATAATAAGGTAAAGGGGAAATACTAAACTCTGAAATCTAAAGAATCATATAGGTCATGTCTGCACCAAGGAGATTTGTGTAAAAGAGCCACAGAAGACGTATGGGAATTCCCTAAGAAATTATGACTGTAACTCCTGAGCCAAAGATTCAGCTTTTAAAATCTAACAGGTTCAAAGAATATGGAATCAGTTCACAATGGTTTTGCTCAAGTGAAAATAGGTCCTACTCTCGCCATACTTCCCACCCCACTCCATCACTAATCTTGGAGAAATCAACATGATGTATTCAGCTATCAAAAAGATAAACTAGAGTCATTTGTAGAAACATGGATGGAACTAGAAGGGATTATGCTCAGTGAAGTAAGTCTCAGAAGGCAAAAAAAGAAAACAAAAAACAAACAAACAAATAAAAACAGATGGGTTCACTCCTAGAGGAATATAAGGGACCCAAATAAGGAACCAAGGAAAAGAATAATATCAATGAAAATCAAAAACATAGCATTACAAAAACAAAGGACAAGAACAAATTAGAAACACTTTGGTGGGGGGAAGGGAATGGGATGAGAACAGAAAGAGTACATGGGACTGAGGTGATGGTGCACTGGTGAAATGGTGGTGGGAAATGGGGACCACAATTGGTGTTAAATAAAGGGAAAAAATTTTTAAAAGAAAATTAATTTTGACACTCTCCATTCTTAATTTTACCCAATTTCCAAAACCTATTTCAAAAACTAATAGTTCAAATGCCCACTTTCTTCCCAAAGAAAACTTGTTCAGTTGCCCAAGAAGATCTGCACAGCTCTGAACTACTGTAGGTGTTTCTCCTCCTCGAGTCCTGGGATTTTCTCAAGGTGCCTTGGAAACTGCAAAAGCAAGAGATGAAAAGTGGGGAACATGGTGATGGTAGTGGAGCACCTCAATCTACTTGGCTGTTTAATATAAGGTTTTTCTTGTAGAATAACTCGGAACTTCCAAAAAACAACAACAAAACCCTAAGTAAGCAAAATGGAGAAGTGCAGAAAGAGAGTTCGAAAGAAGGAAAAGAAGAGACAGTCACTTTCCCTCTTACACAGCAAATACACATTCTGCTGCAGCTCTACTAGTAGGAAAGGAAGATTGTTAATTAAGTTGGAAATCTGCATGCTTATGCAGGGCTAGGGATTTTAATATCCAGTTGGGGCTATTAATACCTAAAGTAGACAGAAATAACTTGGTGTTGCCTAAATTTACACACAGGACAGGAAAATAAGTAAACCAATAGCATCTTTAAAATGGAATTTGGGAGATAACAAATAAACTTGCATGATCACATCCCAGAAGCATTATTTGTTCAAGTCATAGATTACAAAAGTGGTGTCATCAAGATCGCAACATGTTGTTCCCAACTTCAGTTCTCCTCATCAGAAGACCAACTAATAATAATCCATAGACAATAGAAAATCCCATAAGCCAGAAGTGATACCAAAGCACCTCTGAATCACAGAGATCAAGAAGGATCACATTAGTAGGGTAATAAAAGTGGCTACATTCTACTACTTTATCCTTCCCCAGGGCCAATACAGTGCGCCATCAAGGTATTCCTCTGATCTGTGATTTCTTAGGGTAGGGGAGAGCCAGCAGTTCATATCAAGCTCCCCAGCATTGTGAGACTACTTCTAAGAGTCCCACTTGGGTCTCATCTCACAAGGTAACTAGGGAAATCTGAGAGGCCTAATCACTAGGGATCAGATAGAAACAGAGAAGGAGGCAGAACTTAGAGTCACCAGCACTCAGATCTAAGCAGACTGCATTACTCCTCACAACTGCACCTAAGCAGAGACCCCCATCCAATTGCTATGTCCATCTGCAGAGTTGAACATGTGATCCTACCTAGCCATGGATATTGGTGGGCAATTTTATGTAGTTTGTGTCACCAGCCAGAAAGCATGAATGACATAGAGCATGTAGCACAACCCTGACCAGGCAATGAGACAGTTTTAAATACCTCCTACTGTTGCATGTTGTCTAGATTCCCTTCAGGAAGTCTGGCGAGAGAACCCAGGCAACTGCACAGCCCATCCAACAGTCCCACTCATAGAAGTAACTAAGCAGAAATCTCAGTCAATAACTCTGTTCATCTGCACAGCTAAGCTGATAGCCTTGTCTAGTCAGAGAGCTCAGTGGGAAGTTCTGCCTATCATATAGCCATATCAGTCATAAAGCATTCTCTACCACCCTACCTGCTCCAAGAAGCAAGCTGCTAAGTACAGCTTCCAATCTTTCTTGACCAGAAAACTGATCACAGAATCCAGAAAGCCATGGAATCAATCCTATAACAATATTTGGATAGGGAACACAGCCAACAGTCTTTCCCAGTTGTTAATATAGTCTGTAGCCCTGATTAAACAAAATGCCATAATAGTGACCCTATGGGGTGTCAGAACTCAGACTATAGTACCACCCAGCCAAAGAGCCCAGATTATAGTCCCATCTTGGAACAAAGTCCAGTCCACAGTTTTTCCCAGTTGTTCAATGTAGCATATGGCCTTACTCAAGCAGGGTGTAAATCACAGAGCATGTACTGCACCCCATTCAATGAGAAAACCAATGACACCAATCCCACCGGACCAGGAATACAGTCTATATCCCCAACCATCTGTAGGTTATATCAGGAGACCCTTCTCTTCAATTTAGCTTTACACAGATAGACTGAAAGCACAGGAATATTGAAAGATACTCGAAGTCAGTGGTATGAAAAATAAAGCAAAAGTAGCTATATTTATATCAGACAAAAGCTCTTAAGTTAAATATGGTCAAAAAAGACAAAGGTCACTATATCATTATAAAGCAATTGATGCATCAAGAATATGAGCTATAAATATTTATACACCCAACAATGGAGCACCGAAATATGTAAGTCAAATACCAACAGAACTGAAAAGAGAAACAGTGATATATTATTAGTTAGGGACTTTAATACTGTCAACAATGAATAGAATATCATGACAATCAACAAGAAACAGTAGATTTGAACAACTTTATGGTGAAGTGAACCTGAAAAAACATATACAAAACATTCCATTCAAAAACAGAATACACACTACTCTTAATCACACAGAAATATTTTCTAGAACACACTATATGTTAGGCCACAAAACTGTCAACAAATTGAAGACAGAAATTATGTCAAATATTTTTTCCATCCATGGTTAATGCAAACAGGAATCAATAATAGGAGGAAAGCTAGGAAATCCACAAATACATCAAAATTAAATAATACATTTCAGGACAACCAATAGAACAAAGAACTCAAAATGTAAATTGAAAAAAATATACATATATATATCTTTAGATAGATAGGTAGATAGATATCTTGAGATGAATATGGAAATGAAACACAATATAACAAAAGTTATGGGATGTAGCAAAGATAATTCTGAGGGAATTTTATAGCCAAAAATACATATATCCAAAAAACTTAAATAAACTAACTATATACTTCAAGGAACTAAAAATAAACAAACTAAGCCCAAAGTTGGAAGAATAAATAAAATAATAAAAATTAAAACAAAAATAAATGATTCAGAGATAGAGAATAACAGAAAAGGTTGAAAAAACAAAACTGACAAAACTATATACTAAATAACAACAAAAATAGAGAATGCAAATAAGTAAAATCATAAATGAAAGATGAGACTTAAATCTGATAACAGTTGAACCAGAAATACAAAGAATTACAAGCGCTAATACGAGCAACTATAAGCCAACAAATTGGAAAACCTAGAGGAAATGGATAAATTTCTGTAAATACACAATTTACCAAGATAGAATCATGAAAAAATATGAACAAACTAATAACAAGAAAGGGATTGAATAATAATTTAAAAAACTCCCAACAAAGAAAAACCTAGGACCTGATGGTTTTGCTGATAAATTACCGAACATTTAAAGAAAAATTAATGTCAATCCTTCTAAACTCTCCCAAAAATTTGAAAATAAGGGAATACTCCATAATACCTAATACAATAGCCAGATAGGAAACTATATGAAAAGAAAACCATAGGCCAACACTCCTGATGATTATAAATACAAAATTCTACTAAACCAAATTCAACAGCACATTAATATAATCATTGAACATGATTAATGGAATTCTACCCTGGGATGCAAGAAGGAGTCAACATACACAAATTAATAAATATGAACAATCACATTAACAGAATGAAAGAACAAATAATGTGATTGTTTCAACAGATACAGAAAAAGCACTTGACCAAATGCAACAACCACTCATAATAAAAACTCTTGACAAATTAGGCATAAAAAGAATATATTCTAACATAATAAAGGCCACGTGTGGCAACCCTTCAGCTAACATATTCAGTGGTGAAACACTGAAAACACACAGATGTGGGCCTCACCAGCGCCGTAGCAGGTTGAGCACTGCATTGTGAAGCCTCTGTGGCACAGCAGCGTGAGTTTGACCCCAGGCCAGGGAAAGGACCCACATGCAGCAGCAGTCCTCTCCTGCCTCTCCTGTGGCTCCCCTCAGCAGTGTATTTCAATCAATCTGCCTCTTCTGCTCCCTACTCTGTCTCTGGTGAGTCCTCTCACCTCCCGTACCTCTGGCCTGTGTCCCAGCTCTTTTATGCAAAAATAAATCAATCTTCTAAAAAAACACAGATTTCCCTCTAAATCAGGAATAAGACAAGGGTGCCGACTCTCATCTACTGCTGTTCAACATAGTACTGTAAGTCCTAGCCAAGAGATCAAGCAAGAAAAATGAAATAAAAGGCATCTGAATGAGAAAGAAAGATGCAAAATCTTCTGTTTGTTGATGGTATGACTTATAGAAGGAAAATCCAAAATACTCTACAAAAAATTCTACTATAGAACTAAAAAGCAAATTCAGTAAAACTGCAGGATATATACAAAAATTAGTTGCATTTGTGTCTGAAATTTTTTATCTTGTCTGAAAAAGGAATAAAATAATTCCATTTACAATAGCATCAAAAACAATAAAATTATTAGGGATAAATTTTAACAAAGGATGTGAAAGATCTATACATTGAAAACTATCAGACAGTTCTGAAAGAAACTGAAGACACAAATAAAGAGAAAACTATTCCATGTTCATTGATTAGAAGAATTAATATCATTAAAAAGTCCATATTACCCAAAGTAATCTATACTTTGGGTACAACCTTTATCAAAATTCCAACAGCATGTTTTCTACTGATAAATTCATGTGGAACCACAAAATACTCAAAATTGTCAAAGCAATCTTGAAAAAGAAAAAAAAGAACAAAGCTGAAATCATCACAATTCCTGATTTCAATATTTTACAAACACTACCAATCAAAACAGTATGGTACTGGCATAAAGCCAGACACATAGACCAATGAAACAAGATAGAAAGCACAAAAATAAACCCATGCATATGTGGTCAACTAATATTTGACAAGGGAGCCAAGAAGAATAAGTGAAGAAAATACGGTCCTTTCAATAAGTGCTGCTGGAGAACTGAATATTCAGATATTCATACGGAAAATAATGAAGCTGGACTCCTATCATATGCCACTTATGAAAATTAGCTCAAAATAAATACTTATATGTAACTTTCAAAACTGTAAAACTGCTAGAATAAAATATAGAGGGAAAGTTCCTTGACACTAATCTTAGCAATTATATAAACCAAAGCATAAGCAACAAAAGTGAAATAAGCAAACAAGAACCATCAAACTAAAAAGAGCTTACTCAACAAAAGAAATGATCAACAAAATAAAAAGGCAACCTACAGAACTGGAGAAAATATTTGCAAACCACACATTTAATGAGGGGTAATATCCAAAATATACAACTTACAGAACTAAATAGCAGCACAAAACAAAACACAAATAATCCAGTTTTAAAATGAGTAGACATGTTTCCAAAGAAAATATTCAAATGCCCAACAGGAATATGGAAAGCCATCAGCCAAAAAATTAGCCATCAGTTAAATGAAAATCAAAACTATGATGAGGTATCAGCTCACACTTATGAGAATGGCTATCAACAAAAAGTCAAGCGATAACAAACACGCATGAGTAGAGAACAGGGAACCCTTGTGCGCTGTAGATAGGAATGCAAATTGATTTGACAATTGTAAAAACAAAAAGACTCTTCAAAAAACTTAAAACTAGAGCTAACATATGCTCCAAGAATTCTTCTGAGTGTATATATCCAAAGGAAATGAAATTATTTATCTCACAGAGTTGTCAGTACATTCACATTCATTGTAGCACGGTTTACAACTTAAGTGTGGTAAATAACAGAGAAATAGGCAATCGAATAATGAGTAAAGAAAGTATATTATTCAGTCAAGAGAAAGCAGGAAGTCCTGACATTTGAAGAGCATGGATAAACCTTGAGGGTATTATGCCAAGTGAGTAAAACAGAGAAGGTCAAACACTTTATGATATCACTTATACATAGAATATGAAAGAGTCAAACTCATAAACAAAGAGTAGAGTGGGGGTTATCAGAGGCTAGCAAAATGAGGATATGTTATTCAAAGGGCACAAACTTTCAGTTAAAAAATGAACAAACTCTGGTGATCTAATGTAACATGCCGTGATTATAGCTAAGTAATACTTAAAATACACTTGGAAGTTGCTAAAAGAGTAGATTTTAAATTTTTCACCATACATACATCCATAGCCATGTGAAGTTATGGATGTATTAACTAACACTATTTGCATTATAAACACATATCAAATCATCACAATATACACCTTAAAATTACAAAAAAAAACCTTCTATATCTACTATATCTTAATAATGGCTAAGAGGAAAAACATAAGTTGCATAGACCACAATATAGTAACTGGCGCTCATAAGTTAAACCTTAAACATTCAAGGAGAAGGGGACAAACCCATGATTTGGAAATGAAAACTACTTCCTGACTGCACAGTCCAAGTCTAAGCAGAATAAAGAAATAGCACTCCTAATCCTGCTGGGAATCAAATTTTCACTTCCCTAGAAGCATACAGATGTGAGTGACAGTGAAAATAAAAGGAAATAATCAAGGAAAAATAAAACTGCCTCCCCTTGTCTGTGGTATGTAGACGTGTGGACAAACATCACTATAGACACTGAGGAAATTTAAGACTCTAGTCTTGATTTGTCTCAAGAGGCTTTAAGGTAAGATGCTATATTGAACTTGTATGCGTACACAGACACACACACACACATAGACACACACACACGTCTCGTTTCATGCATGTGGAACATATCAAAAGCTGGAGACAGATGTCAAAGGTTCAAGTTTACCTCCCTATACCAAATTTGAGGGATCTAGGACCCTGTCAACAGTTACTTGCTATTTTCTGACCGTTCACCCTAAGTTCTGACCTCCAGTCAGAATGCAGCCAATTATAATGATTGCAGCCAGCCTGAAAGGCAAGGACCCAACTAAGGCATTTATTCCCAGCAAGAAAACTCTGCTGTTAACCCAGCAGTCTTGGTAACCAGGCCTAGTACCATTGTAATGATCCTTGCTATTAGAAAGGAGAACAGTTGATGACTGATTCCTTAGGGACATGCACAGGTCACACAGATTCCATCAGACATTTCTAGTTAGCCACACTAAACTTTCCCTTTATAAAATCTCTGGCAATATTTCTGTTTCATTCAAGATGGTGAGGAGTAACTGAAAGATATAATTGAAAGATGAATTTGTAATATACTGTAAGATCACTAAATATGTATTTGCTGTAAGTCAGTTCCACACAATACACAGGGGTTGTAGGCATCACAGAAAGTACAGCAGTTTCTTGGTTTGAAGCCTGAAGAAATCATCAGACTCTGCTGCTCTGCTTTTAGAACTGCAGAGCAGGAGAATTCAGCAAATGCTTGAGATCCTTACACCAACTACATGAGAATCAAGTCTTGATTCACTAGTCCTAGGAATGAGAAATGCTCTAGCTCCAATATGTCAGACAGTGAGGAACTAGACATGTTGAGACTAAGAAATTTATCCCTGAAAACTCACCCAAATATTAGTCAACATGTCTATCAAGCACCTACTAGTGCCAGGCACTATGATGGATGCAAAGACAAAGACATCAAAGAGCTGATAGTCTGGTAGAAAAAAATGAAGCAAATGCATAAAGATTATCATGCAATGGAGGATATATTTTACACCTAAGAAGTATAAATTGTGAGAATTTGAAAGATAAATGGAGCTTTTTATCCACAGAGAGGAAAAGAAGATGTTTCAGGCAAAGGAATAGCTCAAGCAGAGGTGGAAAGAAAGAGGATTTGTTTGGACAACAGTCCTGGTGTAGCCAAGTGGATGGGACTAAAGCTGTGTAGGGAGGTTTTGATTTCTCCTAAAAGCAAGAATCTGAGTCAAGAATATGGGCTCTATAGTTTGTTTGGAGTGATTCCAGAAAAGCTGAGTACTGAAATCAGTCAAGAAGGGAAAACTACTAAAGGGTGAGTTCATGGACTCAATGGTAGGTTATCACTGTGGGCAATTGGAACAGTTCTCCCTAGAGGTCTTCTGAAAGACTCCAGAGCCCAATCAAGAACTGACTTCCCAAGAGACGAGGGGACCAGACTAGTTGGTCTCCAACTCCCATTCATCAATGGTTGACACCACTGCTGCAGGGATAGTAACTCTGAGGTACTTCTAGCTGAGCTTGCTCCTATAGCAGAGGAAGTTCTCAGGCAAGGCGATACAGGGACTTGAGCTAAAAATAAACCTTTCAACCACACAACTATGGACACCTGATCTTTGACAAAGGAGGAAAGAATATGCAATGGAACAAGGACAGCTTAATCAATAAATGGTGCTGGCAAAACTGATCGACCACATGCAAAAAAATGCAACTGGACCACTATCTCACACCATATACAAAAATCAACTCAAAATGGATAAAAGACCTAAAGGTAAGAACCGAAACCATAAAGTATATAGAAGAAAACATGGGATAGGTAAAACATTACAAGACATACATCTCAGTAATGCCTTTAAGGATGCATTTCCCAAAGCAATAAAAATGAAAGAGAAGATAAACAGCTGGGACTACATCAAATTAAAAAAGCTTCTGTACAGTAAAGGAAACATTAAACAAAACAAAGAGACACCCCACTGAATGGGAAAAAATCTCCATACATCGGACAAGTGTCTGATCACAAAGATACACAAAGAACTCTCAAGACTCAAGAAAAACAAAGTAAAAAACCCAATCAAAAAATAGGCAGAAGAGCTTGAAACTTCTCCAAAGAGGACATGCACATGGTCAACAGGCACATGAGAAAATGCTTAACATCCCTCATAATCAGGGAAATATAAATTAAAAACACAATGAGATATCACCTCACATCAGTAAGAATGGCACATATTAAAAAAAAAAAAAACCAACAACAACAAAAGTTGGTGAGGATATGGAGAAAAAGGAACTCTCTTAAACTGCTGGTGGGAATGCAAGTTAGTCCAACCACTATGGAAGGCCATATGGAGGTTTCTCAATCTGCTAAAAATAGAATTACCATATGATCCAGCAATACCAATCCTAGGGATCTACCCAAAGGACACAAAAACACCAATCCAAAAGAATACCTGTACCCCCATGTTTATTGCAGCATATTTATAATTGGTAAGACCTGAAAACAACCCAAATGCCCAAAAGTAAATGACTGATTCAAGAAGATGTGGTACATTTACACAATGGAATATTATTCAGCAATCAAAAATGGCAAACTAGGGCCATTTATAGAAACATGGTTGGAGCTAGAAGGAATTATACTCAGTGAAACAAGTCAGAAGGCAAGAGAAAACTATCGGATGGCTTCACTTTTAAGAGGCATGTAAAAGAACGACAACTACAAAAAAAAAAAAAAATAAGAGAGAGCGCAAGGAAATGAGCAATTACAGCCAAAAAAAAAAAAAAACCCAAGTAAACAAAAAACACAACAAGAACAAGAGGTCAAAGATAAACCAAAGGGATCATTGAGGGGAGGGTGGGGAAGAGACTGGGATGAGGGCAGAAAGAGCACAAGGGACTGAGGTGATGGTGCACAGGTGAAATGGTGGTGGGAACGCCCTGGGGACTGTCAATAATGTTAAATATAATTAAATAAATCTAAAAAATAAAAGAACAGAAGAAAAAAATAAACCTTTCAAGTTTACAGAGAACAGTCCACTGAAACTACATGTGACACTTGGGATGAGACACTGACAGCATCTGCAGCAGGGAATTAAAATGAAACACTGAAGTATGAGGCATCATAATCAAAGACCTTTATCCCATTTATTTGAATTCATATCAGTATATATTTCATGGTTCTAGGCATTCTGAAAGAAAAAAAATATTAATTCATTATGATAACTCCCTCAATGGGCAGACAGTCCTTAAGTTTGGTTGTCCAGTGAGTAGCCACTAAAGATTAATGAAAAAATGAGTGAGCTTATCAGACCATCCATGTCAAAGTGGGAAAAACACTGAATAAGGCCTGAACTAGGACGATGATGGAGAATGAAAAGGGGTGTGTGTGTGTATGTGTGTGTGTGAAGTGCAAGCTTAAGTATAATTTACAACAAAGCAAAAGCAAAACTGGCACGACATGGCTACTGCTTAGATATAAAAAGACAAAAGTAAAGGGAGATGCAGGGAATTCAGATTTTGGCTTGGCAAAATGCTGATAGCACAAACAGAAACAAAGAAATCAGAAGAGTGAAAATTATAGAGAAGAAATGTTCATTTTTTTTCTATGCTGAACTTGAATTCACAATACAACTCTCTCACATTACCCCATCACACTCAGCATTCCCCCAGATCCATGCTTTGGGAAACTGGCAGTTTATAAACTGTTACAACCACTTTCAGGTGTGCTGGGCTCACAGAAGCAGAACTGAGGGTCTAAGTCACATCCATTGTCATCAGCTTGCAATAAACAGGCTTTTTTAACAAAGAAAAACTTGATAGTCTTTCTTCATACAAAAGCGCAAGCCTGTTCTCATTGGGACCAATCTGGCCTGGGCAGAATATAAGCTTTTTCCCCAAGTGGAGGTTAAGACACAAGCAAGAAAGAACACCTGGCTTTAATGACCCAGGCAAGTGGGAGCCTTCCTTCTAAAACAGCACCACAGGCCGCTCCCACATGTGCGCTGTCAACATAAAAATACCCCCAATCCTGTCAGAACATTTATAGAGTTCTCTGCTTCTCTTTGAACCACAAATGCAGCTGAAAGAATCAATGGTTTTTTTTTTCCTCCTCTCTATTTTGTGAGGTTTTTCACTGCTGTTTGCCTGTTTGTTTGTTTGGTTGGTTGGTTGGTTGGTTTGTTTGTTTGTTTTAAAGGGCTTAAGGGTGCTACCCTCCCCTACAAGACTCTGTTAGAAACCCCCCGGTGTCAGCATGATGTTGGGGTATGGATTCACAGCAACTGTGCTTTTTCAACCTTTTTTCTCAAGAAGGAAAAGTGCTCAGGGGACTGACTGTGCCCAGCTGCGAGAGTTCCTTGAGGAAACAAAATCACAGGGCAGAGCACTGGAAGCCCTAGGATGTCTGCTAGAGGTAGCCATGTAGGGTGGGTCCTAAGATCAAATCACAATAACACATGGCCACTAATTATTTAGAAAGTGGGAATAAGGAGGCTATTGTGGTAAATGAGTGAATCTCTCAAAGTCAGACTAAGGTGAAGGGGCTTTGGCCTAAGAGACTACCTCGGGGTTGGTAGGTCCTGGTCTGGAGCTCAAAGGGTAATAAGGAGCCCTACTTTGGGTTCCCTGTCCTAAAGTTCACCAACCAAACTCAGCTTCCATCTGGCCTTTCTTCACAGCCAGCTTAAATTCTAGTTGGGAAAACTGTGATCAGAGCTAAGAGTGCCACCTACAGACACTTTAGTGATAAATATTTACTGGAAAAATCCAAAGAAAGTCACAGGTTAGTTGCTCAAGATCCTAATCTTGAAATGTCTTCCGTAAAGAAGGACAGAGAGGAAGGGTAAGGAAGCAGACAAAAACCAGGAGGTTCTGAGGTTCTGAGCATGGGAGTAATCGGAGGAATGCCAGTGATATACACAGATTTGGGGGAATTTGCAAGAGGGCATCGGGAGAGGGAATGAATTTATTCTAATTCTCTCCTCTCCACACAATCTGACCGCAGGACAATTTCTTCTCTGCTCTCTCTATTTCTGCCAGCATTCCAGACACTTGCTTAAGGTCTGGAATCTGAGTTCCTGGCAATTTGTGACAGGTCATGATAAGACTCCCACCTTGTTTCTCACTGATTTACTCAGATCCTATATTTAAGGAAAGTGACATGGTGGCTGGTCTCCTCCCCTGTTTATCACAAGTCAGCATCACTCTCATTGCTTTCACCACTGCTACCCCACCTCCACCACCTCAATCTTTGCCTAATATCAGCTACTAATTTTCTCAAGATTTGGGGTATATGAAATTTGGTCTTTTCGTGAAAAACACCAGGCATCAAATTTTTAAAGGTCAGTGTTTTGATATGTGCTTTTTTTTTTCTCCACATATTTTAAACAGTTAACTTTTAATCCAAATGAATAAACCTCCAATGGGAGAAGTTCAGAGTGATAAAGAAGCTATCTTGCAGCATGGATTCCCCTCTGCATCCTCAATTAAACTTTATGTGTTTATCAAAAATGCTAAAATTAACCCTTGCCTTATTATGTTATATAACGGGAACATTTGAACAGAACTTAATGCAAAGCTCAGCACCACACTCTTTCAAGGTGGTGGCAATGACCCTGGGCAAGTCATTGAGATTATCTAAGACTCAATTCCCAAATCTGCAAAATGAGAATGGGTAAAAAAAAAAAAAAAGCCCACCCCTCACAGGCTAAATTAGGTTACAAATTTCAATACGGTAATATCCTTAAAGTAAAAACAGTGTCTTATACATAGTAGGTGCTGAATAAATGTTAACTATCTTTTCTGGATTCTCCTCCTTCCACTCCTATCAGGTACAGTGACCAGTAACTATTTCTGAGCAGGCTGTTTAGTGGGTTTCACTGTATCTCAGGTAGCCTCTTCTAACAGAGCTCAAGCCATACTTCCCCTTATTAACAGAAGGTCATTACATTAATTAAACACGTTCTCATGCTTGTCAGTGACATCTTAATTTAAACGGAAGCGCTCCCCCTTCAAATAGCTTCTAATAAAAAAGGAAAAGAGAAAATCGCAGTCCTCTGATCCCAAGGCCACCTTTCTGCAGGTAACAGCTTTTATTAATGATGAGAGCAGACAAGTTCAGGGTGGTATTTCTTAATGAAAAGTACCAAGACTGCGCATACAAGGGAAAATATTTGCCAAAAACCCTAAAATGTACTAGAAGAGCTATGGGAAAAGTAAGTAATAATCATGATTTGATTATTTTTCCCTTTTATTTCTCCTGAGAGTAGAATTCATTTTCCTGGCTCCCAGCACAATGACACCATAGTGGACACATGTATATTCTTAGAAGAGCTGGAATATTATTGACCTTGTGCATGTGTTGCTTTTTATCATACCGGCCATGCCCGCTTGATGGGCATAACACAACAGGAAGACAATGACTGGACACATAGGCCATTTCCTGAGTGAAGAGGAACATAAGCAAATGGGGATTATCTAAAACTCCATCATGTGTACAGAATTTATCTACTTGAGTCAAGAATGAGGGGACATTCCTCAGTTTAATTCCCACTGAACTAATCCTTTGTTTCCCTCCATACATGGTTTTTAAAATATAAATTAGTGATTTCCTTCCCCCATGAATTAGACCATTCATCTTTGTATATGAAGACTTGAGGGATAAAGTTAGAGAGGAAAGGAAGGGTGAGAAAATTTATGTTCAGTCCTCAGAGGCTGATTCACAGGCCAGGGAGGGAAAAACAAGGTGACAGTGAAAGGAGAAAGTGTCAGCATCACCTTTTCCAGCTCCAAAGCTGAAGTTCATTTTTCTGATCACACAAGCATGACTCACACAAAGAAAAAAAAAATTTAAGAAAAAGTAACCCTCACTACTCTCTGCAAAGAATTCTGCCTTCCTTCTTTTATGAAAAGTTGTGGTCAGAAGGAGGTGAAGGTGAAACCACCGAAGTTGACCCATAGGAGCTGAAGGAGGGGAATCAAGGTATAGAATAATGACATGCTGCTCTCCTGGCCACAAGCCCATAATGTCATGTGACCAACACAGAGTACTCATTCTCTCAGTATCTCCAGATATGGCCAGTGCAGACAGGAAAGAAAAGGAGAGATTTTATAGCTTGCTAGTAGACTCTGAGGTTTACAAAAAGTTAAGACACTGAAACTAACCCACTCCGAGAGCAATACTAATCACAAAGGCACGGCAGTTCATCTCCAGAGCATATTTCCAAACACTCATTTGTTGAGAAGTAAACATATATTTCCCATGGAAACAGTGTAACTTGTCATGGTTAGTACCCAGCCCTCATAATCCATACTCAGTCTTGTGAAGCAGGAGCTGGCAGACCTCCAGTTTCCCTAACCAAGTTGCTCTCCATGCCCACAGGAGAAAGTCAGAGACTCCACAGTCACAGTCTTCCTGAATCAGTTGTACTTGATTAATCATTTCAAACCTAACTTGTCGATGAGTGTGCGGAATGGAAAGCTAAATTCACATGAACCTTTAAAATAAAATCCAGATGTGTACAGAAACTAAATGGCACTTAACCCTGTGAGTAAATAAATGTTCATTATTTCAACTGCTTTCTTTAATAAGCATACCTATTTATTTGGAGTGGGGAGTAAAGGGGATATATTTTTTTTAAGTCAATAAAGCTTAGATTCTTCAAGCAATCTCTCACTGGGAAAACTCAGGTTGTGACCATAGGTACAGTCAATTCACTGACTCTCCTCTTATGCTGGGCAAGACCTGAGGACTGCCGAGATGGAAAGATCCCTGCTCCAGACTTGAGACTTAGGAGACCTGCATTCAAGATTCACCTTCACCACAATATCACAGGATACTAAGCATGCTACTGATTGCTGGGTTTATCCAATAAACATTTTTTGAGCTCTTACCACGTGTTAGATACTATGAATTAGGGATGTTCTTCACCTATAATGTAGGAACACTAATATTACCATACAGAATTATTAAGGGCAAATAAAGTAGTACTCACAAAAGCATTCCATAACTACAGTTCCATGCAATTATAGGAGACACAGTGACTTCAGAAACTTCGTAGAACAGAATTTCCTGGGTGAGACTTTGAATATGATCATTATTTGTAACACTGTTTCCTTACAGGGCATACTATGTCAGAGAACCAAGGAACACATCTCCAGCTCCCTGGCTCTTCATCTCTTCTAACCATTCGTCTACTCTCTCAAATCACTTATGGGGTGGCTGATAAGAAAGAGGCCACACCACAATAAATTTCTCTATACCACTGCTAATAGCCACTGATCAACCTTTGAAAGCAAAAAAACAATATATTGGTTTAAAGGACCCTCCCTTCTGAACTTCTAGGGCACCATGATGAATCCATTACTTTTTCAAAATAGCACAAACCCAGTCTTCACTTGTAAAAAAAAACAGAAATAGAGATCTATTCCACTGAAATGTGGCTTTGTGTTCTGGAGTGAAGGTAACTGTGAGTCCTTCGAGGGAGAATGCCACTGACAGTACAGGTTCATATCCCAGAAGGGATGCAAAGATACAGTTCAGGAAGGAGCTCAGCATTGGGGGCTGAGTCATCAGAACACCTGGAATACCACTCTGCAAAGAGAAAGAAAGGAAAAAGAAGTAGTGAAAGTAAAGTAACTTCCGGGCCTCCCTACTGCACAGGGTTACGTCTCAGCACTATGAAGCTATCCACAGCCATTGCAGCATGAGTTCGATCCCTGGCCAGGGAGTAACCCGCATGGCACAACAGACCTCTCCTCTCTTGCCTGCTGTTCCCCTCAGCAGTGTGTTTCAGTAGATTTGTCTGTTCTGTTCTCCACACTGTGAATCCTCTTACCCCCTGTACCTCTGGCCTATATCCCAGTTCTTTTACATAAACAAAATCTTAAAAAAAAAAAAAAGTAAAGCAAGCCATTTCCAACCAAAATAAAATAGTTGTTTTCATCTCAAGGGAAGCTTTTTCAGAAAGTTTTGTAGAGTCACTGAAGAGAACTATTGTAAATAATGGAATGACACCAATGTACCTGGTTGAAACTGGTCATTAAAAAGGGTAAATACAGACAATCTGCCATTAGGCCAAAGAAAGTCACAGAGCCTTTTTTTATTTTTTTGGTTTTTAACTCTTAGAACGGTTGTAAGCCAAATTTAAAAAGCTTTAATGAAAGCATCTGAAAGCAAAAGAACCAATGTCATTATTGTTACATTCCTTCAAAAAGAACAGACTGCTTCCTGACCACATCTGCACATGACCACATGGTCAAGGACACAAGACCTTTTTGCAAATCAGAACTCATATACTAAGCACCTGCTGTATGCTCAGGGAACTGAAATTACGATGATCCCTGAACTCTATTTGCTCAGCATTTATTGGAAATCACATACATACAAAAAATAGCTTTCCAGAAAGGAGTTGACGTTAAGCAGTATCAAGCCATCATATAGAATACTGAAGAGACAGACATTAATTTTGACAAAAGATCTGAGTGCTACCTAAAGGAGAAATATTTTGACATGATAAAATAAAAAGATAATATTCATTTGTGGAATTTTAAGAGGTTAACAGTTTGGTAATGAAAGCAGTAATCATCGGTCAAAATGCCAGCAACAATGGAGGACGAAGAGAAGGAGGAAGGAAGTGCGAGGGGGAGGGGAGAGAAAAAGGAAAGAAGAAAGGTAGGAAAAACAATAAAATATGTTGGCACCAATTATTTGCACCATCCTTACTTCATATGTATTCCCCATCAATTTCCCTTAGGATGACTAATTTAAATGGAGGGAGTTTAGCAGATGCTGTTGCTTGCCTCTCCGACACCTATCCTCTTTCTTCCCCTATCACTCAAGAAGCTTGAATTTTAAGACACGCTGGTCAAATCCAAACATACAGGTAAATTGATCCACATTTCATGGTAGCCTCTGCACTTCCCCTGCCAGCATCTTATTCAAGAGTAAGCATATGAAGCAAATCTAGCTAATGATAATATTGGATTGATATCCAAAAGGGATCTAATGAATGAAGACATTTTTTTCCTTCTTTCTGAATTTTATCTGGTCCAGATATAGAACACTCTGCTGACAGAGTGGGAAATAGAAGGAAGCTGAATTCTAATGACTGCACTGAACTAAGTCCCTGCCTCTCCATGTCATGCTACCTGAGAAACTGAATGTCCTTACTGCTCCAGCCAGCGGCTGCACATTCCTCTTGCTGAGGAAATTCTGACATCAGGTAGTGCCTAGTACTAGTTCTGACTAGTATAGGAGATGGTTCATTGTCACCAGTTTTTGCAGGTTTAACAAAGGCTTTCTATAAAACTTCTCACTATGGACCAAATTTGGTTGTGATCTGAGCCCCCTCTATTCTCTTCTCCATAGGCTCTTGCATGTACATTATCTGCTGGGTCAGGACCAGAGGCTCTCTTACTGGATTTAGCTGGCACTGAGCTTAGAAAGGAAGGGACCATCACATGAAACAACTGACAAGAAAAGAAGGATGAGGGCAGGACCAGGATTATCACATAGGCTGTAAAATCCTAAGCACAGTGTTCAAACCACTCTTGACCATCAAGTCTCCCCCCATATATGGCATATAAACACCCAACATGTTATACTCACTCAGTAGTTCCTATTTCCAAAGCACTTGGGATATTATTTAATATATAGTTAATCCTCAAGAAAGTTGAAACAGCAAGTATTTCTACCTTCATTTAGTAGATAAACAAAGACCCCGAATGATAAAATGAGAGTTGGTATTACATGGGACCCAGACTTTGGAATTCACTCCCTAAAAGGACACAAGAATATCAGTATGAATATATTTAAGTGCAATATTTATACCATTAACTAAATGCATTATTCTAGATAATATTTTATAAATACATCTAATGTTTATTATTAAAATAGATTTAATTAAATACAATTGTGAATCACAAATGACTGAAGCCATGGGGAGCTTTTACATGATGATAGGAGACAGAAAACAGAAACATTAAAACAAATGTGAAAGGTACAGAAAAAAATCTATGGGATATATGAGGAATTCATGAGAATTACTCCCTATGTCTTCTGACTTGCAATGTAGGCATTTTTACCCTACTATACTCAGTAAAGTTTGACAAACTTTTTTAATTTATTTTTTTAGTCTCTACAATGTAGGAGGTGCCCCTAGGCCTGAGTCCTAAAGGATAAGTAGAAGTGAGACAGGGCAGTGGGAGACAGGGAGGAAACCCCAGATAGAAAGAACAGTCTATGCTACCCAGACAAAGAGGCATCAGTCAGCCTGCTGTAGGGATACATCCAGCATCTTCCTATTGCTGGAGCACTGGAGGCAGAGAATAAATGCCACTGATAAAGCACAACAAAAACTGCTGTCTGCCAAAGGCTGGCTCTGCCCCCAACAGAGGCCTTGGAAAGTCAGGCTGAGGAGCTTGATTTCTCTTCTACAAGTCCATGGTTTTCAAACTTTTTCTACTCATATACCTGTTAAAATAACTGAAAAGCTATGTGCCTAATATATCTGCAACTTACTTTGAACTGCATGGAAAAAACAAGGTTTGTTGGATGCATAAATGAATGACTAGGTCAAGAAATATGTGATAAGGCAAATCTATTAAAAAGTTTGTAGAAGCTATGTAACTCAAATATGGGTGTTCTCTGTATAATACTACAACCTTCCCTATAGATTTGAAATGTTTTTGTAACAAAAAAAATGTTGGAAGAGAAAAATGTTACCCCTCATACATATTCACATATTTTATCATAGGTTTACATTCTTTATAAATAAAAGAACACAGACATGCTAAACATTTTATGAAATGAAATGAGACTATTATAACAAGTATTGTACTTCATAAATAGATTTTAACTACATTGTTCATAAAGCACAATGACTGACAGAAATCAAACTAGTTATTTTTGTTTCTTATGCAATTATTTTGAAATTTTGATAGTTTCTATGCATTTTAGTTACATTTTAAAAATCAGCATTTCAGCTATTCTGGCTTTTCCAAATGCAGAACAACCCAACACCAGCCAAATTCAAATCAACCCTTACCTTAACAGATGAGAAAAACTAGAAGCTTCAGGGGATGAAGTTGTAGTGATTAACCATTAAAGGAAATTTTTCTATTTCAATGTACCCTTCATTTGATATTCAGAGGTTTTTAGTCCTAGGGCAATATACCAAGTAAGATTTAAGATTGGTAGAAGACAATCTTTCTTTTGTAAGGGACAGAAGAATCTTGTGATTGTGAGCTCAACCAGATATCGAAGATACAGAAATTGATTTCTTAAAATCCATCCATGCACACGTACACCTTGGAATGAGTTTGTGTAGCCCAGTTTGGAGACTATTCTCTAAGAAAGGACAGAATAAGTTTTAGACTGTGATACTGGAATGAGTTTGTGGAAGACAGATTTACAAGGTTCAAATATGAAGGATCAGGGTTACTTGCTAGAAACAAGAGAGATTTTAGAGCAAGAACTGGGAAAAGAATTCTGGAAATATTTTCAATATTTAACACTTAGTTTAACTGACGACTACATAGATGCTGAGAGCAAAGAAAAGAGAAAGTAAAGAGTGGCCATTTGACCCATTATGGTAAGGAATAAGCATACCTAATGGAAATTTAATATATGTGTAGCCTTCTGAGGATAACATGTATTATGTTATAAAATTTCTGCAACCTTTGATTTTAGCTTTTTTTCAATTATATTAAAATTTGATCCTTCAACCTAAATAGGCTGCCCCTCAATGCTGGGGCCTCAGCAGTTCTGCCATAATAGATCACATATCTAATTGCTGACATAGTAATGGGGTACCTGCTAAGTCCCAAGATACATACTATCAGGGCATTTGAAAAAATATGGAATGAGTATTGGGAGAACAAAGTCTAGAGCCAGTCCTGCCACTACTCTTTCCTGTGTGACTTCCAATAAATCACTTAACCTTTCTGACCTTTATTTTTATCATTTGGAAACCAAAATCTGTCAAGAAGATGATCTGCAAAGTCCCTCACCTCCCTAATCTTATTATAAGGCTCAAAAATCAATGATTCTAGACAGGCCAACTCCACCCGGGTGGTGAGAGTTAAGAAGTTGAATGAAGAATCTGACAGATCAGGAAGATGAATTAGCTGCATGAGGAAGTCAATAGGTGTAAATTGCTATAGGCCTGGGGGCTTTCTGCAGCCCCTAGTCAGCACCTGGAGGTAGAAGGTGCTAATGATACAATGGGGAGAAACCACTGATTGTTATTAAGCAGCAGGCAGTTGAAAATCCAAATTTATACTAATGTAATCTGAATTGGTGCCAACATCAGCCAATAAAGCTTCTTGGAGGTGGGTGAAGGTGGGTGATAGCACAGAGAAGTTGAAAAGGATGGCTAATAATAAAGCATGAAGTTAAATTCATGTATGCATTTCTCATGTTTTCTTTTTTAAAAGGCCCCACTATACTAGCAAATGCCTCTTCCCAGCTAAGGCAAAGTGCTAATTATTTTCAATAGCATGGGCCTATCTTTTCATGAAACAAATAAAGAAAGAATACTGGTGTAGATCTTTCACACCCTCTATCTGGACTTTAATCAGACCTAAGGTGATTTATCTGAAATAAGGCAAATAGATGTAGATTGGGTTATAAAATGGAAGGAAAAAGACAAAGAGAATCTAGGGTCCCAGATATCTGAACAACAGTTCCATTTAGACTGGTCCATTCCCATAAAAAATTTCATAAATTTGGGTAAAAGAGCCAGATACATAATTTCCTGATGATACTGTGTTAGGCAGGGCTTTCTCGCTTTTGCAAGATCTGTGCACTCACTTAGCAAAGTTCTCCAATCTTCCACCAAAGCAAATGCTATTTCCTGTGAGTTACTGCACAGGAATTTGCTTTGGAATCAGAGAACTATAGCACATCCTCACTTAACATCATCCATATGTTCTTGGAAACTACAACTTTAAACAAAACAACATCTACTAAAAACAGGTCTTCTGATAAGATCGTTTTTATTATCAGCATTGCCAGGATTTTTTTCTCTTCAACGGTTATAACATTATAACAAAAGGACATTGAAAGAGATATTATTTGAGTACCTGCTAAGGGGATTTTGCTATTCTTATTCCCATCCTCCTGAACTGGCACCCTCTGGCCATCGTGGACAACATTCCTCATGGCCTGCATTCCACTTCCCACCTAGGATGTTTCTTCTTCCCTATTCAATTCCTCTTCAGAGGACTTAGGGTACAGAGTTTACCTTTCATATCTCTATTTTTTAATTCACCAGTCCTTACCCCACTTCTGAGCTCCTATTATGCTTATAAGTCATAATTAATAATTCAGAATTTGACTTTCCCAATTTTTTTTTATTCTTGAAAGAATTTTGAAACTATTCACCTTTTTGAGACTGAGGGACATGTCTTAACTTTTGTTTTAATTCCCTGTAACTCAACAGTCAGTTTGAGGTACTTGCACATACTCTTCTATCTGACTGATTGATGATGTTCAACCTGTTTCCCAGAATTTAGAAGTGACAAGTTTGTCCCTCCTTCACCCTCACCTAGACACAAATGTGGGTGTAGCAATTCTGAGACAGAAGTGGCTTTCTGCACTCCCTGAACTCCCAGCATTTGGTCCCAGTCAGGACGCACCACAGAAAGTCTCTCAGAGGTTCCTCTGTTAAGACCTACAGGCAACTGAGCAAAACCCTAGTGTGGGAGAGATAGTCTACCACCAAGGGAAAGGATAGTGCTCTAGAGTGAGGAGCATGAGTCCCAATGTGGAGCATGAGTCCTGCATCATGGTGACAACCTCCAAGCATCTGGGAAAGTGCCCTGTGAATAAAAGCATCTCAGGAAGAGGAGTGGTCACAATTCAAACAATGGAAATAAAGTAGGAAAGAAGTGGAAAGATGAGATCAAAACTCAGGCATCAGGAATCTAAGCACAGTCACCAGAAACCTACAAATTCAAACATGCCTAATCCTCAGTCATCTCAAATGAAGCCCCAAAGTATGACAGAGTAGGGGAGGGAGAAGCAATTCCCAGAATCATATACCAGTCACTGAGTTCATCTAAAAAATGTGTGCTTTTCATTGATTAAATACATAAACACAATCTTGCTCAGCAATGCTTTCAAGGTGTATGTGAGGAATGAACACAGCCAGTTTATTATAGCAGATACTCTCCTGGATATGATGCATAGCAAGTAAAGTGGAATACTGACCTAATTCATAACTTAGTAGCCAACAGAAATATGAAGCCAATTTGAACAACCTATGGAATTACCATGTGTCAGGCATTATTGTAAGTTATATATAAATACTGAATCCTATAACTCTCACACCAGCCTTATTATTATCCTCACTTTATAAATGAGGAATCTAAAGCACAAACAAATGTCTCTAAGGAAGCTCACACAGCTACCAAGAAGTCAAACTGAGATTTCACCCACCTTGTCTTGTTCCTCAGTCCTTATTCTTAGCTATTTTTTCCCACCCCATGGCAAACCATTCTGCCTTTTAAGCTGGGATCTTTAGTGAGGTGGCACAGAGGTGATAGCAACAACACAAGCTTATCAGCTGTGCTACTGCCTTCCTTTCTCCCATCAAACCTCCATCTAGAGCCTAGTTTCCTGGATCTTCTCAGCGTGGAACTCCTCAATCAACTGTAGGTGCAGAGAGCAAAATCTAAAGAAAGAAATATCTATCAGTTTATTGATAAGAGTATGATAAGTCTTCTAAAACATTCTACTTGCCTTCTCTGTCATTTAAAAATTTTAAACCAACATTACTGCTGAGTGTCAGACTGACAATAAAAGAACATGTTGTCCCTTGTCCTTGGTCAACAAGCAGATACTGCTTTCATGTCCCACAGCACCCATCCAGAGATGAATCCTGTGAACAGTACCCCCTCTCCATAACCTGCTGCCTGGACTGTTCCAAACTCTCAGCCCCTCAAAACAGTAAGGATCCTCTTCCTAACTGACACATCAAAGACTCAAACTTCTGCTGACTGATCTGCTGACCATGCAAAAGTGACAATTTGAAAGTTGTCCAGAACTCGCTGACTTTCCAATGCTTTGTCACACCCACAAATTCAGGGACAGGAGGAATTGAGAACTTATATCCAAATTTAGGCTTAATTTTCATATATAAGTATAATGAAAATACTATTTTTCCTAATTTTTAATAACCAGGAGATGAATCCTCCCAGATTCCTAAAGTTTCAGGAAGGCAATGCCTCCACTTCACCGCTGTAAAACTTTCACACAGATAGTTTCCTTTGCTGCTCCTTTACTAGCTTTTCCTGATCACAGACACATCCTCTCTCCTTTCTTTCTTAGTCCTTCTCTCTCTTTCTTCCTCCATTCCTCCCTCCTTCCCTTCCTTCCTTCTCATCTTCCCTCTATACCTCGCTCCATCCCTCCCAGACTAGAGGCAGCCAGAGTTCTATCCTTCTGGGTTACTCTCCCTCTTCTCCATACATATTGCCTCACTTCAGGTGTGTGAGAGTAGTTACTGAGTCTGTCATCTACTCTGCTTAAACAAGAAATAGACTTCCCTGGATTGGGGGTAAAAAAATATGCTTTTGAAGAAGGAGCCAGTGGAGGCCCATATTTACAGGACATTTATTGCTGCCACTTTATGGGGAAAATTAGTCTTTTATGCTTTCAGTAATGATTCCCCAGGCCCTCTTTCAAACCAGCATGCTCATAAATTCCTTGTTTCTACAGCAGGGCAAAAATGTGCTAAAGCATGTTCTTCTTCACTCGCAGCATGATCTGGTTGAGGAAGGGGAGGCATCCTGGGAAGAAGCCAATACACTGGCCTGAGCCATGATGCCAGCAGCCACCGGGCTCTCTATGGACACTTCTTCCGGAGATGGGGGCAGTGCTGTGTAACTGAGAGCGTCCATCTGGAAAGTATAGGAAAGTATACATTTCTTAGAAGTATAGCTGACATTTTAAGAAAGCCCAGGTGTTAGCCAAGGAAAACCTCACCCAGGCTCTCTGAGGCTTGGCTGAGGTTCAATGATGCTAGCCAGATGCTATTTGAAGAGGGTTCCCTCATGCAGGGCATGTGGCCTAAGCATATCCTGTCTCTAAGTGAGTTAGATATAACTGCTTTGAAGTTCTCAGGTAAAGTCAACTATAGACAGAAAACTTCCAGAACCAGAGAACTTCCTGGTGCCATGCACAGTGGCCTAGCTTCCCCTTCCACCTGGTTCATCATCTACTGTCTAAGCAACCTCTACCATCTCACCCTGACTTAGTCATTTTATACTCCCCAAAATATGATTCAGAGAGAGAATAAAAATACAACATTAAACATGATCTTAAAAGCAAGACAATTCTGGCTCAGGCAGACCTCTCCTACCTCACCTGCTACTGCTCTCAGCAGTGTGTTTCAGTCAATCTGCCTGTTCTGCAACCTGGTGAATCCTCTCATCGCCCTGGACCAGACTCTGGCCTGTTCCCCAGCTCTTGTATGCATAAATAAATCAATCTTTAAAAAAAAAAAAGGCAAGACAATTCCTATTTATTGAATAGGAGCAGGAAGCAGCATTTATAGGAAGCTACTGAATTCTAACTTAAGATCAGCCTTGTGCTTTCACACAGTATTATAACTAATATTAATGCTACCAATATGGGAGGTGGTCTTACCTAGTAATGAGCTCTTCTCAGAGAAGAATATTCAAATATTCTAATCACAGGGCAGTCTTGCTAAACTGTAGATTTAGATTCAAATGGTCTGATATGAGATCAAAGATTCTGTACTTCCAACAAGCCCCCAAAACAGCTGATATGCCTACCTAGTCCAGAGACACACCCCTCCCACCTATTCCCTAATTTGAGCAGTGAGGTAAAGAGCTCTGACTTTGGATTTAGAATCAGATTTGAATTTGGTTACTTATTACCTCAGGATATAGGGTAAGTTCTTAAAGTTCTAAGCTTCTAGTTTCTTCAAATGGAAAGTAAAATAAAGAGTAATAAAATTGTCCATCCTTTTCCTCATGATTAATATGAATTTCAGGTGACTATACATGTGATAGAGTGTGGAAGCTCTAAAATGTTTACACAAATAGTAGTTATTACTGTTCACTCTTTTCAATGATAATATTTTAAGTACTGAGTTATTCCAGAATTATCTTTTCTAACAACATACGAACAGAATAGATGAGGAAGAAATTCCAAAAAGTTGTTTTTCTTTCATGGCCCCCTCAAAGATCTGTGATTAAACAAGCAAAAACAAATCACCTGCTCTATTTTAAAGAATACTGTGAGGGAGATTTTACCATATTTCTTAGCAGGTTGTTCAATCTCATGTAGAAAGAAGCATTTCTTGATAAGAGTCATTACTAGTCATCAGGATTCCTATAACTGGTTGATTCAATAAAACCATCTATTGTCTTGGATTTGGCACTGACTAAATGGCAGGTAGATAGGCTGAATTTTTCTAGCCTAACCTAATACATGTTTAATTAAGTAGAAAAAGCATGGATTTCAAGATCACATATATCATGTTGTCAAAATGTTAACAAGAATATAAAACAATGGTACTTTATTAATAAAAAATTTTTTTAAATCACTTATATCCAGTTTAAATTTAGAATCTACAACTTCTAATTCTATTGAACTGCACCAGGTAATCTGACCTCTCAGAGTCTCAGTTCGTTCATCTGTAAAGTAGTAAGAATTTGCATCTCAACATATTTTGGGAAGTATTAAAGAATGAATATGCAAGTTTATAAAACGTAAGAGATAATTGATAAATATTAGGTTCCTCCCCGTATTCTGATTCTATGCTGAAAAAGGAAGAATGGTCACCTTTAAATTATTAAAAATTAGTCAATTTTTAAAATAATTTCTGTGTACCAAAATCTTTATTAAATACTTTAAAAGAATTCTCTCCTCTAACCCTCATCTAAGATAAGAAAAATATGTTAGTATAATCCCTTTACTTAAACCAGCAATGGCAGTATACTGGAATACTAGTTAGGTCCAAAGGACACTAACACCAATACCTATACCTTTACCCTGGATTCCCAAACCGTCCCCCCACCCCAAAAATAACCCTTCACATAAAAATAGCCCACAATTCATTATCAGTCTTCTCCTTTCCTCACTTTCAGGACATTCGTGTGTCTGCACACATATCGGTACAAAAGATGTTGCATTTTGGAATCTATCCCCTAGAATGCTATCTGCCACTAGGACAACACTGCATAAGAGCTACAAGTCAAGGGACACTGCACCAGGGCAAATAAAACATTATTATTTGGAGATCTGGAAATCAGATAAATGACCAGTATGTCAATATCATCTTGTTTCCTTCCTTAAAGATTACATTTTTTTTTAAAGTGCATGCTATTTAATTGAATGTATGGGAGGAAAAATTGAAGGGAAATTTTTCACTACATAAAATACAAGAATTATTCTGAATCCATTTTAAGATTATAAGATTTGTGTTTAAGTAATCAATCTGAGAACTCCTTAGATTTTTTTTCCTCCTATAAGAACAACTTTACCCTACAGTCTCTTCTCCCAAGTAATATTTAAGAAAAAAAGTGAAAGTCAATTTTTAACAATAGCAAATTCTTACCAGCACTGAGTGGGATGATAAGTCATCCCTGACATGGAGAAAGTGATGGAGACTTAAGTTAACTTGACAACATAAATTTCTCAAAACTGTATAAGAAGAACTATAAGAACTGGTTGCCAGATGCCTGGACTCAGAATTCCAATTCCTGATTCAATAAAGGATTGGTTGATTGATTGATTACATTAACACAGGTTGAGAACTAACCATGAAGCACACTGAATGAATACTTAACACTTTATATTTAATACTTTATAAAATGTGTTTAAAAGCTAGTGTTGTTCTTATCCCAATTAACAGGTGAGGAAACCAAGTAGCAGAAATTAAGTAACTTGCCAAAGGCACAGCTAATGAGGTCACTTAGCTCTCATTGATTTTGCATAGTAAACTTTTAGTCACTCTGATAACTACCCTTAGGTTTCTTATCTATCATTTTTCTAATTTTTCTTAAGCTTATACAGCTTTCACATGTCGATGTATGCTTGTACACAAAACACACGTAACAGTCACTGACCAGCTTAAAATAATATATTGTTCTTTTTAGCTTTGCTCTTCTTTATCGTGATGCTAAAGGTCATACACCAACAATGAGGCATGAATTAAATCAAGGAGTTGCTTAAATAAATTATGTAATTATTACTGTTATAGCTTCAATACACAGAGGTTAAATCCAATAGACAGGAGCTTCCCAGTGGCAGTTTCTTTTTCCACCATTTACAATCACCAGAGACCCCCAACTCACTTACCCCCAGGTTATCCCAACTCCCATCTTCACATGATCCCCTCTGGGATACACGACTTGTGGTGTAAGAAATGCTGGTCTAGGATTTCAGAATCCGAAACACTGCTCCTACTGTCACGATGCCACGCACGCGGAGGTGAGTAGTTCACTCACTTTCAGGATCTCAGTGTCTTCCTCTCTAACATGAGACAATAAAGTTCAGATTAGCTTATGGTTCAAAGGATGGGGCCAAAAATGTAGTGAAACCATAGATATAAGAGTGCTCTGAATGCCACATGGGCTGCACAGTAGTAATGTCCTAAGATTCATTAAACCCTTAATGAAAAGTGAAGTAAAATGTTTTACTAAATCCTAAAACACTGCAAGTAGAAATTATTGCAGTTGAGGAAGCTGAAGACCAGAGTAAGCTGTCCAGGACCACACACCTGGAAACTGGAACACCACCCAGTCCATGTTTGTTGTGCTCATAGTACTTGTTTCAGGAGTGATGACTTCAACACTTTAAATGATGATGATGGGGCCTCCCTGGTGGCGCAGTGGGTTAAGCAACACACTATGAAGCAAACCACAGCCACTGCAGCACAAGTACGATCCCTGCTGCCGGCCGGGGAGGGAACCCACATTACGCAGTAGACCTCTCCTGCCTCGCCCGCTGCTCCCCTCAGCAGTGTACTTCTGTTGATCTGCCTGTTCTGCTCCCTGCTCTGTCTGTGGTGAATCCTCTCACCCCCACCCCCACCACACACACACCTCTGGCTTGTACCCCAGTGCTTGTATGCATAAATAAATAAATATTTTTTAAAAATAAATAAATAAATAAATGATGATGATGATGATGATGATGAT
Organism: Galemys pyrenaicus; assembly: GCA_019455555.1. Lineage (NCBI taxonomy): Eukaryota > Metazoa > Chordata > Mammalia > Eulipotyphla > Talpidae > Galemys > Galemys pyrenaicus. Next base: position 773,081 of record JAGFMF010011445.1, on the reverse strand, counting down.
GATGATGATGATGATGATAATGGAGTGTCTCTTTCTATTGCTGGTTCTATCCTGAAATAAGGTTGGTTTATGTTAGGGGCTTGCCCTATACAGTGTTTTTCAATTATCTGCCCACTGGAACAACCTAAGAAGCTTCCTGAAGATTCCAATTTGTTTTAGGGTGACACCTGAACACCAGGAGTTTTAAAAGCTCTCAGTTGATTCCAATGCATACACAGAGTGGTCAGCCACTGCCCTGCAAATAAAGAGGCAAGCTCAGATTTGGGCTCTAAATGCTCCCTTCCAAGTGAGAAGCAAGGGGGTGGAGTGGGGTGGGGGAAGGGAGAAGCATCTGAGAACTCATGGAATCCAGTATTCATTGCTGCATTCTGAATGGCAACTTTCCCAGCAGATACATTACCAGTCATGTCCCAGTCATAAAACATAGAGCTCTCATTTTCTCAGCGGCCTTATATACTCTGAGTGCTTTTCAGCATTATTAACCTCCATGATCAAAATAGATAGGGAGACTGAAAGCCAGGGAAAACCTCTTTACATCTTCTGCATCGCAAAGCCACACAGTGAGAATGAAGTCTGTCTGCAATGTGCACATTCCTGCTTGAGCCAAACAAAGGCAGAGCCTGGACAAGTTCACTTTGTGTACCTAATGGGTTCAGGATGGCTGTGGATTTAGAGAAATAAATGTGTCCTAATTAGACTCATTGCCATGAGTATAATAAACATGTCTTGTTTGTACAGTGTTCCATATAAATGAAGCTGTCTCAGCTTCTCTTAGGCACACTTGTATATAAAAACCAGGATCTGCAGAACAAACATCCCTTATTTTAGGATTGCCCACCATCTAAACTCCCTACTGACTTAGATAAATGACAGGATTGGCAAAAGACCGAGTTCACTTCCTACTGGGGAAATTGGAGAAAGACAATTGTTCCTCTTGCTCTTCCCAGGAGGGTGCCATGTAACCTATGTGACTTGGCATAACCTCCAAGCACATGCATCTTCCCTGTGGCCCTTGGTTCTTCTAGAAAAAATTATGGGATCAACCCATAAATCGATCCCATAATTTTCATGGTGGCTATGGTATAGGACCCAAGAGCAGAGAAGCCATGTCTACGGGAGACAAAAACCAGCCGCATGAGAGTGTCCACTGACTGTGGTAGCAGCAGCAATGGAAAAAGTCCAGGTGGCAAACAAAAGGATCTTCAGGAGGATCTTCCCATGACCATGGCCCAGTCATGCCTGGCCTCCTTTGACTACAACCTGAAACTGTGGTTCAATCTTCCTCAATCAACTTTCCCTAGTTGCCCGAGTTACCAATTCCTTTTAAGAAATTTCTCTTCTCAATTTTGCCAGAGTAAGCTGGCTGCTTCCAACAAAGGATTTTATTAGTGCAAGGTAATTTATGGGAATCTAACTATCACTCATCTAACTACTGCTTGTTCAGTCATTACCACATGACCCTACACTCCAGAGACTTAATAACATGGCAATGTCTAAACACAAACCTTTTCTCAGTTCCTAAAAACTCCTCAAGTGCAAAAATCAAACTGTGTAGATTTACTTCTGTACTCTTTTCCACTATTGTGAGAATTCTGGATGTTCCCAAGTGGTAATCCCAACTAATGATTTAAGGAGAAAGTTAATTTTCTAGTCTGAAGAATGAGAACAAAAATAGTCCACAGTCTCAGAGATCATAAAAGGGACCAAGATAAATGAAGGAAACTGTTGAAGTAACAGAACTTGGTACTCTATTTTTGACTTACAGATACTCCTAAACCCCTTATCTGTCTTATCTGGTCTTTGGATGTAGGACTCAAGTATATCCAAAATTATCTCTAAACATTTTTGTCTGACATCTTTTCTGCAGGTGGGAATATAAGGTGTTTTGATCTAAAAGATCTTGGTAACTGAATTGAGGGTGGGATAGGAAAAGATATCCAAACTGCAGTCTTTAGCCTTCTGGTGTACTGTGGAAGTGTGTCAAGTTGCATCACGTTCCGATCAGGAGTCCACGGGAAAGGTTATCATAGATCAGTCAAGGTGCTAACATGAATGTCACCAAAGGAGTCAAACAGAGAGGATGCAGTATCACCTCAACCAATAATTTTCAAACTAAAGACCATCTACCTCATGTCCAGAGCCCGTGTTCTCCTCTCACTTCCAGAGTACTTATTCTCTCTAGTCATCATTCTACAAGTAACAAATGACGCCTGACTTGAGAGTAAATATGGAACAGTTGAAAAAAAATGTGGGGTTTGACACAAATAGAGTTAGGTTTAAACATTTTCTTGACTGCTGTTAGTTCTGTGACCTTGAGCTAATTCCTCACCTTCTCCAAATCTTAGTTTCTTCTGTGGCATGTATATATGAAATTATATAGAATGCCCAGCACAGTGTCTTGTATATAGTTAGTAAAAATGATTGACATTTTCAGATAGGGTAATTGACGAGGTTTGAAGAACATGTATTAATTTATACAAGACACATTAATCGTGTATTCATTGTGTGCAAGGTTTTATATATAAAATGAGAATCTGACCTCAGGAAGCAGGTAATGATAAAAACATCAGCTAGTACTTATAATCATCAGAAATATATCTGATACACTTCCCATTTTCCCACATCTCTTCAGAAAAAATTTCCATGCCTCTCCCCCCAAAAAAACACTACTCAAATCCTTCTCCTAAAAACAAGAAAATGTCTACTTTTCTATTTGTAACCTTGGCAGAGGGTGTGATGACATGAATCTGAGCAGATGTGACACTAGGCCTCTGAATCACATACATTATTGTAAAACAGTGTGACCTCAATTAAAAATAAAAGTTAATTTTAACACATCAAAGGTACTCTATACATTTTCAACTTGTAAAGTAATTGATTATTTTCTGTTTCTGCTTTAAACTGACCAATTCTAATAAAAAATTAAGGCATCTTTTCTCATAAGCATAGTTTTTTAAAAATATATATATAGCATAATAACCCCCTTCTCTATAATACCTCATCTTATACATCCCTTCTGCACCCACAGGCAATGGAAAGTTTAGCAACTAATGTAAATGTTGCACAAATGGCTCTCTGCAGTGGGGGCAAACCCTGATTTGTAGTAATTGACAATTTTTGTAATTTAAATACGTTCACCATGATTGATTTTAACTAACAACATGACATCCGTGAACACCCAGTCAGGAAGGAATACTGATAGTGCTCACGAGCAGATACAAACTGGCTGCAGCACATGCTACATAGGGCCACCCTGTGCTTGAGATGCATGACTCTCCTAGCCTAACTCAGCATCTGGTATCCTCACCTCAAAAAGCTGGAAACTCCCTGTAACAAGAACCTTACAAAAGCTTTCTTGTTATATGCACCAGTGTACTGGCCATACTCCCTGGCCCAGAGCAGAGTCTTAGTGAAACCTTCTAGATCAGTGAAGTCACAGGAAGCTTTCCAACCTCTCTGGCACTCCTATCCTCTTGGAGATACACTAACTGGCCTTAATAAGTTCATAAGGGTTATCCTCAGTTTCAAACTCCTCTTCAGTTTCTCAATGTCCTTTCTCTCTCTTCCCCCTTGCCATTAGGAAGTGCAACCTGGAAAGAGTCTGGTAGCAGCCATTTACAGAATGAATTAAATATCCTGTTTCCATAAGTATGCCATGCTTTTACTCTCCCTGAGTGATGAATCACTGTCCATAAGATAATTAAGATTATTTCAGTGGCAGCAAGCAGAAGTAAAAATTTGATGGCAGTCACTTATTTCATATGAATATAGACAGGACCTTGTGGAAATCTCTCTCACCCAAATGATATAATTCAGTGTTTGCAAATATTCTCAGGTCTCAATCCTAAACTTGAAATTCATAGTATTTTTAACCTAAACTAAGACAAACTGATCATTCACTAAATCAGCAATAAATCCTGAATCACACAGTCCAAGATTTCATCAGCCCAAATCATTCCTTTAAAAAAAAAAGATTTGTTGTCTTCCAAGGACTACTTGGTACCCCAAGTCACACAGGGGTCTTGAAATCTTTATCGTAATCATCTCATCTCAAAACAAAACTGTCCTCAAACACAACTCACTTTGTGTAACAGCTGTCTCCCAACAAAGGATTAAAATCAAATGATATATTAAGCATGCTAAGAGAGCTCACTTTCAAAAGAACTTTGGTAATAATAATAGTAAAGACAATTACCATTCTAACTACTGACTAGATGCCAGGCACTAAGCAAAGTGCTCAGCGTACATTTGCTCCTTTAAAACCTCATATAGAGTGATAAAACCATGGATGATACAAACAATTGCTACCTACGTTTCTCTACAACTTTAAGATTTGTTTAATTTTATGCTTTCCTAAAGTAATGATATCATTTCAAGGATCTGGTGCAGGTAGACTGAGCATGTGTGCTTTTGTGTATTTACAAGGCTACACTTACACACACATTCTTCAACTAGCAAGAGCCAGGCCAAGCCTTAGGAAGCATTCATTTCAGGCATGACATGAAATAATATCCACATGAATGGATTATCTCATATTCAATCACATTTGTTTCAGTATTTATTTAATTAAAAACACAACTATATTTATAATGGCAGCCTGTGCCTTCCAAGATCCATAACCTTATTTCCTTCTGCAAGCATTCACTGAAGAGGAACTTTAAGTGCTTCTCTTCATAGCCAAATATATCCTATTTTCATTAGAGGTGCCTGAACACATAGACATTCACCATAACCTTATTGATAATTGCACCTGATTAACCACAAACTGCAATAGAAGGAGAATTGAATGCTTTTTATTAATTAACATAGTCAAGTCAAGGAAAACAGACTACATGAGGGATAGCTTGTTCAAAAATAATTGACTCATTAATCTTAACCATATGAACATGTTCACATTAGCAAGGTCAGTCGCCAGAAAGGATTCAGACTGGAATAGCACATTCACGCAAGTATGATTTTGCAGTTACTTCATTTGGACTAGTGCAGAATTCCTTTGAACAGTGAAGGTTTTCAGAAGGACACAGTCACACAAAAAATGAAAATTTCATAATGGCTATCTTCACTTTTTCAAGCTGTTAGGGCTTTAGGGAGATCATATTCTAGTTTTTATTCCTTCACATAGATGGGGTCTGTACCCTAAAAGCAATCCCATGGGTCCATGCTTCCCATGGGTCCTCATGCTTTGATACTGTAGATAGAACCACCAAGTGTGTGTGCCAGGGACTGTGAGCCAGACAGACATTGCATCCTGGGGACTACAACTGGCTGGAAAGGGGATTTGGGTATGGGAGCACTTATGCGTGGAAAGCAGTCAGTTAAAATAATAACCAAAGGAAGTACTTCTTCACACAGCAGGTGGTAAACATGTGGAACTTGTTACTTCCAAAGAGTTGAACAAGTCAAGAAAAGTAAATAAGTTCAAGAAGGGTTTTGAAAAATTGCAGATGCCCAGTCTTTCAGGTAGTCAAAAAGAGGTTCAAAGCATTTGGATGAATTCTCAACTTTTAATGTTAGAGATACCTGCCATACTCCTTTACAAAACACTCCTGGTTCCAGACTGTTCAAGTGAGATATTTAATGGCATGAGCCAATTACACAATTGGGAATATCTTTTGCCCTTATATTATGAAAGGTAACCTCAAGAAGATTACCCACAACAGCAATTAGGGAATCTGGGTTTTTGCGCTGGCCCAGTTTCTTAAAAATTGTGTGATTGCAGGAAAGTCTCTGAGCCTCCATTAACTCATCTATGAAATGAACTTGATTCTATCTTTCTTTCTGGTGTCAAGTGTCATTCTAAGAATCAAGTGAGATATACAACACTGCACATGTGAGTACAACATTTATAATACAAATAATCCTGGATCCCTCATGGCTAAAACCTAAGAGTGCCACATTCAAAAGAAACAAAAATCAATCTTAAAATAGCTGAAATGATTATAACACAACTGTCTAAAGGACTTCTTTTCCATCTCATGGTCCAACAATCTTCTCATCATTACAGCTGCTTCAAATCTGTTCTTTCTGCACCTACCATGGTCTTCAGAATGCCTCAACCAGTCCCTGGACAAACTATTAAAGTTTTATTTAGGAAACCGGTTCAGTTTCCCATTATTATCATCAACAAAATCACATCCAGGATATGAACAAATTAAGAGAAGGAAGTCATACTTGGGTGTGCTTACATGTTAATTTTTTGCACCCTCACAATTATTTCCCACCTTAGAACAGTGATAAGACATTAAAATTTTCTACTATTTCATGTAAGATGTATAATGAATAGCAATAGGTTTAGAAGCTAAACACCTCAACTACCTGCTCTTCTACCGATACTGTGGTAGTGGCAAGGGTCAGGGAAATGTAGGTCACCTTATAAAGGCTACTGCCCCTAGGGATCACCAAAACTTGACACTCCGATCTATCATATTTGCACCCCAACAATAACTTGCTTTCATGAAGTTGCTTTTCCAAAAACTCTCTGATTTTTCTCTGCTCACAGCACATTGGACACAAATTCAGTGACTTTGGGATAAAAAGAATCAGAGGTTAAGGGGCCTCCCTGGTGGTCCAGCAGATTGAGTGCTGCACTGTGAAGCATCCATGGCACAACGGCAGGAGTTCGATCCCCAGCCAGGAAGAGGACCCACCTGTTGCAGCAGACCTCTCCTGCCTCACCCACTGCTCCCCTCAGCAGTGTACTTCAGTGAATCTGCCTGTTCTTCCTCTCACTCTGTCTCTGGTGAATCCTCTCACCTCCCACATCTGGCCTGTACCCCAGCTCTTGTATGCATAGATAAATAAATCTTTAAAAAAAAAGGATCAGTGGTTGAGTCTTAGTACTACTATTTAAAGGCTTGAGACCTTGCACAAGTCACTATAATCCTTTGAGGGCAACTGTTTTCTGATCTATTAAAAATATATACATCTCCTACTGGGATTAAATGACATATAAAGCAAAAAAGTGCTGGGCAAGGCACAGATAAGGACAAAATAAATGGCAAACGTGATTCACACAGATCCTATGAGATTCTACATAGATGTAAAAGCTGCTACCAATATTGGATGCATGCTTGGTAGCATGAAAACACTGGATGCTTTAAATTGATACAATGCCATTCCAGTGATATGGGAGATGACTACCCAGGGAACAACCAAACCATTGACTCATTCTCCCAGCGTTCCACCTCAGCTGACTATTCAAGATACTGGAAAACCACTTTTGCTCCAGAGGAGACCATGCCCTGGCTCATCCCCTGGAGTCACTGTGGCAGGTGGCATTTGTCTTGTCTTCCAAAAACTGCTGTTCTCGTCAAGGATCATTCCTTGTCTAAGCCACATATTAATTTCTTGACATTCTGGCATGATCTTCCTCTGATTGATATAGGCTCCCATGTAAGCAGATCACTCTGGGCCTATTAAATACTATGTTTTCTTTACAGTCAAATAGTCTCTATATAAACATGCTGTGGAAAGGGATATTTTCAGTGAGCTGTATTAGAGGTCAGTGCATAGAAAGTATCATTCTCACCCACATTCCATGAAGAGTGGAAAGATATTAACCACACATACAACCCAGAGAATCCTTTTCCCTAAATCAGACAACCCTTAGATTTTCTAAAAACTAAGTTTTCCCCTTCACCATCTGAATAACTCAGAAATTACCTTATATTTTCTCCAAGAGAAAACTAATAATTCCTATCATAGTTAGCATTGTAAAGTATTCCATGAAACCAAAGACCATTTTTATTTCAGGAGCAATCAAATGGCATGTAAGGAAACAGGTGGGGTGAGTGAGGGTTAATTTCAGGATCTCACAGCCATTTATATTGATTTTTCCCAAGTTCATAGAAAGAAAAGATTTCCCAGTTGAGCTAAGATCAAAAGCGGCATATTTAACAGGATCTTGAGGATCCAGAGGGCTGTCTTGTTTAAATAACCCTAAGAATCTACAATATGATTCTTTAAATCTTGTGTCTACAAGAGGGCAGACAGGTTACCCAGGGGGATGGCATATAGCAGAAGCTGTATCCTAAAAGGTAAAACTAGTTAGCCCTGCAAAATATCTCAGTAAATCAGTGTACAACTCTACAGCTCCGAGACATGCCCACCCACTGTCTCTCTCCTTCCTTGCTGCATCACCATCATCTGAAAGAAATGTGAGATAGAGGCAATAGGGGGCAGTAAGAACAGGGAGCAGTAGGTATCATGGCAGAACGCAAATTCAACTCTATGGAAAGCAGTTCCATTTTGAGAGACTGTATCATCAAAGAAGACAATTTGAGAGTGCTGCTGAGGCATCAATGGATATCAGCGAGAACAGTTTAAATTATTTTAAGAATCTTAACTCCTGCTGCTATAACATCAGAAAACCCCATGACCCCTTGATCAAGAAATAGCACCAACATCAAAGGATCATAAGGGAAAGAAAGACTAGAATATGACAGGATTAAGTCATCACATTTCCCCCAAGCATTCTGAGGGTCAATCCTATATATAGGACATAGTTTTAGGTGCTTGGAGGTAGAGGAACACAAAGGTGGAGAAGTGTCTCAGACTTGCCCCAAAGAATCTCAAGTAGAAAGAAGAGTGTAATTAGGGAAGAGACACTAAGACCTACAGAGGAACCTGGTTAACAAATTAAACGTTTTTAAAAAAATGTCTTTGTAACCTACTGAAGGGATAAAAGTCAAATGGGTTTTAAAGGAGGGTTTGAGAGGGAAAAAAAATAATAAAGGTGATCCCATAGATATTACACAGGTTGTCCAAGTAGATAGTGACGGCAATGAGTAGGATAAAACAACATATGGAAGCAAGTTTGGGAGGCAATAAGTTCAATTTGAGATAAATATGACATCCTTAGCTTGATCCATCAAATAAAATCCAAAGGACATTTGGAAACACAGATCTAGGTCTTGAGAAACCTAGTTTGCACTCTTTCGTGGATGCTCTGTGTGTATAAGGATCAGTGATACACCAAATAGAGTTGTCTGGGCCCACATAATGCAGGTGACATGGAGACTTCTGCTTTGGACATGCAAAGCCTGGTAGAGCCATAGCCTTTAGCCACTATTCTCTGACCATATAATTTAACTTGAAAGAATTTTGGGGTTGTATCAGGAGAAACTGTTGAGATCATTTGTATCTTATATCAGCTTCTCTAAAATGTTTTTTTGGTGGTGGTGGTGTTTAAAGCCTCTCCCTCTTCCTTCTGAGTCTATGCTCTAAATCTTCAGGGGAGTTTTTGCCATGGGTCTAGTGGAAAAGGGTCACTATGAAGGCTTCTTAATGACCTGCTTTACAAAGTCATATCCAACAGATGAGTAAGGGCTCGTGTTTTACAGCAGCTTTGTGGAATTAAAACAAAGAAAGTCCCTTCCAGAAGTGAGGAGGCTCCAAGAACACAACAATCCTTGTGGTGTTACTATGATGCCAATGAAAGATGGGAACAGCTTCCAAAAAGACCTAGTCTTGACAGGTGAGTAAAAGTGAGAAATGTGAACATAAACTGTATTCTATAGAAGGCTGTTCAAATGGGAGGCATTATTACTACTCAAATACCCAAAGCCATCTCCCCATTAGAGACTGCTTTCAGGAAGGCTTCTTATCTCATATTCACACAAAGTAGATAGAAGCTAATGCACAATTGTCTCTGGTTTTGTGTCTTTAGAGGAATTTCTGACATGAACGAGCAGGTAAAAAAGTGAGTGGGAAAGTGCATATGCACCAATGTGGGGGGAGGTAAAGGACATTTGGTAAATCCTCTATAATTGAGAGCATAGTGAAGCTAATCAGAGGAGAAGCATGGACATGCATATCTTCAAGCTCAAGTCACTGCAGTCACCATTTTTCATTTCATTTTTATATGTGCTATGTGATAACAGCACATATACAGAGCATGACAGTAAGAATAGCAACAAAAGCATAAATACAGGTGTGAATGATACACTGTATATTTGTACATTATATAAATTTTATAATAATGTAACAATGTTTTCCATTTTATGTCAGGTCTGCTTACAAAGGGTCCTGAAATTCATGGCCTAAATGCAATTACCATTTGACTGGAAGTGGGAAGGGGATGAGTAAGTGGGGATTAGTATGAGTGTGTGTGTGTGTGTGTGTGTGTGAGAGAGAGAGAGAGAGAGAGAGAGAGGGAGAGGGAGAGGGAGAGGGAGAGAAAGAGAGAGAGAGAGAGAGAGAGAGAGAGAGAGAGAGAGAGAGAGAGAGAGAGAGAGGGGGGGGNGGGAGAGGGAGAGAAAGAGAGAGAGAGAGAGAGAGAGAGAGAGAGAGAGAGAGAGAGAGAGAGAGAGAGAGGCGGGGGAAGAAATAGGATAGATTTGTGACCTCTATTCCATAACGTTATGTTTCACATTCTTTATTTAGCCTCTAGAATATTATGTGCCTTGTAGATAGTACTTTAGTGTTCCAAATCCTTCTTTTCCTACTAGTAAGACTTTTATAGGGAAATTGATGAACAGCATCCTTGGCTAGTGATGGGCTTCTACAAAGCACATAAATATACTAATGGCAAAGTGAAGAACATGAAACACAATAGCCACTGGGGAGTGTAGAACACAAATCTCTCTCTTACATACACACACTCTCACACACGCACATACTCTGTGCTCACTTACAATCAAATGGCAAGTGGATTTAGGACAAGAATTTCAGGGATCTTATCAGAAGACCTGAAACAGAATGGAAAAATAGGTCACCCTACTGCTTGTTTCCAGCATTCTCAAGAGAACTTCGTCCTTCTGACAGCGACAGCAAGAGTATCTGCTTCTATTTCTGACTCTTCCTTTAGGAGGCCCTTCAGGGCTTGGCTGCTCTGTTCCAAGAGCACACAACCCAGGGCACTCTGGCAACTTGCTCTAGTTTCTATATTAGACTTAGCATTTGTGTGCTGATAGCCTTTTTTCCAAATCCATTTTCCATCATTAAGAGACCTGAGACTGCCAGAAAAAAATCTGCTCCCCTTGTACCCTCTTCTTGCCAAGGTCATTCCCTTCACTGTTTGTACTTAAAAAAAAATAAGAATTTATTATAAAATTTACAAATCTTACAATGAGTTATGTATCTACAGAAGGAAAAAGGTATTAACCTGTCATTCCACACTCACTTTGAGTTTGAGAAGGTGCTCTCAGTATTCAGGGGCTACCAATACAGTCTAGCAGTTCTTATCCCTTTGAAGAAAGACAGATACCCCACTTTAAGGACAAAGTAAGAGACATCTATAAACAAGAGGGATCATATACCTTCTTACAGGGAACATCTGACCTGATATACCAATCTGCACTTAAAAGCTTGGTTCAAGTCTAACTTCATACCTAATCAATTCAGATATTCATCAACAAACAGTGAGGGTGGGAGTCAGGAGATAGGTAAGTGGGAGAATTGCTAAACTTAGTCCAGAGTTGCTAGGTTGGAAAGACATGGGGAAAGCAAAATAGCCTATGGAGCAGATTAGCTGGCTGACATATAGGGAGCCCAAGCAGGAGGAAAGGGTACCCTCTGTGTGAAAAATCTACCTTCCAACAATCTCTGTTCCAGGAAAAAGTTCAAGTGTAATCAGGGGCAGCATTCGAGGGGACCAGCAGCTGATTCTTAAACACTCATTGCAAAAACATTCACAGAGAAAGACTTCAGGATCACAGTGAGCCAAAAAAAAGAAAAAAAAATCCAATCTTTCTTCCTCCCTTCCCTCTTCCTCACCTCCTCCTTCCTTCCCCTTCTCCTCCCTCTCTTTTATTCAGTACATGCATATCCCCAGTTCTATTAAAGTTTACATAGACTTCTAAGGGAAAAATAAACATGATTTGCCATATGCAGTAGACTTGCAAAAACAAGAAGTATGAGAAAGAACAAGAGACAGGCAAGGAAGACAGTGTGGAGAGCCGTGATCACCATTACAGAAAATCTAGGTTAAGGACATTTATTGCAAGTAACTATAACTAAATTTGAACTCCACAGACATAAGTTACAACACACTCACTAACTGATGCAAATAAAATATAACCTACATCATGCAAAACAAAAATTTAATGTTGAAGAGAAATCCAAGTGGAGATTTATTGTGTTCTAGTTGAAACTAACAGTTACAGAACACACTATATGCCAGTTGTCCCATTACAAGCTCATGGTCAGCCTACAGAATGATCATTACCACTCCCCTTTTATAGATGAGAGAACAGGTCTGAATGGTGGAGTAGTCTGAACATTAAACAATTTCATGTATAATTTATTCAATGACAACTTGACTCATGCCACAAAAACTGTCCTTCCTTTGGTCATAGGCCTGAAAGAGGCAAAGTCAATGGCAGTACAGAGTCTTCAAGAAGCAGTTTGGCAGAACTGCTGAGTCTGATGGGTCAACGATGTTTCTCTTTATGTCTTTTTCACATAAGAATTCATTTGTTCCTCGTGGCAATCCTGGGAAATACATATAATATGATGGTTGTCAGACCCATCTTGTGCATCAGTCAAACCAAAGCCATGAGCTACTAAGATTTCCCCATGAACTGGCATAATCATGACAAAACCTGGACTTCCTGGCATAAAAGCATGTGTTTTTTGCTGTATACCTCACTTTACTCCCAGTAAGAAACACTGTCTTGGAAAATGAAGGACAGCACTATATGTTGTGCAAAAAATTCAATTTAAATTGATTACATGTCTGAAGTGCTAGATGCCTGCCTGATAATAATTTGCCCTCTCTTCCACATTCTCTGAGCAATAATTTATGGGCCTCAGGGAGCTGATTTACACAACTGAACAACTAAAATTCCTGCAATTAATTTTACACTTGTGCCATGCTTCCTGCATTTCCATTATTGTCTGGTTCTGATTTTCTACATCCTGTTCCAACACTAGGACTCATTCAAAACCAGGCACCTTCTTTGTAGGTTCCACCCAGCTTTCTACTCTCAACCACCTTCAGAGGCCTGAAAAATCATTGTTCCATTTTTACTGCAAAATCCCAGGGAGACCGCAGATAGTCTGACAGACTAAAACTTGACAGCTGCCTCCCACCTCTACAAAAAGCAAAATTTAGGACAGGATCCCAGAGAGTTTACAGACTTTGCTTCCTGCAAAGTCTGTACCTGATATAAGATTAAGCAATGGCAGAAAATCCAGAGTTCTGAAAATATACTGTCAGCTGGGATGACAGAAAACAGATGCACGGAGCTCAGTTTCTTATGGTGTGTGGTGGAGGAGTTAAAGATTTTAACAAGCAACAGGAGTAGGGAGAAGGAGTAGGAGAATAGCAGTAAAGAGTATGAACTGGCTGCCTCAAAACCTTTGTTTGGAAGCAATAGTAAGAGAATTATGGTGATTTCACATTCTTTTGTCCATACTAAAGAGCAGTAGAATTTAAGTCTAAGAAAAAGAGCAGACGTTATCTTATTTTTTACTATTAGTCAGATTCTACTGTTGTGCTCATATCTGGCTTGAAATTGAGAAGACCTGAATTTTTACCCTATTGCAACTGCTCAAAACAGTTATAAGGGAATCTAGATCCAAGTTTTTGTTTAATAGATTAGTGGAAGAGTGTAATATTTATTTTTAAAACAAATTCATATAGGACTATCCATCTGAAAATATTATAACAGAATGTAATGATAAATCAAGTGTCACAGACACTTGACTCCACTTATTTCTACAGAAGTACTATCACCCATGAAATAATTGCGTATGATCACATGTATTTCTGGGATTCCCCTGGGGATGATCTTATACATTCCTAAAGTCGGTCCACTCCTATGAGGCATCTCTGGCACCTCTATCACCACACCAAGGCCCACAAGGGGCCAAACCTGGGCCAATGGTGACTGGGGGCAAAGGTGCCACGTACCCACCGTTGTATAACTAACATCCACTTCAGGAGCCAGAAAGCAGTACTGTTCCTGCATTTCTGCTTTTTGGTGGTTACAGTAGAATAACTTTGTTATATTTTACCCATACCCCTTTATCCCATAGAACTGGGAAAGAATCCCCACAATTGGGCCAAAAAGAAATGGATCTGAGTGGTAGCATTCAGATGTATCTGAATCACCCTTTCCTGTGACAACATAGATTTGGTTACAACAAAGTCAAATTTATCATATGAATGCCTTTTTCCAAAGTGATTTCACAGCATCTTAACAAGATAGACTTCTAACAAATCTATCTAACATTCACCAGACATTCATTCATTCATTCAACAAACACTTACTGAGTATCTGAAAAACAGAAAAAAAACTTCTCAAGCTTCTAAAGCACTGGTTCTCTCTTGACCCTATACAATTCCTAGGTATACTTGCTCCTTCTGAAGTGTCAGAATCTGCCAGCAGTCATTGGTCACCATAAGGAGGTATTTAAACTGTATCACCACCTGAAAACATGTAATAGCAGTCATTCCACACTCAAAATTTCTTTTCTAAGAAGTACCCAGAAATCCATAGGCATAGCTATTAAAGAGCTGCTATAGGCTATTGGGGGGAAAAAATCTCTGCCACCAAGACTCCTCCGTATCAATGTAGAGAAGAGAGTAGGCTTTATTATTGAAGAGAGAGTAGATAACATCAGATTCACACTCATGTAAGTGTACCAAAATGACTGTGATGTCTCAAGAAAACGTCACACAAATTTATATAGCAAAATTAAAGAAAGCAATATAACAATTTTCTTTATCTCTTTGAGAGATAAACGGATGTCTCATAGTTGTCTCCTGTATATTTTACATGAGGGAGTAATTTCAGAAGCATCTATTTACAGTATCAAGGATCAGAAAGTCCATGGTCTTGCACTGTAACTTCAAAAGATTAGACCTCTTGCTGAGCCCATTATATTTTCAAGGACACACCCTTAATAGTGTGGGTAGGAAAATAATCACCTGCATTCTCAAAGAAAATTTCACCCTTTTCTCCTAACTAGAGTGTCTGTTATCAAAAAGAAAAGAAATAACAAGTAATGGTGAGGATGTGGAGAAAAAAGATATGGATAAAAGCGATGGTGAGGATGCCTTATTGGTGGGAATGTAAAATGGTGCAACTACTATGGAAAACAGTATGGAGGCTCCTTAAAAAATTAAAAGTAGAACTACCATATGATTCAACAGTTCCATTTCTAGATGTTTAAATAAAATAAATAAATAAAATAAAAACACCTAGTAAGAAGATAATAGGCACCCCTATATTCACTGAAGCATTTTTCACTACAGCCAAGATACAGAAACAACCTAAGTATCTATCAATGGGTAAATGAATAAAGAATACCACACACACATACACTGATACACAGTGGAATACTACTTGGCCATAAAAAAGAGTGAAATAGACTTTGAGGGAGTTTTATATTAGTCAGAGAAAAAGAAAAATACCATATAACTTCACTTACATGTAGAATCTAAAAAGCAAAACAAAACTCATAGGTACAAAGAGAGGATTAGTGTTAATGAGAGGGGACTGGAATTGAGGAGGAGGAAAACTGAGTAATGAACCAAGAAGTATAAACATCGAATTGTAAAATATGTAAGTAGAGGGAGTATAATATAGAATATGGGAACTATATGTGCATTGCAAATTTGCAAGTAGTTTAAATGGTAAATAAACATATTACGGTATTCAGTTTGCAATGTACACAAATGTCAAAAGTTGTACTTCTGAAACTAATGTCGTATGCCAATTACACTTCAATTAAAATAAAGTGTTATCACAATACTCCTATGAGGCCTAAGAGTCCAGATTGTAAAAGGGATCCACACTATTAGGTTGGAAATCACTGGATATATATGAACAGGAGTACAGTTCAGTGTAGGATGTCTTATACAGGATATTTGCTGACACATTAACAGCTACTTTAAGTTTCTAAACAAGAGTAAATTTGCATTCAGCTCTCACTTCATATATATAGATAGGTTGTCATCAAACAGATACCAAGCCTCAATAGGAGATAATGATTGGAGAAGGAAACGGGATGTGTGGCTCACAAGCCAAGTAAAGCAAGGAATGACAAAATGGATGGTTTCCAGAAACACTGAAAACAAATTGTGCTGGTTTCATAAGCTTATCAAGAATCAACAATCCATTCATTGTGTGTGTTCAGGCATGTGCCACATTCATGTCTCTCAAATAAATAAGTGGTTACACTCTTAATCAAACTGTATTGATTTTCCAATTGTTCACAAAACTATATAATTCACTTTCCCTCTACCAAAGCTCCAATGCCAATACCCTATTACATAGCCCTTTCTATCCCAGCCAACCTACAAGTCCCACCCTCCCCTCTAGTAATCACCTATTTTTCATATTTTATGGCAACATGATTTATTGAGGTAGTAGTTAATATTTTGGTTTTTCGTTTTGTTTTTCTATTACACAAGAATGAAAGGAATGCATTATATGTAATTGTTGTGAGTATTTTCCTTTGGTCACTGTTACCTCACCTTAATACACTGGTAGGAATAAAGGGAGAATTTGCTTGAAAACAACATATTTTTCAGGCTTTTGTAGAGTCTAAGAAGGCCTCTGCCTCCTAAGCTGCTTGAATCAGCCAGAAAGTCTTCAGTACAATCCTAGACATGGTGTGAAGGCCTAACATCCTTTTAACTCTAAGCAACAGTTTAGATACTGTTTTTTAAAGAGGTAACTCCTTCCCTGTTAAAGCTGAATTTTCCATGATGTACCTTTCTTAGCTCTGCAGTTAAAAGGTAAGGCCAAGCTAATAACATCTGCAAAAATGCATCAATGAAGAGCGTCTAGTTTTATTTTGAATTTTGTTTTTGGTTATCATTGGAAGGATCACGTGGGTGGATTTTCTGACTCTTCCATTACACTTTAGCTTAACAGGAAGTCCTTCCTGAAGTCTGGAGGCGCAAATAAACCCCTCAGTCCAGATACCCACAAATCAGACCATTGCACTGCCTACTGACTTATGTTTTCTTTGTTTTCAAAAAACGTGCCCTTCAGCTCCAGCTGCAGTAAATATCAGCCAAAGACAAGCTGTGCTGACAGATGAACAAGGCTCTACCAGGTACCCTCACCTAGTAACACTGGCTAAGCAGAAGAACATCATCACCTGTTGGCTTTTCCCCCCTGTTGAAGAGAAGCGAGGGAGGATTTCTGCATCAAAGAACATTTGTTAGAATATTTTTTTCGAGACAAAGCTTAGAGGCATTGAGTTCTTGTTGGCAAATACACTCTAATATCTAGCAAAACATTCCCTTCGCTTTCTGTTAGCACAATTCCTTTCTAGTAACCACAGCAGAAGGAGTTGCAGCAGGCAGACCACACCAGGGTCATTTTTGATCATTAACTTTTGCCTACTGAAGCAAAAGTGGGAGCTCAAAATAGCGGACAAGTTCTCTAACTAAGGAAAATTTTGCAAATTCAAACTCATCTCTAAAAATAATTTTCTAAACAAACCATCTAAATTAGCCAATTATCATTTTCATTTTTGTAACATGATATTCTGTTCAAAGAGAACATGATTTTGTGTGATTATATCTGGGTGTTGAGATTACAGAATGTAAATTTTTTCATGCTTTTCTGTATTTGCACTGCAACAACAATGCATCCATTTTTGTGGGGAGTGTTTTTTAATTTTGGGTATCTGGAGTATTTTATTTTTATTTTTGGTATGGCTCAGTTTTCTGAAAGCTCACTGCCTCAAGCTGTCTTTCAGTCTGAGAGAGGTCTCAGGAGTCACCTGAGCCTGCCAGATTTGGGAGGCAACCAGTTGTGGTGCACACATTAGTTTTATTGCCTCGTCTGGCTGTAATTTAAGAGAGACCTCAAATCTGTTGAATCAGATACCCAGGGGCAACTCAGAAAGGAAGAGGCTCACCAGGTTTATTGCACTTACTGGAAAGAGGGCAGAATGACTGAGCGCAGCCAGGATACAGCAAGGGCGACACTTTTATATGGGGATCGGCAATTTAATTTGTCTTTGGATTTTATGAATTGCAGGCAGAGATGTATTTGCAGGGAAATACATCGGCATTTTTGAAAGCGATTAATTAAGCATGCAATTTATATGAAAACAATTTACTGCAGGACATTATCAGGGCAACCAAAATGCACATGCAATTTCCTTGCCTCCTAATTTGTGGACATAATTTATTTT
The DNA here is from genome assembly GCA_019455555.1 of Galemys pyrenaicus. NCBI lineage: Eukaryota > Metazoa > Chordata > Mammalia > Eulipotyphla > Talpidae > Galemys > Galemys pyrenaicus. Next base: position 754,976 of record JAGFMF010011445.1, on the reverse strand, counting down.
GATTGTGCAATTAGGAAAGGAGACCTTTATTAATTTTGGAGCAAGCCTAAAGAACCAAGACAAATTTAGCAGCAAAAGAGTCTGCCTTAATGGAAAAAAAGGAAGGCGTAGCCTGGGGCTTTTGACTAGTGGATAAGGTGTCTGAATTCAAAGCCACAGAATTTTATCTATTTCTGTTCCTGACTTTCTCAACAGGTCATTTAACTACTCTGAGCTTCATCTTTTTCTTTTATAAAATGGAGCTGAAAAAGCTCTCCTCTCAGATTGACACTTAATGACAGGTTTGGAGGCCTGCAGTGGTTCAGTTACTCCTTTGGTAATGGGGGCTGCCCCATGCCTGGCTTCACTATAGCACCGTTCTTCCCCAGCCTGCCCTTTGAGGTAAATATAATTTATCGTCCTGCAATAGGTTCATCATAGTGCCCTTACCAATTGAATTCCTTACCCCAGACTCACAACTACCAAGAATGGACAGACACTGAACTAAAGCAGTTTTGTTTTATGAGAAGCAAACCACCAGTATGGAAATGGAGCCCATGAGCCCATTAACTCAGTCGTATAACAAACTAATAAATTAGTCCAGATTACTAAAATACATTGACTGTTTTCAAATAACATCATCCCCTTATAGGTATTTCTCCTGCAACAATCCCAGACCAGGTAGGTTCATCATTGGTTCAGTCTCCTTGTTGTCTTAGCTGTTCTCATGGAGTTCTCTACTGTACTCCTCCAATCTCCACCGCACTTCACCATACTCCACTGCCACACTTTGTCTGCTTTTACCACTGAGGTCCACTAGCACCCCTTGATTATTATCTCCTGGGATTTACAAATAATCCCATCCACCCCAGGGTCCCATCAACCTGCCAAAGTTCTCCAGCCTTCTGGCAGGATTGTCAATCCAAGCCCATCAGTTTTTCCTTGTGTCAGCACTGGGTGAGCTCTGAATCCTAGTCCTCTTTCTTCTACAATTCTGCTGCCTCAGGTATTGTGCGCTGGTTGTTGCAGGCTGTCTCCTCCTCACTCGAGGTCTTGTCCTGCAGCTCCCAAACATTGTCCACCTCCTGTGCTCCTGCAGCATCTTTAGCTCTTCCTGCACTGTCATATGCTCACAGTCTCCCACCCCTAAGTCATTCCTAAGGACTTCAGAGGGCTCCATACCCATCTGCATCAAATCATCCTGCCAACTAGTGCCAACTGTAGGGGCAGCATGGCATGGAGCAGGTTCTCTATGATTCAGCAGACAGGTAAAGGAGGAGTCCTGGAGTCTTCAGTGGCTCTTTCAGGCTTTTATTAATCTTTCTGCATCAGAAGCCACCAGGTACATGGCCAGAGGGGAGGTGTTGGGGGGTGGGGGGTGTTGGGGGGAAGCCAGGAGGCTGTCAGGCCTCCTAGCCCCCAATGAATCTTCACTCTCTGGGCTGCCTTTTCTTCCACCACTGATGCTTTTTCTGCTGCTGCTCCTGCTACTTCCTTGTGGCATCACCATGGTACCGCCCTTATCTGCCCATGTCTCAGCCTAGGTGCCCTGCCATCAGGCATGCATGCATGACCGCAGGGGTCTATCACTGATGCTACTAGTGGGAGGGTGGAAAAATCTGATAATTTTCATTTACCTACAGGGGTTTTTTTTTGTTTTGTTATGTTTTTTAGGAATTAGGGAAAAATAACAAATCAACAGAAAAGCCTTTTGGAAGCAGGAAGGCAGAGCTCCTTGGCCTCTGCTCTCCATCGCTTTCCTCAACTCCAAGTGAACACAGAAAAGAGGAAAAAATATGAAAGAAACAGCCTGTGCTAAACACCGAGCTACAACAGGCCTTAACAGCTCCACGAAGTGGGTAAGTTTATTCCCATTTTACAGATGTGACTCAGGAAGATTAGGGGGATTCCAGTACTACAGAGTCCACACACTTTCGACTAGACCACTCAAGCTGTAGGCTTCTCTGGGAATGCAGAGACAGGGGACAGTGTGATCTTTCCTCTTTCTGAAACTTCTGTTTGGCAGTTAAACCTTGAAAAAGACATTTTAGCCACTCTCTGAATTCCAAGTGGCACCTTGTGCATGTGTGCTAAAATCATTATTTTCACTGTTTAGTGTTAATCTTCGACCTTTCCTTGGTTTTTGATAAACTGCCAACTCCAATTTCAAGAACACTTGATTATTTCCTTAGCACATTCACAAGAGTTATGTATATATATGACCCAGACCTTACCAGAGAGGACTCACACCATAAAGTTACATTTTTCCTTATATACAGATGACGATGTCACTAAATCCCCACATATCCAGGTTAGCAGAAAATCTAAGCTTTCCACAACCCCACATGAAGAATCAGTATGCTCAGATCTCCCTTGTGTGCTCACTAAATTCTCAAATTCAATCTGGATTCTTTTGCCTTATGAATGAAGGTAAGCTGAAGAAATGCCTTGTTCACTACCAATGTTTATACTGTGATAAAATAAGGATGGTAACACCAGGAAACAAAAGTTTTGTTCATTAAATCAGGTACTAGAAAAACCTGGGAATTAAAAGCAATGCCAATCTGCTTCCAATGTTGCTGCTGTTACTGGGACACTATTTATCACCCAAAATAAGGTGGTTACCAAAGTTAATGATTCCAATGCCATCCTCAGGAGTGGCTCCTTCCAACCATAGATGTCCGCATGCAAATCCAACCTGGAGTTCTAGTTGTTATAGCTTTAGCTCTTTCAACTCACCCATCTTTTCTCTGAGGCAGCCCACTTCCTTAAGCAGTTTCTAGGATCTGCTGGAGGACTGTATCCAAAAGCTCACTCACCAACAGTCTTGCTTGGCCCTGATGCTGACTTAAAATCATACTTTCACACTCCTCCATCCCCTAAAGTAATTTCCTCTCAAAGCTCCAGCAGACATTCCCTGAGTTCTGACTTAGCTGGGCTTTGCACCAGATAATCAGAACTTCAGAGGCCTTTTGGGGACCTTAAAATCAGTAAAAAGACACAAGAGTAAAGTTTTGCCAGACTTTAAATACCTTAAAGGGGGTCACTTGGTTGTCCTTCCCAGAAGGAAGTGAGTCTGCCAGAATGAATAAATTCCTTTCCCTAGAAAAAGAAAACTGCTAATAACTCTAACATGATACTAATTAAAAAGTTAGTAAATAGAGCTAACAATCTGTCTGCCTGGGTATCCTATAAACTTTTTTCCTCCATTTAAGATTGTTTAGAGCACACTTTCATGAGGATATGGATTATATGCGTGCACAGTTCTGTTGAATACAAATGATTATCCTGATGACAGAAATGATATCACACAAAATTCATTGACTGCCTCCTGGGACACTGTAGATGCTTCATTTATGTTATCTTATTTAATCATCACAATAACCTTACAAGGTAGATACTATCATCATTCTTACAAGTAAGAAAACAAAATCAAGGTGGTTAAGTGACAAACTAATAAATGATAAAGCTAGGATCTGAACCTACATATCAAACTCAAAAGTCTGTTTTCTTAACCATTTGTGAATTTTGAGTTAGAAACAACCAATTTATATAAAACCATAATTGAACCTTTAGATCGAACAATTAATTAGCTGGATGACTTTTGGCAAAAATACACCTTTGTTGATCAGCTATTTACTCATATATATATATATATAGCTATTTACTCATTCATATATATATATATATATAAACTAATAATGACCATCCTTCAGGATTTTGTGAGAGGAAAAAAAGGTATAATAATATGAAAAGACTTTTGTAAATAATAAAACATGTGAAACATGAATGATATTTTCAATTTGTCTCTTGGTAACCTAGGCAGCAAGATGATAAAAGTAGACCCTGGAAATCTTGATGACATCAGCCATCACTTTGATTACAATGACTGCCTTCGTGCCCTGACAACTTAGTGAAGTAGGAGTGAGATGACTCTACCACACCTAAATATCATATTGAACATGTGTCACTGGAAGCCAAAATCTTTTGATAATTCTCCACATTGCAAATCCCAATTTCTCAACACTGAATTAAAAGAAAAAAAAAACATTTCCATGCCTCCTTTACTATTAGAGAACAGACTTAAGGCTTAGAGCCCATCATTCAGACTCACCCATGTAAAACTGAATCTAAAAGGATACATGACAAGTTGAGCAGAAGACAGAGTATCTATTTTGTGAACGCCATTAGTGAATTTCTAGACTTTTTGTTGGTGTTGGAGTTTTCTTGATCATGACAAAAGTAACATGGTTTTAGAATGGGGGTAACAAAAGCACCCTGACTACAAAGAAAAGCCTGATGGCACCAGTAGCCACCACTAGGCCAGTTCAACAGTATGATTCTGAAGTGCAAGTTCAGCCAAAGTGTTCTTTCAGCCTGTCAATGATCATCTGTGCTTTCTATTGTGTAATATTCCTGAGCAACTTAATTTCTGCTTATACTTGTTAGAGAGGATTATGTGGTCTAAGAAGACTGACTAAAGTAGCACTTATATCTTTTTCTCTGTCAATTATGCAAGAGAAAGGCAACTGGTTGCAGAAGACCGACATGTAAAGTTCATGGAAGATGGTCCCAGAGAGGAACTGCCTAAGAGTGAGATTGAAATGACAATAAAGGCAACAGAAGCTTCCCAGTGTCAGTCAGTCATTACCCAGATCAGCAGCCTGAACTGGTCATTTTACACAGTCTTTATCTATATGATCATCTTGAAAGATAATTACTACTGTCACTCAACTACTGAGAAATCAGAAGTTCAGAAAGCTTAAGTGAATTGTGTAAGGACTTAGCCAGTCTTCAGAAAAAAGTCCCTCTTTCCAAAGTCCACTATTTACCCTGTAACACTAGGAAATGGACTATGGATTTAGACCCCAAAATTTCCATGCACCTGAGGATCAGCCTTCCCACAAAGAGAAAGATGAAATCACCCACTTTAAAAAGATTTACCCACTGGTCTAATGACACAACAAAGGAAAAGCTTTAGTTATACCCTGGCATCCATGTAAGATATTTGCCAGGAGGAGGTTTATTTAATCTGAAAGAATAAAGATTGATTTTCCTGTTACTCATTCTAGTGGTTTTATGTGTTCAAATGGCAAACTATCCTAAGAGGCAATTCTAAGTAATGAAATGTAAGCGGCATCTATTTAAGAACAAAAGCATTCAGATTTCAAATAAATGCTATTGTTAAACATTACCATATTTGTGATATTTTCTTTTTTTTAACTTTTTTTATTTATATATATTTGACATCAATTGTAATACCCATGTATTCCTCATCACCGTAACACCAGTGCACCATCACCTCAGTCCCCTGTGCTCCCGTCTGCCCTCAACCCTCC
>JAGFMF010011445.1:729945-748893 GCA_019455555.1 Galemys pyrenaicus | reverse complement strand
AGGTCTTATGTCTAAGTCCTTAATCCATTTTGAGTTGATTTTTGTGCATGGTGAAAGGCAGTATCCTAGTTTCATTCTTTTGCATGTGGCAGTTCAGTTTGCCCAGCACCACTTATTGAACAAGCTGCCTTTATCCCATTGCATGCTTTTTGCTCCTTTGTCAAAGATTAGTTGTTCATAAGCTTGTGTGTTTGTTTCTGGGCTTTCTATTCTATTCCATTGCTCTATGCGTCTGTTTTTGTTCCAGTACCATGCCGTTTTTATGATTGTGACTTTGTAGTAAACTTTGAAGTCTGGAAGTGTGATCCCTCCACTTCCCTTTTTTTTCAGTTAGGAGGGCTTTGGCTATTCGAGGTTTTTTGTGTCTCCATATGAATTTCATCAATTTTTTAATCTGTAGATTGCTTTTGTTTGGTAGGATGGCCATTTTGATGATGTTAATTCTTCCAATCCATGAGCAAGGGATGCTTTTCCATTTCTTTGTATCTTCTTCTATTTCTTTTAGCAGTGTTTTGTAATTTTCTTTGTAAAGGTCCTTCACCTCTTCTGTTAGATTTATTCCCAAGTAATTAATTTTTTTGGTTTCAATTATAAAGGGGATTTTTTTTAATTTCTTCTTCTTCAGCTTGGTTGTTTGTATAAAGGAAGGCTACTGATTTTTGTGTGTTGATTTTGTATCCTGCTACTTTGCTGAACCGGCCGATTAGCTTGATTAGATTTTCTGTAGAGCTTTTGGGTTCTCTATGTATATTATCATATCGTCTGCAAACAGTGATAATTTTACTTCTTCTCTCCCTATTTGGATACCTTGTATACCTTTTTCTTGTCTTGTTGCTCTGGCCAGGACTTCCAATGTTATACTGAAGAGCAGTGGTGAAAGAGGGCATCCTTGTCTTGTTCCAGATCTTAGGGGAAAGGATTTTAGCTTTTTGCCATTGAGAATGATATTGAATATGACAGATATTAAATTTAGGTAGTTTTTACTCTCCCTGTTGAAAATGGTCACCTTCCTAGGCCCTTTGTCAGAATCATACTGTCTACCTGGCCTAGTAGTGGCTTATCAGGCTTTTCTTTGCAGTCAGGATGCTTTTCTTACCCCCTTATTCCAAAACCATGTTATTTTTGCCATTATCAAGAAAATTTCAACACCAACAGAAAGTCCAGGAACTCACTAATGATCCTTTGTCAGAGTTTTAATTTTTGTTTTTTATACAAAGGTCATCTAAGTGAAAAGTCCAAACTGAGAACCATATCGTACATGACATAGCTTCATTCCTGGTACAGTGCTAAATCTGGGACAGAGAGCTGACCATTGGATTGGAGAGCTGTAATTTCATATCCACATTATATATATAAAGCCAGTCTTAATTGCAAAATCTCAGCATTCTTTAATAATAAAGCTAAAGCTTCTGTTTTTGAGTTTACACTTAATTGAAATAGCAAACTCCTGCCTTTACTTTACAGATGTCTTACAAATTCTACCTTTCATTTTAATCTGTGCTTGCAGGGATGGTATGACATCCAAGTTTGATGTCTGAGACTTAATTGCTACTTGCTCAGCTCACAAAGTCACTTAAACCTAAACTCATTGATTATGTCCCAAGCTGTCCATCTGGGTTGTGTGAGTTAGTAGACAGAGAGAAGATCTCTGGACTTAGAACTGAGGTTTCTAAAGATGGGCTTGGGAGACATGCTTCTCAGACAGTCAGCCACTCTTCCTGTCCAGGGAATTGTATTCCTCTTGCCTCGGTATATTCAGATGGTTAGGTCCCTGGCACCACATCTTTATACATGGCCCAACTTCCTCTACTCCCCTCTCCTCAAAGACATAGAGGACATGTGACTCAAGTTACACAATCTCTTTCCTGGAATGGGGGACTTTGAACTTATCAAATTTCTGAATAGTGATTAAATACTAAATAGTGATTAAATACTACCATGAAATCAGTATGAAAGAGAATACTGTTTTCAAAGAAAGATAAGAGTGAAGAAGCTATGTAGCAAAGACAAGAAATGCAGAAAGGGTATATCTTAATATTGCCCAACTTTCCAACTTGTGTCTCTCTCTAAGAATTGCCTATATTTTTGCCTTTTAAGGGCAAAAGACGGGGCCTTTCTGGGGGCACAATGGGTCAAGCAATGCACTATGAAGTGCATTGTTGTTGTTGTTGTTGTTTTGTTTAGAATGCTAAAAATATCTAATCTCAATGGGAATATGAGGATGCTGGAATCAAGTTAGGATGAAATAAGTTTAAGTATTTCTTTTTCTTGGAAGGATCCTTCTTACTGATCTGGTCCCACCTGCATTATTTTTCCCCAAAGCAACAATTAGAGAAACAGTTTTTGCCTTAGGCTGGCCAGAGGTTTGCACTGCCTCTAACTTTCCCTTCTGCTCTAAAGAAATCCTGCCATTGAAGAACTTTGCCCTGTACTTAGACCTTTATGCCCTGCCTTAGAAAACAATCTGGGGTTTCCTTTAATCATACACAGTCCTAATAGTCCTAATTCCTACCACAGAGAAATTGAAATTTCTGATATTGATATATGCCCTTTGAACAGATGTCCTTCTATAAAAACTGGCATTTGCAACAACTGCTTTTGGGAAAGAAAAAGAAGATAGTATCAAGAGTACTAGTACTATGGAAAGTGTGACTAAAGCAGCTAACATGGGAGCAGAGAACACATGCAAGAAGAATGCACAGGGAGACCTGACAATAAGACTATGTATACAATTCATCTTGGTCTTGTGAAAAAAGAGCTAAAGCCAGATTTCTATAATATCTCAAAAACAGTTTGTTTTTCTTGCTGTATTTTCCTCCTATTAAGTTGAAGTTCTTGTGTCAACAGGTATACTTGCTCAGTTAATAGCATGATCTGAGGAGAGTGTGCACCATTTCAAAACCGGCCTCACACATTGCTCAGAGGTGGACTCATATTGACTGAACTCCAATCTGAAAACAGAATACTAATATATTTATTTAATGACATAAAATTATGTAAAATAAAATGCCAAGAGGCCCATACACTCAGTCCAGTAATCCAGAAGTTCAGTTCCTTTAGGTATATTAACTACCCGGAGAACCCCCGTTGTAATAACAAACTGACTAGTGAATATATAATCAAAACAAAGTGTGTTAGTTAACGAATGTATTTCTCTACAATAGAGAATATGGGATATTCATTCTCTATCACCCACCCCCTTCCAAGATGTTTTAAGCCATCTTTACACCTTGACATTGACTTGCTTTTGATATGTCAATAGTCTCAGTTAGTAATCTGTCTCATGGTCAAGGAAGATATCTTTTTATTATAGAGAAAATGCATTACCTGTTTGCTTTAAATGTTTAATTCTAGGTACCAAATTACCTCTTTATCACCTGATTCTTGAAAGATGTCTTATTAAACATACAGGAAATTGCAGTGCTATCCACTTGTGCTACTTTGAGTATCTAAGATTCTTGGTACCATCTTTCAGGCTTCTAATGCTTGATACTCTATAACCAAGTCACAGAATGAATGAGAGTGGTATACCAATGATTGGAAAGGGAAAGATTGCGGGCTTAGAAGAAAAAAAATGGAACAAAAGGAAGAGAGAATAGAAATACAGATCGTCTCAAGATTCATGCATTCAGTTTCCAAAGAAACAACAACTATATAGATAATATGAATATATATACACATATATAAATCCTAACATATTTCCATGCCAAACTTGGTATTATATCCATATCTCAGGGGACAACTTCTCCAAGTCACCTCTCAGTCAATGATTCTGTTTTAGCAGATTCACTGTATTTTGTTTACAAAACCATGTTTATGTTATGTAATTTTCCCTATGTTTTATAAATCAGGGTAAACACGAGATATTAAAGAATTTGCACTGGCAATAAAATGCACTGTTCTTGTATATTTAATTCATTCAGTTGAGAAAAAGAGGGAACACATAAGATATGCCAATAGCAGAAAATCATTAACCTGAATTGAATTCTTGCTGGACATAATATAAGCCAGCTGATTATGCTCAGTTACAAAGGAAAATAACAAAAGAAAGAACATCTAAGGACTACTGGAAATGCAATACTGATGATCATATATAAAAGGGAAGATATAATTGGGAATTTTAAAATACTTGTGTCCTTTAAGATTGAGATTTTCTTAGAAGGTGTGTCTGTTGCTCTATTTTCATATTTTTCACTTTCTTGAATACTTTCAGGTATACATTAAATTTGAAAGATACTTTTCAGTGTTCTCTAGAAAATAAATTAACAAAATACCCAAAGATCTTGAGACAACATTTCTAAAAGACTGAAGAACAGGTGAGCCATGTCAAACTTTGTTACATTCTGCTAGCAGAGGCCTGCCTAAGATGAGGAAAGTGGAGGAAAATCTCTGTGAGGAAAGATATTCCCACCCACTGCCCCCCCCCCCAGCAACAGTGAGATGATCATGTTAATAAAGGTTACACACGACTTTGCTATCACAGTAGCCAGATTGTGCTATCTCTCTGGAGACATGCTCACACCAGGAAGCACAAGTCAAACGGTGAGTCTCTTCTTAAAAGCTACTCTCCTAGCTATATCTCACTGATTAGTAAGGACCTGGCATCAGAATCTGAAAATTGAAAGATAATGAGAGAGTAGAATTCTTAGAACCAGCATCACCATCTGTCTGAAGCCTACTTTAACATTTCTAACTTATGTATTAAAATCCCCAAATTACCACACTTCAAGCTTCATCCAATGAAGGAAAAGCATGGCATCATCATGAGTGGGAAGAGTCATGATAAAAGAGAATTCTGGGAAGTTAAGGTACAGATAAGTCAGCCCAAACAGAATTCAGGTGTCTAAGCAATGCACTATGAAGCACCCACAGCCACTGCAGCACAAGTTCAATTCCCGGCCAGAAAGCTCAATATCGCACAGCAGACCTCTCCTGTCTTGACCACTGCTCCCCTCAGCAGTGTACTTCAGCCAGTCTGCCTGTTCTGTTCCCCACTATGGTGTATTCTCTCATACCCCTCCCCCACATACCTCTGGCCTATACCCCAGTTCTTAGCTGCATAAATAAATAAATCTTTAAAAATAAAAAAAAGAATTCAGGTGTTCCCCGATTCTACACTACCTTCTGTCTATGTGACTCCTGCAAAGATATAGACTCCTAATGCTGTGCTTTGTGTCATAGGTAACACAACCCAAGTTATGGACTCAGAAAACTTGGAACATGTTATATAAACAAGTGCTGGAAATGTGGAGAAATGGGAGCTTTTGTATATAGGTAGTGGGAATATAAATTTATAGAAATACAGGGAAAGATTTTTTGGGGGATTGTCTTTAAGCAGTAAGAAGAATGAGCACAGAGCTAAATCTACAACCACACATATATTTTGGATATTAAATAATGAGAAAAGAATGAACATTGCATAAAGCTACATATAACATCACTTACTAAAGTGTAAGACATAAAGAACAATATTATACATTTAAATGGGCATATATATTTATAATAAAGGTTGGCAACTATGAAAAAGAAAGATATGCCAACTTCAAGATATTAGTATCATGGTTGAAGGAGGGAGAGAAGTTAAATTGAAGCAGGGTCAAAAAGGAACTTCAACTGATGTATCATGTTTTATCTCTTTAGAAAGGAAAATATGGCAAAATGTTAAGATTTGTTTAAATTGGATGACGGCAGATTGAGTACACACATTTACTTTCATTCCCTCTCAAATTCCGCTAAAATGATAATAAATGTAATTTTAAATCATAACTAAATGGAGAAAGAATGGGAAATGAGACAACAGAAACAAATTTTTGAAACTGGAAAGCAGATGGGATTTCTGAATTCAAAGAACTGAGACAGGGTAATCCTATGCTGATAGTGGAGGAAGCAGAAAAACAACTTGATTTTCTCAGCAGGCCCCCTAAAAAAGTTGAGAAACTGGCAATACAAAGTATGCTGGAAGTGCAGGTGAAAATGGAGCTAAAGTAGATCAATGGGTTGAAAGTCTGTTTTCATGGCCGTTAGATCCTCAGATCCCTGTCCCTCTCCGAGCAGCAGCAGGGTGACCGTACTTCTCACCTCACCTCACCTGAAAAACTCTAAATTGATTTTCTAGTCCTCGGCCAGAAGACAGCTAGCATCAGAAGCATCATACTGAAAACAGGGCTGAGACAATTTTGTTTTAAATCCAAAATGCATAGTCCACTTCCCTCACTGGTTCATACAACAGTAGTATGTCCATTAATCTCCACATAAGACATTGAAAGGATTTTCTCTGGAAGATATGACTAGCCCAAGGAATGATTGATTGACTTATTTTTGTACTTCCTGAATGTAAAGCCCATTCTCAGTCCATAAGCCATACAAAAACAGTTACAGGGATGTGATCTGCTAACTTTAGACTGTTTGATAGCAACAGTGTAGCCAAGCGATAGCCGAGCAATGCATTCAAGCTCCTGAGGGAAAATTATTTCCAAACAAGAACTCTATACTCAGCCAATCTATCCAGTAAGCTAGCAGGAAAGACATTTTTGACTTAAGTAGGACCTCAAAAAATTTTTCTTCTAAGTACCACTTTTCAGAACACTGCTGAGGCATCTGTGCCAACAAAAAGATAATGTAAATTAACATTTAATTCCGTTTAAAAAAATGTAACATAAAACAAATTTTAAAAAAAGAAATACCATCAAGAAATCTTGGATGAATCTAGACAAAGATAAAGGAAATCTGTAGTATAATAATGAGGATAGATATCAGGAAAGAATTCATGCCTTATTAGAGCAGGTTCAAGTCTCCAGAAGAAATTTCTTCCCATAGATGAAATTAATAGCATGCCTAATACAACTAAAGATATTGAGAGATGATTTAGACAAATGGCTGTTAGGGAGTAATTAAAGATAAGGGTGAAGAAAATAAGAGCTAATTAACAACCAGAGAGGAAAAAAAATACCCAAAAAGTAAAAGAAAATTACTGGCTATCATAGCTTAGCTGTGGAGAGTACTACTTGTCACAATATAAGCAATGACTACTTGGTCTCAAAAATCACAATATATTAGGATGATAGGGAAAGCACGAAATAGTAGGAAATAATTAAGGGAACTAAATCCTTCTCTTTCAAATTGGGAAGTCAAATGTAATCACTCTCCCCATAAAAAGAATTTCCAATATGTCATTTAATGATATGAAATAATTAAAAAAAATGTTTAGCAAAAGGCATTATAAAATGTTGTCCTTGAATTGAGGAAAACGGAAGCAAATTTTTAATTAAAACTAAATAATGAATAATAATGTGATCTTTGATCTGAGCTGTCTATACATTACATACATCCTATTTTAAACTTTTATACTATGGACCATTCTTTATATATTAGTATGAAGAGCTATCATAGACAATTTTTTTAATATTTTTTATTTATATATATTTGACATCAATTGTAATCCCTATGTATTCCCAATCACCGTAACACCAGTGCATCATCACCTCAGTCCCCTGTGCTCCCGTCTGCCCTCAACCCTCCCCCTCTTTCCTCCCACCAAGTGTCCCCAGTTTGTCTTTTTCTTTTCATTTTTGGTTTTTGTTTCTTTCTTCTTGTTGTTATTATTATTGTTGTTGTTCTTATTCCTTTCCTTGATCCTCCTTTGGTTCCCTTATATTCCTCCTTGGGGAGGAACCATCTGGTATTTTCCTTTTGCCTTCTGACTTACTTCGCTGAGCATAACCCCTTCCAGTTCCATCCATGTTCCTATGAATGCGTCTAGTTTTTCATCTTTGATTGCTGAGTAGTATTCCATCATGTGTAAATCATAGACAATTTGAATACTTTAAAGTTTTTATCATTAAGACTGCTAAAACAAAATATATTGAGCATTTTTACTTTAATAAAAATATTTATGGAGATTCTTTAAATCAATTTTTATAAAAATCAAAAGACTGCTTCACTGATAAAACACTTCTCTTTTCCTCTAATATATTTTACTCATCTATAATATATGAAACTCAGCTGTACTGAGTTCTTAGGGCCACGAAGAAGAGACAGACAGATTCCTCACAATAGGAAGTTGTTGAAGGAACATAAGGAGAAGAGGAAAGTTCTTTATCAGCAATCACCCTTTATACTGGATATTTGTCATATTTTGGCCACTAACATCTGAACCTCCCCTTCTATAATTGGAAATTGTTCTCCTTATGAGTTCCAGCAGAATAGAAAAACTGCCTCCATTGTAATCTGAAATCACTTACCCACTTTCTCAGACTCCTCCATGTCACTTCTGGCCTAATCTCTAGCCTTCTACGTAATTGTTACAGGGACCCCGTAGCTTTTTAATACAATGCTTTTCTGTTTAAATAAGCCTCAACTGATTTCTACTGTTCACAACTAGGAATCCTGAGATTCTATTTCCAGAACTTGGAAGTGAGATCAGTCTGCATTTAAATGTAGAATTGACAGAAAGATGGAAATTCCTCTCTCTAAATTCTCTACCCCAAACCAAGAGCAACCCAACATAGGAACGAGGTTGAACAGCAAGAAAAAAGTTGGGAACTGATGACCCCTTTCTCTCCGTGCTTAGTTGCTAGCCCTTGATACAAAGATGAAAAATATGTGGCTTAAGTGTTTGCCTGGTATACCTTGGAACATAAAAGATATATTTACCAAAGCTATTTTTTAAAAGAAAAATTTCAGGAAGATGGCATTGTCAAAAAAGAAACCAAAGCATAATAAAATTTTTATGAGTTATTTTTTTGTCAGTTCCTGTAAGGCAGCACCAAGCTGGGAGTGAGTAGGCATGCTCTGCCAATAAGAACCAAAGAAAGATGTTTATAGGGAAAAGGTAGGAACAAGGTAAGGAAATTATTGATTGGCTAGAGCTTAATACTTAAGTGACTATTGTGATTGGTCATCACTAGCATTTTGATTTCCTAACCTTGAGACATTCACAGACTTAGATTTTGCTTTGATATATTGACTCCCATGAAGCTAGTATCACATGGATACAACAGTGTCATATCTATCAGTACAACAATTTCCTTATTTAATTAATCTAACAGTTTGACAATTTCTTGCATCTTTCAGGGAGATCCTATAAGAGATAAGTTTAGTATCTAGCTGAAAAGCAAATACCAAGGGAAAATACAACTTTGCTAATAAAAAGCCTTTCCTTGGCCTGAAAGTCCAATAATTTTTGAATCGTCCAAGCTTTAAACTTGAAGAGGAATTCTCTTCACTAAACCAAAAGGAACCCAGCATAAGCACTTTAGTTGAAACTTGGCAGGAGAAAAAAATAGGCTATGGGGAAGCCTGACCACTCAGGCCTCAACCCATTAAATACCTACTTTCTGGAGACAAAGATCTGACTTGAAATAGTACCTCTTCATCTGAAGCCATTGTTATGAATCGCTTCACAAAGGAGCTCATTAAGTGGAAATCACAAAAGTAAGCAGATCAGAGTTCTGTAGAACTCAAGGCCTTACAGACCATGAAAGATCTCCTGTGCTACCTTCAACTCTCTCTTTCCCCAGATGGAGTCTTCTTCCCTCCCTGTGTTGGTTTTATTCTTCCCTACTAGGTCTTAACTGGACTTTCTCTGCACTTAAGGAGAAATGCCAGCCAAAATCCCCCATTGTTTTCTTCCTGTACCTCATATCAGTCTTTCAGTTAAAATGCAAAAAATCTTAGGGAAGTACTGTGACTGGACCAGGCTGGGGCAGATGCCCATACATGGATTGATGTTAATCAGAGTGACTGGTTATAAAGAATTACAATTGGTCCAATTTGTAAATGGAATGGAAGAGGGCTAAGAAAGGCTGTCCCAGAAGGGAGGAAGCTACAAGCAACTTCCTGATACCCTCATTCCATCTTGAGTCATCCAATTGACAACCCTATGAGGTTAGTACAGCCTTTTGTGAGTTCATCTATAAATAAGAGGAATACTACATTTGTAGAAGTCAAATTCCTAATTTATATATAGTCAGATATGACAGGACTCACACCCAAATCCATCTTATATTGTAGCTCATGCTTTTAAAATTATATATAAATATATCCAGGGTTGTGCTGTTGTTGCAAAACATTTCAAAAGTAAATTCCAATAAATAGAGACAAAAGCTACTTTCACTAAGGACAAGATTTTTGCAATTCTTCTGGTTTTTTTTTTCTTTTAAAATGTGCAATAAACAAAAAGAAAACACGTAGTTGAGTTTATAAGAAACCATGAGACAAGAGAAAAGGTAAGAAGACTAATTCATTGAAATAAGAAAATATAGCTTTATAATTTTTTATAAAAGAACAACACTTCAAATAACAATAACATTTACTGAACATTTACTGTGTGCTAGGCCCTATTCTAAATATCACATGTCTCTATACATTTAAGCTTTACAGCATGTTAAGCAAAATTAATGTGGGATCTTAGATACCTTTGTGAAAAATTTCCAGTTGTGTTATCTCCTTATAAAGATATAACTTTTCATACTCCTGGCTTTTTCCTAGATCACATTACCTTTCTCACCCCATCATATAGCATTAAAAATAGCAGCAAATGATTAGCTGAGGCAACCCTCAAAAAACTGTGTAAGATCTTAGACTCCTGGGTGTTCAAGAATTTGGTCACCTCAGACCCCTCCAGGATGTGTGATGTCTGCTGCTGACCGATTGCTGCTTCACTGCTTTGTGACAAATACTCTGTTCTCCATCCACGTCACAGCATCACAGTACCAGCTTCTTTCTCTCCAAACCCTCCCCACTTCCCAAAATCTTGACATAGTTCCTTAATCAGTCACTTCTCCTTCAAAATCACCCTCATCTCCAAGTCCTCTGCCAGCTCCTCCATCCCTAGCTGACTATCGCCCTGCCCTCTGTGTGCTGGCTGACCTCTCTAACTCATCACATGGGCTCAGACTGAAAGACTCCCCTCATTTGTCCTTGGATGTTCCCTATCTGCTCCACTGAATTCACATTTGCTTTTTGTTTCTTCTTTTTCTCCTCTTTTTATGCCCCACTAGGTACTTCTGTTATTTTTCTGAAGATTGTTTTGCTCTTTAAGCTGGAGACTGTACCCCTTGCCCTGTAGGCTCCTCTGTTGTCCTATGTTATGAATTATCAACTATTCACTGCCAACAAAAAGCCTCGAACCAAATCATTTGCAAAAAAATAAATTTTCTTCACCAATATTTAGCTTCATTTCTTATATAAAAATTGAATCTAGTTACAAATATGGCATCTTCTTTAACACATTCTGATGTCAACTGATTCACCTTCAACTGAGTGTGATGTGTGAGGAAAAGTGTTTTCAAAAATGCCTCTTGGTTCTCTCTGACATGGAAGGGAATTCAGGACTGGGGACAAGGGCTAAGGCAGAACGGTGGCTCTTAATAAGGCTCTGTTATCAATAAATAGCACTTGACTTCCCCTATCTACACTCTTTATAGAATCTGAAATCCATGTATATAGTAGTCTGTTTTCATTCCCTTTCATTTGACTGAAAGTCATGGGCAAAACGAGTCCAGGTCCCATATCCATATAGCTTCTTGCATATGGAATTGATGCAGAGCCCAAGACATGCAGTGGCTACAAGGACCCCTATTTTTGATGTTCAAAGTTATTCAAACTAAACTGATAGTCTTAAATAACAGAAATCATGTGAGGTGATGTCAACAGAGCACCTTGAAGAGGCACTTGCTGCTGAGACAAGGAAAGAGGGACCCTGGATCATACCCAGGGCTCACCACATGTGCATGGCTTGTCTTGGGGAACGCTGGTACTCCTGTGTGTCTAGGTTTCCATGGTGTTTCATGCAACTGAGAGCACTGATGTGACCTATCAGAAATTCAGGGTACTGAACAGAAAACGGAAGATTTTTGGAAATAAAATGTGACTTTTGGGTAATCTTCCCAAATTTTATGGTTCTATGACCTTACTGGCTTGAAAATTTACTTAAAGATTTTGGCACTTAACAGGGAAAGAATAGGTTTCTCATAAACAAGTTGAAAAAATTCAGTAACACTCTACCTTGAGTATTTTTTAATGTGACTATTTTTTTACTCTATACTCTTTCTTTGTGACCAAGAAAGACATGTATGTATATATATATATAACTCTCTCACTTTCAAACCAATAAATATTCTTAAGGATAATTTAAGATGTCTTCCATCAGAGACCCTAAGCAACCATTCTAGTTCACTTGTAGAAGAATTGCCTTAAGTTACTACTACATATAGGACCTCACATATACCGTATAGGTGAAATTATTTTTGGTTGTCCCTTGCCCTGGCTAAAACCCTGTGCTATTCATAAATAAAAGACAATTGGCAGATGATCAACCTCATCCTTCATTTACCTAAATCCACATATGATTATGAAGATAAGGAACAATAAACCTATATAATAATTTATCGTAATAGTAATGAAGCTGTCTGTATCTTTGCCTACATTTACCCTCCATTCTTTTTTTCCTACTCTTTGCTAGTTTTCAATTTATTAGATACTGACATAATGTAGCATTTTCACAAATTGCTTTTAAAAAGATCAAAGCTTTCTTTTTAATGGGTCCTAACTATTACTGTTTCTAAATGACAAAGCAAAAAAAGATTACTTTCAACTGAATATTGAAACACTTATTATAATAAGTTATAGTAAGCCCAAGACATTAAAAGTCATCAAAATACCTGACTTAGAGATTTGTATTTGACACTTGGTATATGGGAAAGCTTGGCATGCAGTAGTATTGTAAAATATTAGTGTTTACAAGACAACCCTCTTGAAAGCAGTATGTCTTGAACAGGTCATGTAGGTCATTATCCTAAATAACATTTCATAACATTCCTTCAATAGTCGATCCTTTTCATGGGCTATTCTAAAGATAAACTATTTCTTTGTTAAACTGAAGCTCACTCCATACTCCTAATTTCTTCAGCATTAAGGCATTTATATTCCTTGCTCTCACCAAGTCTCTTCCTGAAAAACTATAAGGCTACTTTTCTTCTTTCAACAAATATCTCACTTTCTCTCTCCATCCTCCCCTTCTGGACCCTAAAAGCCACAGAGAATTTCTTAGCTTCTCTTTCTTTACCTCCTAATTATCAAAGTTATTATCGCTCCTTCCTCTTCAATTTGTACTTTCTGTCATCCATTTTGACCTAGTCCTTCAGCCTGGCCCTATTTTCCTCTCCTTCAAAGTTCCCTTTCCATGAGGTGGCCCTTAACTGATAATATACAACCATCATAATCTGTTCTTTCTGAGATACCTCCTCAGGGTTTTTTTCCTTTGCAAAATTGTAATAGTTTCTTCACTATCTTTCTGTCATTCATCTCCCCAGTCCTTTCCTCTTTCTTCCCCTAGTTCACTACATACTCTATCAAACTATAAGTGATCCTAGATAGTTAATTCATCTCCTTCATGAATCAGTCTAACAGGAATTATTCACTCATGAGCAAAGTCTGAGTGGTCATCACCACAAGCCAATGAAGTTCTTATTATCATCACTCAATTCTAGAGATAAGGTAGTCAAAGCACAAAGCAATCAAATGACTTTCCAAGTTTACAAAGTTAGTATGTTCCAAAGCCAGGGTGCAAGCCTAAGGGGTATCTAACTCCAAAAACATGACCATTCACCTGCACCATGCAGCTTTTGCATGGAATGGTGCCATGGCCTCTTGTGGTTTATCACTAAAGTACTGCTTAAAACTAATCTTTAGAGGATTTTGGTTTAAGATGCTTTACATGCAAATGTATCATTTTGCCTCAGAATAATAAACATGGGTTTTATAGAAAATATCAAACATATGCTGGGGGATATCATTTTGCATTCCTAAGGACAGTGAACATAATCAAAATTATACACACTCTCCAAGAAAAGAATAGCTCTTCGCCTGCTGACTTTTTTCGTTCCCATACAGAAACCTTTTGTCATTCCTATAAATTACTATACAGGAGTAAATAAATGTTTGCCTTAAGAAAAAGACACTTTTAAAAATAAAGGATTCCATTCAGAAAGGAAGAAATATTTTTATTGTTGTATTAGAACAGTGGAATTGTCTATGACTTGTCAAAAGTCTCTCCAGTGTTTTTCATTACTTTTTCATTAATAAAACAAATAAATCATCTTTCCAAAAAAAAAAAAAAACCCACAAGAATTTCTTACTGACGCGGATAACCTGGAAAAACAAAGTGAAGGAAGGAGTAAATCTAAAAGTAGACAGTCCACCATAGCAGCAGCATGGACAGTAAGGCCAGGAGGCACAGACGAAGGGAACGGAGTGTCACCAGAGCTCGGGGTGAAGCACATGAGCACAAAGAGAGCTCAGGAAAAGCTCATCCTAACACACTGCTGAGTCAGACAAGGAAAGGAAAGCATGTCTTCAATAAACACAGTGGGAGGAAAACAACATTTGAGAAGGATAAAATGCCACTTCTCCAAGAAAGGGATTCAAGCAATGATCATTTTGCCCAGGACTGAGAGAAAATCACAACAGAAATTACTGAGTCTCCAGTTTGAATAGGATTCTACATGAAAAACTTAATAAAATCACAGAATCCTAAATGAGTACAGTAATTTAGAAATTATTTCATCCAACCTTCTCATTTTGTAATATTGCATATTCTATATTGCAAAAAAAATCCACTGGATTTGTCACCAGAAAACATAAAAATGTGAAATAATATAGTAAAAGTGAGTTACTATATAAAAGTATTTTCATCATCATTGTTATCTTGTGTTAATAATCTTCATTCAACCATGAAGGAGGAAGGACAAATGTTAGTATCCCAATTTTGCCTGTGAAAGAAATAAGGCTTAAAGAGTCTAAACAAATTATATACTCTAGCAAGTGATAGAGAAATGTGACTAGTACTCACCTAGAAGCTTTCTTATCTCTAGATGTAATATATTTACTATTATTTCTTTGAAGATTTAAAATTACATTGGAAAAAGAGTTTGGTGAGAAGTGACACCTGAGTAATTATAGCTAAAACACAGAAACCAAGACCAACATCTTTTTTAAAAGAGGATCAAACAGAATAATCAGATACTACCTTTAAGTTTATAAGCCTAATTTTAAAAGGATTAAACTTCTTTCCTGGGAAATTACTTTCTTCTGTGAAGCTGCTTTCCATCCACTGCTTTTTATTTATTTATTCCCTAAAGAGTTTAAATAAAGATAATAAATTGTATGATCAATAGAAACAACAAAGTTGCTTTGCTTAAAGCTAATAATAGAGTATATAGATTTGCCATGAATATTTGAAAAGGTCCGTCAAAGAAGTTTAGTCTCCCCCATCTCTGCCCCTCTCTTTCTCTATATATCTTTTCACAAACTAATTCCTAAGTCTCCACATTCAATTAAAACCACCCACAGCCAGGAGGTTAATTTATTGCCAATAGAAGGGGAGCCACAGTTAGCCACGTGTCAGTAAGTGCCCAGGAAGAGGCTCAGGGCTACCTAAAGTAATTCAGAAGGGCCTCCCTGGTGGTACAACAGTTTGAGTGCTACACTGTGAAGCATCCACAGCACATCAGCACAGCACAGCACAGCAGCAGGAGTTCAATCTCCAGGGGAGGGGACCCACATGGCACAGCAGACCTCTCCTGCCTCACCCACTGCTCGCTGCTCCCCTCAGCAGTACGTTTCAGTCAATCTGCCTGTTCTGCTCCCCACTCTGTCTCTGGTGACTCCTCTCACCTCCCTCAACTCTGACCTGTGTTCCAGCTCTTGTATGCATAAATAAATCAATCTTTAAAAAACAAACAAAAAAAACATAAAAAAAAAAGTAATTCACAAGCCTGAGGGCATAGGAGTCTGGCAGCTTTTAGGTAAGCTTTGGGGCACCTTTTTATTGTTGCTATTATTTGTTCCATATGTTTGCGTGTGTGTGTGTGTGTGTGTGTGTGTGTATGATGGGGGGGAGAGAGAGAGAGAGAGATAGGGAGAGAAATATTTTGCATAAGCTCTATCTTAAGAAAATTTTAAGTGCATAGAACATTATTTACTGTAGGCACAATGTTGTACAGTGGATGCCTAGGATTCATTCATCTTGCATTACTGAATGTCATACCTATTAAAAAGTAACTCCCAACTGCCCTTTCCCTCAGCACCTATAAAACACCATTCAATTATCTGTATATGTTTTACTATTTTAAATATTTGATATAAGTAGAAGTATGGGTTATTTTCCCTTCTGTGATAGGCTTATTTCATATAACATATGTCCATGAAGCATATGAAGGGGAGAAATATGGCATATACACATGCAATATGATGCAAGTATAGTTTAGGGATACATTTATCAAGCTCATGCTACCCACAATGAACCTAGACAAACTTTTGTATGTAAATGATTTGAATCTCCAAAATTCTTACAGAAAACCTTTATAAAAATTCAAGGTTACTGTAGTTCAGTATCTGCTTCAAGATGCCAAAATTTAAATCATTTGGGTACCATAGTCTAAGGGTTTCTTCTCCTTTTTCCCATCTCACTCTCTCCACAACAATGAACTAGAAAGCACAAGACATGAGTCCTAGTCACAGTTCTGCCAAGGATTAAGTGCCCTTGAATGGGGCCATTCTTCATACTTATCTTTGGCAAGCAAAGAGACCAAACATACAAAACAGCAAGAGATTTATTGGCAGTTGGAAAGGAAGAACAAGAAACCTCTCCAAGTGAAGAGGGTCCCAAATGGGTAGCCACTGAAGTGGTAAGAAGTAGTATGGGTATAGTGGGCAAAGGGTAGGTTTTTACCATCGGATGTCTCCATGTTGTGTCTCTTGCTGGGTCGAAAGGGTTCTCCCAGGCTACTGGGGTCCACTAAGTTTGTAGGGTCTTCTAGGCTACCCAGGCCCACTGAATTTGCCCATGTTACCTTCCTGAAACTAGCTTTGGTCCATTGCTTTTTGCTCTTGTGTTGGTGTTCTGAACATTCCACTCTTTACTGAGTTGAGGTGGGAGGCACCCTCCTGGTCTGGCATTGTTCCCCAATCACATTGATAAATGAACACAGGGCACCTGGGCTTGGTGGGGGCAGGAAGAGAGGGTGCCCTCTAGTTTTTCAGCCAGGCTGATAAGTGGATTTAGGGGCTTGGGGCATCTTGTTCCTAACTGATGTCCTATACCCACTTCCTAACTTCCTTCCTCACCAGTGTTCTTTGTTGTGTGAAAGAATAAATTTAAATCTCAAAGGACCTCTATTTCCTCACTAGTAAAAGAGTTACACTAAATGCCTTCAAACATCTATATATCTGAGATTTTAAAATAGCAGTAACACTATTTTTTTATTTTTGTTGTATGTATTTGACATCAATTGTGGTTCCCATTTCCCACCAGCGTTTCACCAGTGCACCATCAACTCAGTCCCTTGTGCTCTTTCTGTCCTCATCCCATTCCCTCCCCCAACACTATTTTTTTAACCAACTTTTCAGAATAGCATTATTTTGTTAAGATAAGGCAGAGTTTTCCTTCTGACATGATGGAGAAACTGATAGGGCAACCCACAGTCAGATAAGACTGGAAAAAAGAAGGAAGGTTTTAGAGATGCATCAAAACTTGGAAGAGATACAGTAGGTTTTCCATTTTTTAACTTTATACTGAAGACAGATCACATTTTGACACACAAAAATCAAAGTAGAAAATAAATTTTCCATTCTTCTGAACTGAAAAATCATAAGACAATCTAGGAGTCTCACAAGACATGAGAAACTGAGGAAGATAGAAAAAAAGGAGCCCAAGAATGGGAACTGGAAAGCCACAAATTGGGGTACACACTACCCAAGCATCTTGCATAGTACATATTTGCTGAAACCAATGGAATTACATGAACCCAACAATGAAATATGTAGGAAAATCTTGGACTCTAAATAATTTTTGTACTTCTAAATAATCCATAAGTCAAAGAAATAAGCCATAAGGTTCATTAGACTTATTTTAGAATCTGTAGAAACAAAAATATAAAAAATGTAAAATATAGCAGAAAGCAGAGTTAGAGAGAAAATTACAGATTAGGCACAGAGATTTACACATATAGATAAGGCCTAAAGATCTGTTACCTAAGTCTCCAACTCGTGAAGCAAGAAAAAAAGGAAATAAAGCCAATATTATAAAGATAACTATAGAAATAACTTAAATAAAGACGATGCAAACAATAGAGAAAACTGACAAAGTCCACATATGCTGTTTTTTCAACATATGAATAAAAATGACAGAGCCATCACTACATGGATCAAAAAAAGGTGAAAACTCAATTCATTAATAAATATCAGGAAGGAAACAGCGATTATCAGTGCAGACACTACAGCTAATAAAAGGACAAAAGAAAAAATACTATGATCTGATTTTATGCTAACAAGTCCAACAACTTAGTTGAAGCAGACAAAACGCTTGAAAAAAACTTAACAAAATGAAACAAAAGTCTTATGCATTCTATCTGTTCAAGAAACATATTTCTTTTTAAAAAAATCTTGCCACCAAGAAAATTCAGACAAATTCTCTCATAAATTCTATACAACATTCAAAGAAGAAATAATATCTCTTTTACGTAAACTCTTTCAAAATATAAAAGAGTAAGATATACTACCAAACTCATTTTTTGAAGCTAGTATGATCATAGCATCAGAACCTGAAAAAGACAATTGAAAAAAAAAGTATAGACCATATCTCTCATCTATAATACCCTTTAGTAATTAACAAACTATATATTTCATATATGTATGTATGTATGTATATTCATTCCCTGGTAGTGTTTATCCCAGGAATGAAAAGTTGATAAAAAAACTTTTTTGAAAAGTAGTAACTCTGCATGGTATTGGACAAAAACAGATGCATAGAGCAATGGAATAGAATAGAAAGCCCAGAAACAAACCCATAAGCTTATGAACAACTAATCTTTGACAAAGGAGCAAAAAGCATGCAATGGGATAAAGGCAGCTTGTTCAATAAGTGGTGCTGGGCAAACTGAACTGCCA
>JAGFMF010011445.1:662600-729529 GCA_019455555.1 Galemys pyrenaicus | reverse complement strand
GATGTGGAGAAAAAGGAACTCTCTTACACTGCTGGTGGGAATGCAAGCTGGTCCAACCACTATGGAAAGCAGTATGGCGGTTCCTCAGTCTACTAAGAAGGGAACTTCCATAGGATCCAGCAATCCCACTCCTAGGAATATACCCCAAAGACACAAAGACACTGATCCAAAAGAATACCTGCACCCCTGTGTTTATAGCAGCACTCTTTACAATAGGTAAGACCTGGAAACAACCCAAATGCCCAAAAACAGATGAGTGGATCRGGAAGCTGTGGTACATATACACGATGGGATACTACTCGGCAATCAAAGATGAAAAACTAGACGCATTCATAGGAACATGGATGGAACTGGAAGGGATGATGCTCAGTGAAGTAAGTCAGAAGGCAAAAGGAAAATACCAGATGGTTCCTCCCCTAGGAGGAACATAAGGGAACCAAAGGAGGATCAAGGAAAGGAATAAGAACAATAATAATAGCAACAATAAATACACAAAAACTAAAAATGAAAAGACAAAGACAAACTGGGGGCACTTGGTGGGGAAGGGAGAAGGGGAGGGTTGAGGGCAGACGGGAGCACAGGGGACTGAGGTGATGGTGCACTGGTGTTACGGTGATGAGGAATACATGGGTATTACAATTGATGTCAAATACATGTAAATTAAAAAAAATTTATATTAAAAAATATATTAAGATATGAAAAAAAATACAGTGTTTGGAATTATAAAAAAAAATAGAGCTAATCCATGCAAGCTATATATCATTATATTCTATGATCATTGTCTCCATAATGACCTAGTAAACATGTTTGGGATGCAAAAATGAAAACAATAAAACACTCCTCAGCCTCAAAAAAAAAACTATTCTAACAAAAGAAAAAAAAAAGTAATAACGCTAATTTACCATACTAACATGAAAGGAGAAAACTCACAAGACTATTTCAAAATATGAGCAAAGCAAATGACAATATTCAGTATCTAATAATGACTTTTTTAATTCACTACATGGAATATAAAGGAACTTTCTCAATCTGATAAAAGACATCTACAAAAAAAGCAATTAAAGTTACCTAGTAGAAAATATCAAATAATTTCTCCATATTAGAGAGAAAAAGGCAAGGATATGTCTTACTATTCCATTCACAATTGTAGTGAAGGTCTTAGGTGCAGTATGACAGAAAAAGAAATGAGTAATTTTTTTTTAAAGATTTATTTATTGATGCATTTAGAGCTGGGGTACAGGCCAGAGGATTCACCAGAGACAGAAAAGGGAGCAGAACAGGCAGACTGACTGAAACACACTGCTGAGGGGAGCAGCAGGTGAGGCAGGAGAGGTCTGCTGTGCCATGCAGGTCCCCTCCCTGGCAGGGGATTGAACTAGTGCTGCTGTGCCCCAGATGCCTCACAGTGTGGCGCTCAACATGCTGCATACCAGGGAGGCCCTAGTAAATATTTTAAAAGGAGAAAGTGTCTCTACTTGTAGATAACATAATTGCTTAGGTAGAAAATCTTAAAGAATCTAATAAAACTTACTGAAACTAAGAGGTAGAGAGGCACAACAAATGATGTGAGGTTAACACCAATATTTAAAGATTAAGGGTCTCCCTGATGGCATAAGGGGTTAGGCACTGTGCTGTGAGGCATTTGCAGCCACTGCAACATGAGATACATCCCTAGCCAGGGAGGGAACCCTCGTGGCACAGCAGACCTCTCCTGCCTCTCCCACTGCTCCTCTAGCAGTGTATTTGAGTAGATATGCCTGTTCTGCTCCCCACTCTGTCTCTGGTGGATCCTCTCACTCCCAAAACCTCTGGCCTGTACCCAAGTTCTTGTGTGCATAAATAAGTAAATCTTTTTTAAAAATATTTCAAGATTTAATTGTATTTTTGATGCAGGCCCAAATAATCAACAATACAATTAAATGGAATTTTAAACAATTCTATTCATACCACAAAAAAATAAAGTACTTAGGAGTGAATTTAACAAAAATTATGTAAGATTCTTCATTGGAAACTACAGAACTTGCTGAGTAATTAAAGAGAACATAGATAATTAGAGGGATATACAGTATACATGCATTTGAAGATTCAATATCATTTATATGTCAATTCTTCTCAATATGATTACAAATAAAACTCAAGAATATCTTTTTAGCAAAACTGAAAAGCTGATTTGAAAATTAAGCAATTTTTAAAGAGGAGAAAAAATAAAGAGGATTCCTGATAGTTAATATTAAGTAACAGAAACCCAGACTGTGACAGTGTAATGACATACAGATCAATGCAAATTAATGAAAACCAACACCCACTTGGTCAATTGATTTTTTTCACAAATATCCCAAGGCAATTCAATAAGAAAAGGAAAGTTTATTCAATAATAATAATAATAATAATAATAATAATAATGGAAAAATAGATATCCATCTAGGAAACAATAAATATAAACACTCCATAATATATGTAAAAAATGATTTTAAATGAAACTAATCCTTAAACGCAAAGGCTGAAACTATACTTCAGGAGAAAATCTTTGTGATCTCAGGATAGACACAAAGATTTCCTAGTTTTGGTTACAAACCCATGAATTTTAAAAAACTGATAAACTTGACTTTCTCATAACTAAAAAAATCTTTCTTCCTCAAAAGACAAAGATACAGCGCCTCCCTGGTGGCGCAGTGGGTTAAGCAATACACTATGAAGCAAACCGCAACCACTGCAGCAGGAGTACGATCCCTGCCTCCAACCAGGGAGGGGACCCACATGGCCTAGCAGACCTCTCCTGCCTCTCCTGCTGCTCCCCTCAGCAGTGTGTTTCAGTTGGTCTGCATGTTCCGCTCCCACTCTGTCTGGTGAATCCTCTCACCTCGCCCAACTCTGGCTGTACCCCAGCTCTTGTGTGTATAAATAAATCTCTAAAAAAAAAATACAAAGATACAGTAAACAAGTGTAAAAGCAAAAATCACACAATGGGAGAAACTATACAAAAAAACATATACCTAGTAAAAGACTTCTATCCAGAATATAAACTAACTACAAATTCTTATAATTAAATAATCAACCCAATAAAAGGTAGATAAGAGCTATCAAGACACTTCACCAGAGAAGGTATATGAAAGAACAATAAACCAATGAAAGGATGCTCATCATCATCACTATTCATCAGGGAAACACAAATTAAATCCACAAGATGCCATCACTGCAAATTCATCTGAATGACTTAAACAAAAAACACTGATAATCCCAAGTGCTGGAGAGAATGTAAGCATAGGTAATACATTTTTAAAGCTCATCAAATGCCTAAGATAAAATATTGGTAAATCATTTTCCTGGAGTGTGGAATATCTTGTACCCTTTCTACTTTTCTTCCAAGGTAAATCCATCGGGTAAAGTCCTTCCTTCTTTTTTTTTTTTTTTTTTGTCTTTGACAACTACCCTGATCTAATTAAAAGCTTTATGCCCTAAATTGAATGTTAGAAACTTGAAACAGTATGAACTATGTTTAAAATGCCAGAGTTTGTCTTTTAGTACAGTTTCTAAAATTGAAAATACTAAAATTATCTTTTCTTGTATTTTCAGAGGATTGGTGAAGTACTTGTATCTGAATAGTTCATCCCCTGGGCATCTCTGGCAACTGGACACACTCCCCACCCCACCTCCAAAATTGCTTCTAATGTATGGCACACATGTGGGAAGCACTGTTCAGTTCTCCCTTTAAGAAAGATCTTGCTCTTAGGAAACCAGTAGGCCAACAGCCTCCAGTTATCACATGAGCAGGATCCACTGCAAGGTTAATGTCATTGAGCACATGCTATCTTTAAACTGTTCCCAACCAATAATTATATACAATGGAAGCATGAAAGCTAGCCACTGCTAACCATCACAGGATCCTCTATTAGGCAGTCTTTGCTCCAGGGTTCTTGATTAATCTAGTTGAAACCTTCTCAGAATAGCATGAGGGTCTGGCTCTTCCAAAAAACAGTTTTCTTTCTTTCCTTCCTTCTCTCCTTTGAGGGTGTCAGAGTTGCATCATAATCTGAGGTACTCCTGACCCACTCCTACTAATGCTCCCCTTCATCCTTCACAGGCATTTCCCACGATAAATGTCATGAATGTCTAATTCTCTCTGTCATCTGCTTCCTGTAGGATCCAAAATGACACAGTGATGCATCTGCTGAGATTCATCAAAAGAAGTGATCTTTCGCCCGTCACATAAGGTAATCCAGTTTCCTTGAAGACCTTTGGATTAATATTACTTCATCCCTTCATTAATGTCAGTATTAATGAATGAAAAACTGTTAACCTAAATACTGTTTTGCTAGGAACCTATTCTCCCTTTGCTTCTGTTCTCAGCAGACAATAGGTGCCATTAAAACTGCTCATGTTTATTTATAGCCTGGGAATCAATCTCTTTGTCCAAAGTTCATATATTCACCAAGGTTCTTAGTTGCAAATAACCAACCTATTCTACATAGAAAAGGAAATCAAACAATTTCAGGTAGTTCAAGGAATTTCCAAGGCTGAAAATTAGATTTGGGGGTCCTACAGCCAAGAATAACACCTCAAAATATGCTGCAGGGCTGCTTTCATATGAAACAAAACAAAAACTACCACCACCTTTGGGCACAAGCACCACAATTTTCACTGCCTGTACCACAAATTGGACATTGGGCTATGCTGCCTGATAGCTAGCATCTAGGTATTTACATAGCATATAGGTATTTATACAGAACCTTGAGTTCTGCCTGTCTGTCGGGTTCTATAGGTGAAATGAGTTAGCTAGGCTTCAGGAGGTTCATGAAGTTAGCCGGGCAGCTGTTGGCCCTAGCTACCACATGTACGCCTATTGCTGGGACCTGACAGGTATGGCAGGCAGGCTTTCAGTGTTCAGTGAGCCTTTCCAGCGTGCCTTGGCACACTCAGCTGGGGCCTGCTGAGGGCATGTCTAGGAAACACTGGGCACACAGAGAGGGGTCCACTG
This sequence comes from Galemys pyrenaicus, assembly GCA_019455555.1. NCBI lineage: Eukaryota > Metazoa > Chordata > Mammalia > Eulipotyphla > Talpidae > Galemys > Galemys pyrenaicus. The sequence goes on along the minus strand of JAGFMF010011445.1, from coordinate 724,554 downwards.
ACACTTCTGCCGGAATGTACATGAAAGGCTGAGCTTGCTGGCTGTACGTGTGGAGCCTGCTTACCTACAGATAGGTGGTGGCTAGATGAGGCCTGGTCCATTTGTTTGCCAGAGGATTACCCTCTTGATTGTTGACTTTCAACCCCCAGCTAGGTTGGGTACTTTCTGAGGTGTACCTCTCATCAGGGAAATCCTTCATGGCTTGATAATATGAAGGGTGGGTTCCAAGATAGTATTCATCCACATTATTATGGGTATATTGGCAAGAGGTTGCTGAAATGGCTCCTGCTGGTAACTCCAACCTGGATTATTTCCTAGTGCTACTTGCTCTCCAAGCATTCGTAGGGTGGCATCTGGGATTCCTTCAACTGTGGGTCAGGAGCTGCTCAGACAGGTGATTATTTTGGGGTTCCATACTCATAAGCCTACTACATTTTCCTCAACTTGATTGCTCACTTCCCTCTGACCTTCAAAAGAGGGATTCCAGGAGTTCATTCCACTATGCTGAATCATAGCATTTGGTGCCAAATGTTAGGTACAACACTTTCCCTGCTCTCCAAGGAAAGATTCTGCACTTCAGAGATGTTTTCCCATTTGCATATTATTGCTAATACAATGGGATTTCTTCCTTGGCAAGGTAACTCTGTCTCTCCTACTTATTTGGTTCCTAACTTTTTATCCATTACTCTAGAAGCTCCATTCATCTGGATTTTAGGTCTTCTTAGATTAGTCCATATTTAGGTGTCTCTTTACTATCATTGAGGGAAGAGGTGAACAAAAGTTTTCCCTGTTCCACTATTTTGGACTTATCCCTGGGAACCAGAGTTTTTATATGAAGGAGGGAAAAGGGAAAAATAAACAAAATAGGGTAGGTAAAGTTCTATCTGATCTTGAATTTGAACTATCAAGAGTAAAATTTCTTAACTGAAACCTGAAGAAATAAATCTCAGTAGCAATGAGGCACAATTAGTCGTTCTCATAAAAGTTACTACAGCACCTAGGAGAAATGACTTGATGCCAGGTCTGAGACAGGAAAGGACAAGTTGATTCTGGAACATCTTGTGCCAAAAACCAAGGAAGTACATCAAAATTAATGAATCCAGGATCTGATCACTTGTCATATTTGCTCATCAAAAAGAACAATAACAGTAATGGAAAAAACTATCAGTCAATCATGAATACAAAGCAAAATGGATAGATAAGAGAGAAAAACTCTTTTCTGTAGAACTAAAATCACCATTCTCAAACCCAAGGAAAGAGCTGATTCAGGGAACTGATCAATGAATACACAAATGAGGGGGATAAAAGGTTACTGGAGAAGAAATATTTTTGCTCAGAGTAACTTCCAATCCATGCATCACATATTCATCACAAAGAGAAGAAAATGAATCTTTACAATGGGAAGGTATTATGGGCATAATCTTACCTAAGTCTACAAGTTTGGTATTTCCAAAGGTAAATATAGTCTAACACTGTAGGCTTCCTGATGGGATGCAATGGGAGCTATACAACATCACTTATGTGGTGCCACTGCCAGAAATACTGACCTGGTATCTAATTATGAGGAAATAGCCTAAAGAAAGCAAAATGTTACATTCCCAGCAGGAGAACAATCAACTCTTCAAAAGGAATCAATGTCATTTAGAAACAAAGGAAGGAGGGACACAGAACCCAAACATTGGTCCGGAAATGAAAATTATACACATACTTTGGAAAACTGGAAGTTGCTTTAAAAAGATAAATTTATACTTTACCAATCAATACAACAATCCTATTCTTAGGTACCCAAAAATGAAATCTCTGATACATCACCAAGGTGGTGATTGAGGATGTCCCTTGTCTTGCTCCCAAGAAGAATAACTAACAACCATCCTGAAAGAGACGTGACTGAGAGGATCTCATAGCACAGTGGTGAGGCTAAGCACTCCCTACACCGCAGAGACCAACACAGGATAGGATACCAAGAAGATACTCACATTTGTGTGACCAAAGATGGGAAGAGAGAAATATGTGCAGCTAGAGACCAGGGGTGCCAGACTAGTCAGATGTTCTGGGGAGGGGAGAACAGAAATAGTATGGAGGCCTAGGCCCTCTGCCTAGGTGAAGTCCATGACAGAGAAACGGGTGTCTACATAAACCAATCTCAGATAACAGGGAAAACACTCTACATTCCTCCTCACCTCCTCACTGTTAGCACCACGAAGTGCACTGACAATCGACAGACTGACTACCAAGTCTCAGATCTGGGACACCAAAGGGGAGGGACACCTGTGGTTCCATGAACACAAACCAAACCAGATCCAATACATTGATGATAGTGGCTGACCCTTTACATACCTCACTGTCACACCACTAACACAACAACTGCTAATAATCATGCAAAAACATGGGAGAATCTCAAGTGTAAAAGATAAAAGAATCCAGATTCAAAAAATTAACAATTTATATGATATTAACATATTATTACATATTAAAAATAAAAAATTAACATACTATTTATATATTCTAGAAAAGATAACACATACAATTTTGTTACCACCACAAAGATCTACATGTAGAATAACTTCACCACCTTTCAAAATTCTTTCAACCTCCTTTGTTCTCAAAGTGATGGTTATTGGAGACCAGTGAGGGAGTGTGATTGAAAATAAAGGAACTTGAAAGAATTCTAAAGAATAATGAAATTATTCTACCTCTCGATCATTACAGTAGTAAAAAAATGTTATGTGTTTGTCAAAACTCAGACCTGTACACTAAAAATGGTGGATATTTTGGAGCCTGTCAATAGTACAGGGAATGTTTCATTCTATTTTTTAGAGGGCGCCTGAAAAGAGAGGATAAGTTAAAATAAAGCATATACACTGCCCATCATACTTTCCAAGTTATAAATTGATTTTTATATTCAATAAAATGTTTTTGGAAATTTAAAAAAATAAATATAACTATTTAATTTTTTTAAAAAAAGCAAAGGAAGACAATGGGATTGTTGCAGATTGGAAAGTACTGAAAGGGCACAACTGCCAAACGCTACACATGAATCTTGATTAAATCCTGCTCGTTGGGGAAAGGGAAGAAACTATGGGAAAAGTGGGATAATCTGAGCTTCAACTCTGTCAATAATGTTACTGAACTTATAATTTTTTTTCTCAGATACAGTGATAGAACTGCAGTTGCTTAGAAACTGGTCCTGTTCTTGGGAGATACCTGCTATATATCTGGTTATAATGTGTGGTTACTGCAACCTTCTTTTGAATACTTTGTCAAAAGAGAAGTGAGTGAGTAAAGAGTAAGGAAGATGGGTGGACTGTCCTGTGGATTTGAAAGATTTCAAACCACACACAATTTATTTTTGTTAAATCCAGGTAGAATAGAGAAGCAACTCCTATCTCTGAACCCACCTTCATGCCAGAGGCTGTGGCTTGCTAACCCATCTCCATTTTCCTCTACTTTTATCATTTCAGAATTTTCAGCCTTTGTAAGCTCTTTGTTTCTTGTTCTCTGATCATGCCTTTTGACCGCTGGGAAAGCAGTTGTTTCCAAGGCTGTTGATCTCTGCCATTGACGTCTATTTCCTCTCCCCTGAGTAGAAGTCTGACCTGCACAGCTTTGCTATTTTTAAGTATAATCTATATTCTCCAAGTATCTTTAACAGAGGCAAATGATATCTAGGTCTCTCTGAGACCATCCACCACAACTTTAAATAACTTTCATTCAGCCTTCAGTCCTCCCTTTTGAACTGAAAGATCATTTACCATCTTTTCCTCCTTTAGCTCAGAACCTCACATACCTCATCAGCTGAGTCACATAAGATTTTGCTTCCAACATCTCATAAATTTCACATCCTTAGATTGCCCTCCTCCAGTCCTTCTCAGGCTCAGAGATGTACTAAATGTCACCCTTTCTTGCCAGGCATGTCTGCAAATGTGGTAATGCTAGTAAGTGACTTAGATGAATAGACCTAAGACGGCCACAGAAAGATCCTGCAGCCTGATGTGGGCACAGATATCTAGGGATTTCATTATACAAGGATCAGCAAACCTTTTCTATAAAGAGCCAGAAAACATATATTCTAGGCTTCTCAGGCCAAGATCAAGCAACTAATCTCACTAAAAAGGCATTATAGTACATTTAAAATGTAAGATAGTTTATAGTTCTCAGACCATATTTGGTAGTTTGTCAACCTCTGGGGTGACACACCTAGATGAACACTTGGATCAACTTTAGAAGATAAAAAATGCTTTCCACATCTTCTCTTTTGTTGATATGAAGGCAGTAAAGATGTGAAAAGCTTTAGCCCAGGAATTAGACCTTGTTTGGAACTCTGATCTTGTACACCTTTGTACAACTCTGAACATGTACACCTTTGGAAAAGTACTTAATTTGTTCATTTGTAAATAATAATGCTACTGAATAGGAATATTATGAGGACCAAGATTATACCTGGAAATTGTTTTATACAATACTTAATCACCCCCCCCCAAAAATCACTCCCTATTATCATTATCAACACTAGTTTTCTCTCATATTCCTTCAATTCAAATTTTCCATCCGATCCTTAAGACTATTATTTCACTGTTAATTCTCTGTATAGTTGATCTGTCTATTGATGTAAGTGTAGTGCTGAAGTCACCTATCACCACTGTGCTGCAGCCTATTCCCTTTTTTTGTTGTTAGATAATAGTTTTCTTATATTGTTGCTCTTTGACTTTGTTCCTATATATTCATAACATTTATATATGTGGGTGGGTAGGTGGGTGGTAATATATGTGTGTGTGCATGCATGGGTGCATGTGTGTTTGTGTGTGTCTCCCCATAGTTTGCTTCTCTTGGGATCCCTTCTTATTGCCCTCAAATCCGGTGCCTATTCAATGACTGCCCGATGTGTCCTGCTGGAGGACTTCTACAGCATTTTCTTAATTGTTACAATACAAGTTTTGCATTAAATGGTTGTAATTAGAATTTAGCCATTCTCCTATTCAATTTTCTTAAAGATTTATTTATTTATGCATATAAGAGCTAGGTACAGGTCAGAGTCGTGGGAGGTGAGAAGATTCACTAGAGACAGAGTGGGGAGAAGAAGAGACAGATCCACTGAAATACACTGCTGAGGGGAGCAGCTGGAGAGGCAGGAGAGGTCTTCTGCACCATGTGGGTCCCCTCCCTGGCCAGGGATCAAACTTGTGAAGGCTGTGCTGTGGTTGCTTCACAATGTAGCGCTTGATCCACTGTGCTACCAGGGAGGTCCTTCTATTGGTCAATATTTAGGAAATTTCCACTTTTTCAATTTCCTTCGCTCAGTTTTGTAATACATCTGACACCAATAGTATTATCAATGATAAACTCTTACATTAACATTGAAGATTTTCTGCAGTTCTTTTTTGTTGATAGAATATATCCCATTGAGGATAATTTTCAGAATGCACTGTTCAAAAGCCAATAAAATTAATTTCTCTGTGTACCTAAGTTTTCAATTTGAAATACAATGAATAACTTCTAGGGTTGACTACTTTTTTCCTTTTTTATTTAACATACTATTTTGAATACATAAAACATCTTTCTGGCTCAGTAATCAAAATGTAAAAAGATATAGTCAGAGAAGCCTTACTCTCATCCCTTTCTTTTTCATCTTATTCTCACCTTTATAAGTAACCATTTTAATTTGTTTCTGGTTGCTTTTTTGTTTAGGATATTGTGAGCTTATGTGTTTAAGTAATATGTATATATAGTCTTGTTTTTATTTCTTCTTGAAAAAATGGATATTTAAGTATAAAAGTATATTTAAGTATAAAATTCAGAGAGAAATGCATAAACCACACATTTACAATTTAACATATTTTCACAAAGTGAAGACATCTGTATAGTCAATAACCAATACATCTCTATAAGCATGTTCTATGCTCACAAGACTGTTTATCACAGTCCTTTGTGTGATAACCTGATGTTAAATATCATCCATAGGAGAGTAAGGAATAGTTTTAGTACATCTACCCAATGAAATAATATATATATATTATTGATATTCTATATCCTATTCCAGCTGTTCTACTATTTCTCAGAAACATCACAATATCAATCAGTTACCTATCTCTAAAAAGATCTTTGATTTTCTCAAGATTCTGAAGATAAACAAGTTGCCTAATGTTCTCAAGTTTAACAATTTTTATCCATTGTCAAAGAGACACTTGCCTTTCAAAACATTCAGAAAATACGATCTTGCTCCCTTTAACTAGTTAAAGCAAAAAGCACAACCTTCTCTTTTCAAAAAACGCTTTCCTCCTTCCACTCAAAAAAAACATCAATTATAATTGTTGTGCTGATTTTGTAAATGAAATGATCTGCTGAGAAGTGGTCGTTAGGACAGAGTATAATCTGTTTTCATGCACAGCCCAGTAAACTTGGCCAGATTGTCTAGCAGGTTGGGTACCCAGCACCTCCTGTGCTTTGCTCATCACTATTATGAAGCTGATGATGCTCAGTTATTCTAAATCATGTCCTAATAAGATCCTAACAGGAACCTCCTAGCAACTCAGTGAGTTTTTGCTTTTCTTCTCATAAGTATTCCATTGCCTTATTCTTGGTTAGATCTTTCATCTGGATGTCTTCACATGGGTTTGATCCCACTTGGTAGGTAACTGCAATATTTGTTTTCAAAGAAGTGGGAATGGTATCTATCTGATAATGCATGTGAACGAACATTACTTCTTTGAGATAAATTTATTTATTCTACAATGATTCATGACTTTGTCAACAAAGAATATGGACATGTATCCATTCAAATAAAGTAACATTTCAATCTGGAAAAACTGATTTGAGAATAAATTGGTATAATGCTAATAGCAGGTTAGGCAAAGTTAAAATTCACTAACAAAGAAACAAATTTAAAACAACTGCACACAATTTTTAGTCATTGAAACTGCAAATTCTTTGCAAAGGATAATATTCTATCAGCACAGAGGGAGTGTTGTGGGAATGCCTGCCCAAGCAATACAACTGGTCTAGGGAAGGCAGAGCATCTGGCTGCAGAATCTAGGTACTTATTCTACATTACACCCCTTAAGATAATATTTAAACAGATCACAGTATGATTATAAAAATGGACTATTAATTAAAATTCAAGCTCCTGTAGATAATTAATGCTATGGGAAAATGTTCACGGCATTATATTAAATGAACAAATCAGAATACAAAACTGGGTTTGTAGTATGATCCCAATTGATTTTAAAATATAAAGACAGAAATATAAGGTCAAGTCTGTGTGTTGAGTTATTTGTTAAGTGAAGACTCCATGGATTTACATGTTAAAATAAATTGGCTTAAAACACTCATCCCATAATGCATGAAAAAGCCAAACCCTTTCTAAGATTTCCCAAAGAGTGACATATTCATAGTCACCTCAATTCCAACATCCTTCCCTTTCCTGTCCTACTTCAACCCAGAGTTAAAGTAATTTTTAGCTCAGTTTCTTCCTCAACTTCTACCAAGGTCGTGGGGGGGAGGGGAGGGTCTCAAAGCAAGGAAGGTGACAGTATCCAACAATACACAAACCATTTCAAATTGGTCATTACGACTATCTTAAAAAGTTATTTTTTCAACCCACCTCAGGAGAACTTCTATTAATATTTACCTGTTAGATTACCCATCTTACATTCATGGGCATGTCTTTTCTCACCTCCCTTTTCTACCTACCTCTCCTCTTTAAATAACATTGAAATAAACTCATTTTCCTATGTAAGCCAATGTCCTGTACAACAGTTCTGAGTCCTGTCTTCTTACCCAAGCCGCTTATCAAATATAGTAAGTGCCCTAAGATTACTCCTGGTGTACTAGCTATTAAACAGCTATTAAATTGTTGATTCTCTAACCTGGCTTCTCACCAGAATTGCTCAAAAGTGTTGTGTTTTTTTTTTTTTTTTTAACATGCTCCTCTGGAAAGTCTGAGGGTGTGATTTGGCACTCATTGATTAGTTGGTTGATTGACTGATTTTTATTGAGGCAATGCTGATTTATATTGTTGTTTTTTAGAAGTGTGGGATGCTCCTTTCAGGTGTTGATGACATAGAGGAACCACCACCAAAACACCCAAGTCAAGCATATAATCCGATGTGCTCCCCAAAGATTTATTTTTAATATCCATGAGATTCTAATGCAATAGAACTGAAAAACAACATGCTAAAGTAGTCACGTTCACATTGTTATACATACACTGTAGATCTTTGATTCTATGATCCATGTTTTTTCACAGCTTGATTTTTTAATTAGCATGCATTTAATAATTTATATATATTGAATTTAAGAACTGCCAAATAGATTAAGTTGTGACATACTGTCATTTCTTGCAATGCATATATGGGAAGGGTACCCAGTCTCACCAAATATATAAAACTTTCTTTAGAGCTGGGAGAGTTTGGTGTGACTGGTTCATGCATTGTGAGGTATTATTATTTGGGCACTGAAAACCAATGAGTAAAAAAGCTTCTGGCTGAATTTCAAGAAAAACTTGTTATGTGTAATTCAATAACGAAAAAATTATGAGTTTAACCAAGTAGGAAATACAGATAAAATCTCATTATTTTTAAATATACTTTGACATGAGACTGTAGATAAAGATGTCAAAGGGGTCAAGGTTTGAGGCACACAATTGGGAAGGCAGACATAATAGGATGATCTGTACAACTATGGTCATCCAAATGTGATTTAGAATTAAGTTTATACTCCAAGAAGAAAACCTGGTCTCAAATATTATGAGAATAAAATGGTATATAATTGTTAAATTTTAGTTAAAAGGAAATGTATCTTTGGTTTTTTTTTTTAAATGCAGTGGCCAAATCAATATTGTACTTTATAATAAATAGTATCTCAGAATTTAAGAATTATAGTACAGATACTTCTAGAAAACCAACTAGAGTGAAACACATCTATTTGTTAGGAGTCATAGGTAAGGCATAGACTTATGCATAATTCTTACTTTCTTATTTACATTTTCTTAACTTTCTAATATTTCTAATGACTATAGACTAATCTCATAATCAGGAAAAGCTTATTAAAATGAATATATGAGCTCCAGTATATCATTGTCAGTCACTCACTTTCCCCTCAAGTCCATCAATCAAAAGTACAATTATCAAAGTTGGAGAGATAAGTCAAAATGCTAGATTTCAGAAGACTTAAACTATGCCTCTTAACTACAAAACATCATTTCTTTGTTTTTTAAGTACAAAATGGAAAGATTGTTAAGACTGTATCCATACTGCTCCACACCCCAAATACTTTAAGTAAACCCAGAACCCAGGTCACTAGAGTGATATTGAGAGGCCTTCCTGGAGGCACAAGGGGTTAAGGCATAGCACAATGAAGCTATCTGCAGCCACTGCAGCACAAGTTAGATCCCCAGCCAGGGAGTTCACCCACATGGCAGATCAGACCTGTCCTGTCTTGCCTGCTGTTCCACTCAGTGATGTATTTCAGTTGATCTGCCTGTTCTGCTCTCCACTCTCTCTCCAGTGAATTCTCTCACCCCACACACCTCTGGCCTAAACAAAGTTTTTGTATGCATAAATAAACAAATCTTTAAAAAATAATAAAATAAAAATAACAGTAAAATAAAGTTTTTTTTAAAAAGGAATGATGTTGAATGTACCAGTAAAAAAAAAAAAAAAAAGGTGATCCACCTTCTCTCTTTCCAACATTTCTCAACCAAATGGCATGTTGTGAAACACACACTTAAAATGACTGGTATTAATGCATGCACACAGGTTCCAAAATGTCAGCAAGATGCATTTGCTTTCAAGTTATGTTAATTCTGCTGATTATAAAGAGATGGGTAAATAAATCTTAGTCACACACAAAATATATTTTCAGGTCCTTTCATATACATGCTTAGAACTTTGCTTCTCTACTGCCTCACCTTCATTTATTTGTGTATTCATTTGACAAAAACCATGTGCCAGGCACTACTCAAAACCCTGAGAAAACAATAATGAACAAGACAAGTGAGGTCTTTGCCCTCTACCAACTTACATGTTAATCAAGTTAGGAAACGAACAAGAAGCCAATAAGTACACTGAATATGACTTTAAAAGAAAAGAAAAACTACACTGAGAATACCTGAGTTAAGGCAGAGAGAGGAAAGCAGGGAGCAAGGGCTTTAGCTACAGTGGCAAGGGATTTCTCTGAGAATTTTATATTTGTGCTGGGACTAGAATATTGACAAGGAGATAGCCCTGCAAAGATCTAAAGAAGAGCTTTTGAGATCATGGTAACAGAAGGGGATTCTGGAGAATGAGTGTGTACAAGGCCACACTATAACTGCTGATGGAAGAAGTGAAGCAATGTAAGTAGAGCCTTGGTTTTAGGTGGAATTCCTCCAATGAAGACTCTACGACAAGGATATACAGAGAAATGAGAGTAGAACGAGAAGGAAACAGATACTGTGAATATTATCAAGCACAGCAGCACCACAATGGGGAATTGGAAACTTGCTCTGATCCAGTAACGCTAGGAAACAGTATAGAAGACACCTTGGAGTTTTCTCACCTGAAGGGCAAGGGAGCTTGGTATTTACTCACTAAATTCTTCTATTTCCCACACTTCAAACCCTACCAGACTTGGGCTGAGAGGGCTCCATCAGCCAAAGAAAAAAAAGCTAAGCAAAGATATGCAGCTCCTTGTTGCAGAAGCCATTTAGTAGGTATGTGCAGTGCTGTGGAGAGCAAGGGAATGAGGCTGAAGCACCCTAAATATCTGCTACACATTCAGTTTCTTCCCCAGGACTTTGGGAAGTTCTTGGGATATGAAAGGTCTGTTCTCACTGGCAGAACTACAAGATGTTTTTCCTCTAGGTGGTGACAAACCCTGGAGAATACACACATGATGTTGCCTGCTAGGTATACCACTGGGGCTCCCCAAAAACATGCTACCAAAAGAGCAAAGAATATGGGTACCACGTTCCCACTCACACTTGTAGAATAACTCAAAGTCCTGATCTCTTCTTGAACCAAGTTTTGTGTTTTTTTAGACATAAAACAGGTTCAACCTTTTAGGAATTCTAGCCTCAAAGGCAATTTTCATTAAACAGCCTTCATGCTTTTTTAAAAAAAGTTGAAATCAATGTGCTTTGAGAATAGCCAGGATTTGCTAAGTTTTGTCATTAGGTGGGATTTATTATTTTTCTAGTATCAAAATTGCAAGACAAAGAGACAGCGTTTATCAAGAGATTTTGCCATATGAAGAAAGACCCATACTTAACACCTTAGAAATAAGAACTCTGTGCAAAGAAGTAATGTAAACAGGACATGATAGAGTCAGATGCCCTAATAAAAGGACTCTAGTCCATTTGAAATGATATAATTAACCCATGCAGGAGCATTTCTAATTACTCTGAAAATTAATAATACCAGCTTAATTTGCTGAGCATTTACTATAAGCCAAAAACAATGCTAAGCTCATCTAAATTAATATATTTAAACTAGCCTGCACTGGGTACCTTTGCAGAAAGTCCTGATAAAATCAAAATCTGGATAACCAGCTATGGAATTACATATTAGATAACTAATTAAGCATCCCTGAGTCCTGTCCAGTCGATGGGTTCCAACTGAGTGACGCCTATAGAAATGTCATCTTTTCAGTATCTTAAGTTTGTTGTCTTATGAACCAATGGAAACTCATTCACACTTCTGAGTTTCTAAAAATAACTCCAGGAAGGGCATAATTTAACATTCCTGAAATTTCATATTCCTTAACTGAATAAAACATAACACCAAATAACATTCAATTCTTTGGCTCCTCAGTGTATTTCATAAGGAGAATAGAAGATGTTGGCTAGTGGTAAAAAACCCAAGCTATTTTTTTATCTCATCCCTCATTTTCACAGAATAAAAGGAATAGACATAAAGAATCTTATAAGTACTTTCTTTCATGTACCTTTCAAAGAGAATTCTCTAAATTTGGTTCTCTATGGATTGGCTGAAAATTAATTACACCTCATTTTCCTTTACTGAGGAAAAAAAAATGTGTGAAAAATAACCACTAGCAACACCCCCACACTTTGCAAAACAGCAGTTTACCAGGGAAGATGAAAAAAGATGCCAAGTAATGAATTCTCTTCTTTTACAAACCCAAGTATGCCCTAGGTAAAATCTTCACTTCTCGAGGAAGTTAAGCATATCATATCCAGCATTTCCAACTGCTTGCCCCTTCTCTACATCCCTTTTCCTCGTCTCCCTCTTTATCATCACACCTCAAAACTAAAGAACTTTAGTCCTTTTCTGAAGGCCAAGAACCTGCATGCATCCTATCAGTAGACTGACCTGCCATCAGCACAGTGGCTCTGACAGGTGAGACACAGACTCAGCTATTCCCATGCATTAGTTACCTACTTCTGCACAGAGAATTCTTCCAAGGCTCAGTGTCTGCTGGCAGACACATGTCCACTGGGCCCCTTGTTTCCTGGGAGCAGAGGCACTGTCAGATTTTAACCCAGGTTATCTTTCCAGGATATTTATACATCTCACAGGGGATATGTTCTATAAGATTCCTAGTGGATGCCTAAAATCATGGATAGTACCTATAGACACTGGGTTTTTTCTTTTACATATACATACCCTATGATAAAATTTAATTTATAAAGTAGACTCAGTAAGAGACTAACAATATCTAAATATAAAACAGGGCAATTATAACAATTCACCGTAATAAAAGTGATGGGAATATTCTCTCTTTGTCTCTCACTTTCTTATTTTACATAAGATATTCAAAATATGACTGACCCCAGGTAGCTGAAACCCTGAAAAGCAAAACCACAGAGAAATGTAAACTATCTAGCAACTGGTCTTAGAGCAAGGAGACAGTATCCCCCTACAGAGCAGAAACTAGAATTATTTTCCATCCAGTGTAACAAAAATAATGCCTCCCTCCAAATTAGAGTTTGATTATATGTTCTTGAAGTCATTTGATAAATTATTGGGGTTTCCTAAGTGAGGGATGCCTCAGTTGTGAGGCGAACCCACTGTGCATGCAACACCCACCTGTGCCTACACGTGCAGTACCTCCATAGACTTGGGCAACAAGAAGAACCAGTACAAACACAGCACACTGACTGCTAAGCTGTGAATAATACAAGGCTTTTGTCTCTGATTCAGCTGTCCCTTGACTTCTACTAAAGTTCATGAAACTGTGGTCAGTGAATTTACTAGCTTACAAGGAGGATAAGATCTCAGCTCCTTCTCAGTTTCTGACAGTGATTTCAAACAAATGTTTTGCTTTGTTTTCTCACAGTTTCTAAAAGCCATGATCTGGAGTTGGTTACCTGGGTGATTCTAGCTGAGGATCCATCACGAGATCACCATGAAGCTATCAGCTGGGGTTGCAGGCATCTGAACACTTGAGCAAGACTGGAGAAGGTTTACTCATTTGGCTGCTGGCTGAAAACCTCTGTTTCCCACCACACTGGCTTCTCCACAGAGATTGTGGAATATTCTCAAACCTGGCAGCGGATGTCCCCCTATAGTAAGGAATCCAAGAAAGAATAAGTGTGACCAAAACAGAAACTGCATCATCTTTTATTATCTAATCTCAAAAGTGGCACACCATCACTTCTGCTGTGTGTTGATGTCTGTACCACTCAACCACAGCACATGGTGCCTACCTTGGGGACTGTGTACCTCCACCCATGAGGACAGGCAAACATGAAGAGTCTGGCTGTCATTACCACATGCTTTCAAACAAGAGGAAGGTAGAACTGATGAAAAATGGCTATGAGAAAAGACAGAACAAAATCATGAAATACAGAACTGGTTTCAGAAAAAATTATTCCAGCAAGAATATAAGCCTCTGGTTCCTCCCCTAGGAAGAATATAAGGGAACCAAACAAGGATCAAGGAAAAGAATAAGAACAATAATAATAATAACAATAAAGACACAAAAACCAAAAATGAAAAGACAAGGACAAATTGGGGACACTTGGTGGGGAGGGAAGAAGAGGAGGGTTGAGGGCAGACGGGAGCATGGGGGACTGAGGTGATGGTGCACTGGTGATATGGTGATGGGGAATACATAGGGATTACAATTGATGTCAAATGTATATAAATTAAATAATAAAAGGTTATTTCCTTTCCATTAAAAAAAAAAGAATATAAGCCTCTGGAAAGAGCCCAGCAAAAAGAGCAATTTTGTATTCTTTCCCTATGAATGGCATTGGAACTCAGGTATTTGCTATGATTTTCTTCCTGAGACAGTTGACACATTCAATTCAGTCTGTAGGAAAATAAAGATGCATCCATTGCTACCTATTCTCCCTTCTTTCTTCCTGGGAAAGCAACAATATTTTTTATTTCCTTTGTCATGCCTCCCTCAACAACTCTCCACTTCCTCACCTGACTAGCAGTAAGCTAGAGGAGGTACTACTTCATTTTTTCATGAAGGTTAGACAATGCCACCCAAAACTGTGCACCCACCCAATGCATTAATGTGGTAATTCGGAGTGTATGCTTTCACTATTCTTGATTAGAGTGTAAACATATTCAATGATGAAAAGCATGTGCAATGAAGATATCTGAAAAGATGAAGGTAGGAATGACATTTATGAAGATTCTAATTAGGAGTCAGGAAAGAACTGAATCACATATTATAGAATACTAATTCATGTGTCTCTTGTTCTATACTATGGAGGAGAATAGGGCAAAGAAATGTGAAGAAAATTTCAACATGTTAATGCTGACTACAACTCACAAGCACTACTACACAATATTGAAATATTCCCCACACCAAAAAAAACACAGAAAAGTAGTGTGTGTGTGTACAAGTTTTCCCTACGATTCGAAAGTAAAGAACTCCTATGAAACCTTTCATAAATGGAAATGGCATAAAGAAGAAATGACGATTAACTGATATGAAAGGTTGAGCATTCCCAGAAACTAACCTACATACAAATCATATCAAATAAAGTCTAAAACAACACATATAATAAAAACAAGAACAATAAATAATAATGCACAGCCCATATAAAGCAATTCCTGAGGAAGGAGCTTGGCAATGCCACTCTCACTGCTCCAGGTGTGTGCTGCCTCCGTAGCACCTGTCACTGAACAAATGTAGGATGCTCTGTTGTCGGGTACCCTTTGGTCATAAAAGCTCTATGGATTTATTTCTGTTATCAAAAACAGGTACTAATGTAAGCCTTTCTTAAAAGTAAAGTGGCAACAACTTTAAAAGTGGAGGATGCCTATACATGCTCGTGTGCATCTCATTTGCCCTTTGACTAAAAAGGGACCTCTATTACTTGAAATTCTGAAGAAGAGAGCATCCAAAGACTCATTTTTTTAATGAAAACAGTAGTATTTCAATAATTGAGGGTGGAACAAATAATTGAGATAACTAGAGTGAAGATAATTTATATGTCATCCTAACAAGCTGTAGAATGTATACCAGATTAATAATTTTTTGTCCAGCAAAGTCTTCCACAGGTTTTCCTCCTCTAATAGCAGTTCTAGTGCCTTTGAGTCTTTGAAAGATGACTTGGAACACCCCAAATACAAATGAAGGGAAATAAGCTCCAAGCCCTCCAAAAGATTCAAAACACTTCATCCAGGATCTTGTTTCTTAGATTTCAATCTGGAGCATGACCAGCTCTGAAGCTGATGTTGATCAAACATGTCCATCCATGATGGGGTTGACTGCTGGGAGATATTCTACTTGACACGTAAACTGTTTACATTGTATTAGCCAGCGTTAGCTAGTATTCCTCTCCTTACCTGCATGCCAGGTAATTGGCAAGGAAGATACTAGTTAATGGCAGTGAACATCCTCCAATTTTTTTCATTTTTTTCAGTTACTTGAGTAGATTCAGGAAGAAAACGAGAAACACTGATCTAGACATAACATGCCCAGTGCCATCACTTGCAAACTATTTGTTGTCAGTTAGAGTCTTCCCAGAATCCTTCTGGAAAGTACAAAGATCATTTGTTTTCATTGTAACATTAAATTTGGTTCAGGAAAACTATCCCTTATCTAAGCAATAATATTTTAACTGTTACCAAAGACAAATGACTTGGCTCAGAAACATCAGAGGGGAAAGGGTGTTGCTGACCGTGAGAACTGAGGGATATCACACATGATGCTGTTCCAAGAAAATAATTAGAAACATCTTAAAACTCTTTTCTTTAATGGAGGAAATGAAATGAGAACCCCTAACTTAAAAATA
The DNA here is from genome assembly GCA_019455555.1 of Galemys pyrenaicus. Classification (NCBI taxonomy): domain Eukaryota; kingdom Metazoa; phylum Chordata; class Mammalia; order Eulipotyphla; family Talpidae; genus Galemys; species Galemys pyrenaicus. Next base: position 708,359 of record JAGFMF010011445.1, on the reverse strand, counting down.
AAATATAAAATATACAATGCATAGTGCATAGGTATTTGGCTGGTGAAAATTCCTGTATGTATCAATAATGCATTGTCTCCTTGAAAGAAGCATGACAAAGTAGAAAGAGCATAAACTATGGCGTCAAACACACCTAGGTTCACATTTTAGCTCCACCCTATTGACTTGTATGACTTGGGAAATATACATAAAGTCTCTGAATCTGTTTCTACATGTGTATAATTAGAATGATAATACTACTTCTAGGCACTGATAATACCTACCCATGAGATAACAAAGGTAAACAATCTAATGCAGAATCTGGTATATGCAGGCTTCTCAGTAAATCACAGCAGTGAATTCTATTCATTCATTTTCCAAGTCATTTTGCATAAAACTTTGAGTCACACTGTCAATAAAGAACCTCTAAAACCACAGGCAAACTAAGTTTCCAAAGAACCACATCTTTCAAATTGAATTGGATAAGTCATAGGGTATTTAACAGGGTGCTAGTCTTGAAGAGAACAGAAGATTTAATTTGGTTTAGTTCCTTTGGCATTTGCAGGTAAAATCCACCACAAATTAATTAGCATGTCTTCATTTGCTTGAGGATGATTAATAATACTCAGAGAAAACAGGTTTTACATAATTCATCAGTCTGACACAGCCCAACACCTCTGGAGTTCTGAGAGCTTCCAATCCCAGCTGGTCTGTGACACTTTAAAACTAACTAGAAAATGACGCTGTTCTTGCAGTCCCTATATTAGCTGTTGTTCTGAAGTGAGAGGAAAGGAAAATAATCACAAACTTCAAGGTCACAAACTTCCAGTTTGGAAGAAAAGGGTATAGGCAAATTCTCTCTACAGGGGACAGTTTCACTTGGTCACCCATAATTCACTCAGTTCATCAACTAGGTTGAACATCTGTTTTGTTCAGGTACCATCAAAAGTGCCTCTTTTTCTCCTTCCCATTATTAGTCTATATGATCCCGAAATGGTAGGGTTGACTTTTTTGATAGAAGTCAAGTCTGTATGAGGTGAGTCTTATTATACAGCATGCCCCTGTCCCATGCACACACAGCATTTTCTATGAGTGGACTACAATGCACTGGAAAAGATCCAAGCTATGGCATTGGGACTGTGAGCCACTGACACCCAGAAAGCAAAAAAGTAAGCCTGGTAGTTCTTCTGAATCCCAAATTGTATGACTGCTGGCAAAAATTTCTGTATTATCTATAGATGGTCTTAGAAGTAAATGAGAAGAGGAACCCTAAGGAGAGTATTAAGAGTAAAAATGGTCTTGAAATATTTAGAAGAGCATCTAGGGAAAGAGAGGTGAATTTCAAAACAGAAAATAACATTACTCTTTTGAGGTCTGTGTAGACTCTGAATTGAACCAGCTATATAAAAATTCAAACGATCATATGATTGAATTCCAGGGACAGGCCTTTTGCTCTTAGTGAAAGACAAGACAAGCTGAACTACATAACCTCTAAGACTCATCCCATAGCTATGATTCCTAAGCATATGACTAAAATTTGAAATAAAAAAGGTCTCCCATTTCTTCACTGATACCTACCTTCAAATTGACTGTGTTCATTCTTAATTCAGTCATTTGTCTGACATTATTGAGTCCTGCAATTTTATCAACTGCCACAGTTTGTAGAATGCCAAATCTGAAGTGTTTCCCAACCAAGGTTATCCCAGGCTATCTCAGTCAAGACTCTCTTGCAATATCAGAAGTCAACTCAAGCTACCTTTAATCTAAAGGGGAAATTAATGGTAACGCACTGAGGTTTCTCAGAGGAGCTTAGGGAAGGGGCAGAATCTGAGACCCTGACTACCAGGAAATTAACCAGGCCCTTTCTCTCTCTCCAACCTTGGTGTTTTAAAGAATCAGTCTCATTTTTATTTGATTTTATGCAGGGTGGGTTTCTCAGTTCCAAGTAGCTAAAAATACCTCTCAAGTCAATATTTTTTTTCAGATTCAGAAGTGGAAAAGAGTAGTTACTAAAAACACAGCTTCCTGTGGAAGGTGACAGATAGTATGGAGAAGATAATTTCCAAGACAGGGAACACTGAGGTTGGTGAAAAAAATCCTAAAAGAAGTCTACTACAAGTATATTCCATCAAAACAAGAAAATATTTCAAGGTCTTGTTTAGTTTTCTTCTGTTGGGTAAGGAATTCAGACTGCTGTTTGCTTCCATTTGTATCTTACAACTAAAAACTATGTCAATCTTACAGATGCATCAACTTCTTATTTTTGAAGTGACATCTGAACCATATTGTCTATCTTGATTTAAGACTTCAAGTCACAAATAATCAATATTTGTCCTGAGGAAGTCTTAGGGCTATTTTAAAAATCAGAATCCTATAATCCTCTGGTGTCCTATAGCTCTAGGAAAAACAAGTTACCCTCTTAAAAGAACTGTCTATGGTTGTTTCTTCCCATATAAAGGGGAGCTTGGCTTAATGACCCCATTCCACTGGATGGAGCAGGCTCCTACAGAGAGAATGGAAGCATTTATTTTTTATTTCCAAAGTCATCCTGAAAAATGTCCCTGTAGTTTTCTGCTGCCTGACTTAGAGAAAAGGTGACTCTATCTAGATTAAATGTTGGTATCAGTGTTTTTCTGATGGCTAGAGGCTAAGTTGGGAGTAGATGTGGGGTGGGAAGCAGATAACTTAGCTAGTCAGGCTGACAGTTAAAAATTTTAACCTAAGCAAGAAATAAAGAAAATACCTTTTTTCTATCAAATTATTTGCTTTCAAATGAGTAAAAGATAAAGAGACACTCCATCAAAAAATATACACAGATGCCTCCCTGGTGGCACAGCGGGTTGAACGCCACACTGGGAAGCATCCATGGCACAGCAGCACCATTTCAATTACCGGCCAGGAGGGGACCCACATGGTGCAGCAGACCTCTCCTGCCTCGCCCACTGCTCCTCTCAGCAGCGTACTTCAGTGGATCTGCCTGTTCTGCCTCCCAGTCTGTCTCTGGTGAATCCTCTTACCTCCCTGGACTCTGGCCTGTACCCCAGCTCTTGTATGCATAAATAAATAAATCTTTTTTAAAAAGTATACAGGTGACAATAAATATGTAAAATAATCTCAACATCACTAGTCATTACAGTAATGCAAATTAAAACTGTGACAAGATGCCACAAGACAATTCTAATGTTAAATTTATTTTTAAAAGACTGATAATATTAAGTGCTATCAAGAATATGAAGCACTAGAAATCTCATCTTTTGGGGGGGAAACACCAAATGTAAACATACAATGAAAAAATCACTTGGAAGTTTCTTATGAAGGAAACACACTTCCTATGCAACTGAGTCATCCTACTGCTAGGTATTGACCTGAGAGAAGTACAAACTTCAGCCACTTGAAAACCTGTACACAACTGGCTCTACTGCCAGAAATTGACAATCCAACAGTCCTACCAGAACTGTAAGAACAAACTGTGGTACATCTTCTGACTAGAATATTTAATAATAAAAAGGTAACAAATACTAATACAATATGGATGAATCGTATATGCACTATTAAGTGCACATTCAATATTAAGTGACAGAAGATGGGCTAAAATGGCTCCAAACTAAATTATTCTATTTACATGGTATTCAGGAAGAGGCAAAACCATGAAAAGAAAAGGTATCACCTGAGATGAGAAAGCGAATACTGCAAGGAAATGAATAATGATGTAAAATAGAAATAAATTTAAAACATTAAAAAAGAAGAAAGTGTATCACTGGGTGTCAGGAACAGAAGGATTGACTATAAGGGATACCCAGAAATTTAAGGGGATAATGGCTTTTATGTATTTGTGTTGAGTGTAGGCTACCTGACTGTATTTGTCAAACCTCACAGAATTGTACACAAAAATGAGTGGATTCTACTACATGTTAATTATACCTTTATTAAAAAATTGAGGAAAAATACATGTTTATCAACAGATACAATGTATTATGTATTAATTCCCATATAACTTCATTCATCCACATTCTTACTGAAAAAATATTTTTAAACCTCGTAGCAAATCCAAGGCACCCGCAGTGTCACTGGTGGGCTGCTTCCAGGCATTTGTGGAGTCAAAAGTGAAAGTTCTTCCTTTGGTTCGACTGTGTTCACCTCTAGAGCCCTACTTCTGAGAGGAGAGCCCTTTTCATCCTGATGGATTTACCACAGAAATGGAGAGAGGCCAAGCCTGTCTCATTGGCCCTGCCAAAGCTGAGGGCTCCCTCTGTCATGTGAAACTCCCCATTTAAATGAGAGGGAAAAGCTGCCTCGTTTTTTCTTCTGGGTAACTGTTCCCCAGCCAGCATTTGAATGCAAATGTCAAAAGTCCAAACAACTGGAGATGATGCAGGGCTCTTACAACCCATATTGCTCAGTACCGCCCCCAGAAGGAGCCATTCCCCACCTACAAAAGGGGAAGGGCCAGTTCATCAGTCATCCTCTGGGTGACATATATGAGCGTTATTAATATGGCAAGATGCTTCCCCTCAGCATTCACCTCTTAAGAGTCCATTTCAATCCCAATAAATATTCACAACTGACACCTTCCATATGCCACCTAGGCTGAAACGGAACTAAGGAGTGCTTAGGAGATGATGTTTTAAAATGATGCATGGCATAGGAGCCTATACAAAGCTCTGTTTTATTGCAGGAACCAGAGGTTAGCACTAAGTGGACTGCCATTTGCTTCTCCACTTTGTAATACCATTAATTACTCTTGTGTTTTTTAATCTGCCTCTACACTTACACAGAAGCATCACAGAGCTATAATGCAAGGAGTCAGTAAGTGAGGACTTGGGATGAACCCATGCTTTCTAGAATTATTGCTTCTAACTCAGTCAAGGAAGACAGGGCTCACAAATGTCCGGCCTCTCCACTAAAGGGTTCTGGCTTAAATCATCATGGGATAGAGGGGTGAGGAACGAAGGAATCAAAGACTGGAACACTTCATAAAAATTTCATTGGAGCAGACAGTAACCATGAGTGGCCCTCTGCAAATTACACAAGTCTTAGACCTCATATCTGAGTCCCTCTGGCTGTACTGAACTAGCCACAACCCTAATCAAATGTAAGTCCTAGCCTACCACCAGCCACAGCATGTCAGCCCTGACATCAATGTCTTCCTGTCCTCTGACCAAAAGGGATGGTGCCAGTCGTAATTACATCCATTAAGTAGCTCGTCATCCTTACTCAGCTGCTTTCTGTCACATTCTAAGAAGACAGTGGCATACCCTGTGACCAGAGCCCCTCATCAGGCCACTTGCCCCCTGAGGAAAGATGGTGACCTCAGCTTCAGCTGTCCACAGTGCAAAGGCCGCAGACACTGAAAGGACTTTTTCCACCATAAACACCAGCTCCAAGATGGAAACTAGCTCTGGTTAGAGGTGCTGGGCTGAGAAGGCTGGGAGGAAGTGGCTGCTGCTTAGCAGAAGGTTTCATAGTTCAGAACAGTTAAACCAATGCAGACAGCTCTGATGGATATAAATAGCACTGGAACATTCTTAATGCAAGACTAGTCAGAGCATGAATGATGACCTACAATGACTTCCTCCTGCTTTCCTAAGAGTCAACCCTGCTCCTCTACACTGAAGTTCTGAAGCCATGAGGCCCAGACTGGGACTACTGAGTAGCAAAGAGCTGAAATAGTCTGAGAGGAGAAACTAACATTTGTTAACTTCTATGTGATGCCAAGTTCTTTAATTACATCCATAGAGTAACACCTGACACATGATAGCTGCCAAAACCCCCAAAGTTTAAATAAGACTTGTCAAATAAATGGGGCAAATGAATTCCCTTTTAATTCTTGCAACAATTCCAACTAACAATTCACACATGGGGAAACTAAGGCCCAAAGAAGCTATAGACTTTCTTATAATCGCAAAGCTATTTAAGGTTGAAAAAGCTGGAGTGGGAACAGGTTTTTCTCACTGTTTGAAGCTCATGACTTTATTGGAATCTATGCTAGTTCCTGACTCTGATAGTATATCCTGTCACCCTTGTTGATGTTACCTGTTATTAAGAAACCAAGACTTTGCTTCCTCCCTTGCCTAGATATTTAGTGCCAAAATTCCTAGAGGATTCTACCAATAATTGGTCATATAGTTCCTTTACATGTAATGACCTGCTAATGGGAAAGAAAATACCCTACAGTCCCTGTTTGAGCAGACTTTATGCATCATCTCTATATATACCTCTCTCCATGTAAAATAGTATCATCCATAAAAACTCTTGGGGTTCCTCTCCTTCCACTGCCCACACCTCCGCAGAGTAGAAGCAATTTGTCCGCTGAGCCCAGTCCATCAAGCCACACACTGGTGTGAGAAAGAACCAAAACTGGGTAACAGCCTTTACCATGTTTTTGCCTAGCCTTCCACATGCAGCAGTAAGAACATCCAGTGCTTCTCCTTGGTATTCCAGAATGGTAAGTGCCTGGAAGTCCCAGGGCCACCTGCAGTTCTCCACCTTGTGGGCACCTGGCTTCATGAGGCCAGCTATAATAGTCCCTCCAGTGACTGTCAGGAGCTGCCAGAGTCTGCTCAGCAGAGCTTCCACCTTGACCATAAGTCCACTCTGCATTCTCCAATCTGGCTTTACCCTAATCTTTAGCAACTAAGGGGCCATCATTATTAAGGCTATACAGATATGACTTCTGGGTAAGTTCTCTTCAATATATCCAAAGATTAGGTATTAGATGAAGGTACTCATAACTCCTCCTTGCAAAGTTCTGGTCAATTCATACTGCACATGAAATCTTTAATCTTTAATATCAGCTTTGAAGATTTAGCATTGGTGAATAATATTCACCGTATCTTTCTTATAACATAGCTATCTAAGTTTTAGATTTTACTTCACTTGCTGTATTTTCCCTTTTTCTTAGGGCAGGGAAGTTATACATTCATTTTCTTTATTATACACAAGTTCCTCAAATAGCTTGTGTTCCTTGCTCAACCATTCAGATCTAGAAATGAATTACTAAAAATGGGTTGGAAACGCTGTGTGTATGCATGAGATTTGTCAACAGGTAGCTCTCACCTGGGTGAATGTCTTATCAAATGACAAATTCTTCCGGAGAAGGCTCATCGAATCCTCCATCTATAACTATCCCTACACAGACGATTTCTGGAAGCATGGTGGAGGATGGGGGTCAGATTGCTGTACAAGTCACTGTGTATCTTCACTAAATAGCCCCAATTTTGAGTTCTGAGTTTCATCCTATTGCCCCTGCCTCTCTATAGCTCATGCTCTCAGTTGTGGTGGCCCAGTTGTGGGAAGGAAGGGGGACCTGGGAATCAGAGCAATCTAAACTCAGGCTTTCAACCCAATGGCCCTGGTTTCAACTTTATACATCATCTACTCTCCAGGTCCTGGGGCTTGCTGAAGTTCTATAGTCTCCATTATCTCCTTCCCCATCTAAGAACACTAAGTTACCTTAGCCTCCACTCCGTTAAATCAGCTACCAGTCCCTGCTCCACATTCTAGCTCCCTAAAATACATGAAAAGTTTTCATCTTCAACTGTTGCCTTTGCTCTTCTCTCTGTACTTGTGGGTTTGTATTAAACCCAAAACTAAAAACTAAAAATGTTTTTTCGTGTGTGTGGGATTTGGGATAAGATAGTCTCTTCCCTTAAAGATCTTTTTAAGGAGTTAGTAGCATTGTTACAGAATTTGAAAGATGCCAGATATCAGGTTGGTATAGTTCTGGATGGAAGGAAGATAGTTCCATGTTGGCAGGAATATAGGATAAATGTATTGGGTTTCAGAAAGAAGGAATTGAATTCAGGGACAGAAAAAGCAGGAAGTTCTGTGATAATGCTCTACCTGACTAATTATAACAATCCTGGACAAGGATGTTATAAAAGGGAGAATAAATTCCTGACCTCCAGGAACTATTTCAAAGGGTGTCTAAACTATTTCAAAGAAATTGCAAAACTTATTTTTTTCTTTCTCTCTTTCTCCTTCACCTTTCTACCTCTGTCCTCTCTTCATCTCTGTCTTTGTCTTTCATTCTCCCTCCCCAACATCTGTTTCCTTTCTTTCTCCCTTTCTCTCTTAAAACTTGACAAGATTATTTTCTGCCTGATAAAGATCTCCTACAACAAGCTCAAGCCCTCAGAGAATATTTTCAGCACAGCAATTTTTAGGTCTTGCAAATTGGAATCTACAAAGGAAGTGCTGACAAAAGCCTTAAGGAGGGTGGCCCTGTTCAATCCCAGACTCCTTTAATCAGCTTTCCTAGAGCTGGACCCAAAAAATAGGATAAATTCTTCCATAAAGCTTTTCACTCATCTTTAACCCACCTACTTCTCATCAACCTATTCAGAATGAGCAATAAATGAATTCCCATCACAAAACTTCAGACCTGCATTTAGCATTTGGTTTTTCAAAAGAGGTTTCCACATTAATGCCTTTTGCTTACTGTCATAGGTTTCTCAGAAAAGACTTTTTTCTCTTGGGAGAGAAACAAGACAATAGTTTGCAATAAAGTTAAAATTTAGAGAGTTCTTCTCTTACACTGCTGGTGGGAATGCAAGCTGGTCCAACCATTATGGAAAGCAGGAAGAATGGAACTTCCATAGGATCCAGCAATCCCACTCCAGGAATATACCCAAAAGACACAAAAACACTGATTCAAAAGAATACCTGCACCCCTGTGTTTATAGCAGCACTCTTTACAATAGGTAAGACCTGGAAACAACCGAAGTGCCTAAAAACAGATGAGTGGATCAGGACAATGTGGTACATATACACGATGGAATACTACTCAGCAATCAAAAAAGATAAACTAGAGTCATTCATAGGAACATGGATGGAGCTGGACGGGATTATGCTCAGCAAAATAAGTCAGAAGACAGAAGAAAAATACCAGATGGTTTCCTCCGGAGGAATATAAGGGAACCAAATAAGGATCAAGGAAAAGAATAAGAATAATAATAATAATAAACACAACAAAAACAAAAAGACAAAGAAATTGGGGACACTTAGTGGAGAAGGGGGAAGAAGAGAGTTGAGAGCAGACAAGAGCACAAGGGACTGCAGTAATGGTGCACTGGTGAAATGGTGATGGGGATTACAATTGATGTCAAAGATATATAAATAAAGAAGGAAAAAAGATTTAGAGAGTTCTTACTATGTGCTGGGCTCAGCATTTTACATGCATTTTCTCACTTAATTCTCATGGGGACCCTAGAAGAGAGTTTCAGTTTTTATCCTATTACACACAAAAAGAACTAGACAGCAACTACACCACGCTTGTACTTTAAAAGGATACAGTGAGTAATTGGTGGCATCAGGATTTGAATCCAAACATTCTAATTCTAAGACTCACGTTAATCATTGTGTCAAACTCATTGACTGTTTACTAACCACAGAATTCTCAGAGAGCCTACATTTCAAGTCCTCATCAGGCTCTAACTTATCTAATGAGGTAAGACCAAATGCAGCATATTCAGAGAACACAGGACATTAGAACACAGAGAAAAACTCCAGCTGGTTCCTTGTACATAGACCAGCATCCTGCCTCACATAGGCCCAGCTATACGATTGTAGGCACAAAACAGGCTCTGTCCTAACTCCCTTTTTCCATGTCTGAACTGCGACCTCTATGCCTGCTTGAGAAAGTAGAGTTTGAGATATAAATTTGGAAGTCATCAGCGAAAGAGATGACACTGAAAAGTGAACATATGTGGTCACCCAAAAGCAGAGGTAGGAAGGACAAGAGGAAACCTTGAGGAGATAATTTAGGAAAAAGAAGTAAAAGTAAGATCAGGCAAAAACTAGGAACTATCAACAGTAAAGAAGTGAATTTGTGTTAAGCAAAATAAATCAAAAGGCAAAAGATAAGTAACGATGGTTTTCCTTATGTGCAGAATATAGAGGAACCAAACAAAGGATCGGGATAAAGGCAAAACTTGCAAGCTGACCACAGACTGAGGCATACAGCAGGGGAAGAGGGGAAGCAGGGTCAAAACAGAGAAGGGAAGAGCACAAGGGACGAATCGTAGGTGCTATGGCGGTAAGAGAAATATGGGGACTACACCTGAGGGGAGAAATGAAATACTGTCCAAAAAATAACAATGATGTAAGAAAATAAATATTTTTTAAATAATTAAAGAGAAATGAAATCAACCTTTGATAGGAAGAGTATCTGACACTATAGAACAGAAAATGAGGGCCCTCGTTGTCAAGTCAACTGACACCAAATGAGCTGCCTTTTCTTACTCCATGAGTGTTATGTGAGTATCTGTGTTTCTTCAAACTCTTCACCCATGTACCTCCTATTTCTCCTCTTTCATTACACTCCTGTACCACTGCATGTGCCAATCAAAGGAAAAAACTCTTCATACTTTCATGTCCCTCTCCACCACTGCTCCTTGTTTTCCTTCCCTTTCCCAGCAGCTATAGCCCAGGGAACACTAGGCATGAGACATGTGGCATAACTATAGCATCATACAACTGACCCCTGATACCCACCCCCATGACAATCAGGCTCACCTACACTTCCCCACCACCCCAGCATCTAAATCCCTGTGAAAGACCTGTGTTTTACAAAACCTGAAGTTGGGGTTTGTTTTTTTTCCAAAAGAAGAGAAAAACAAGGCCCTAGCAGAGTTAGACAGGAGGAAGCCCCAAAGAAGGTGATTAATATCGCTGCTAATTTTCCACAAGCACTTGTCAGCACAGCAGTGAGCCAACTCAGACAGTGCCAAAAGTAATCTTGAAATCCTCTGGCATCTCGCTCCAGCAATAAAACACAGATTTATGTAGTACAGCCCATAACAGAAGATGGAATAAAATCATCCTAGATGACTAAATCACAATGTTTCTGGTTGGGGAGCTTAATAACTGAACTCTTTATCCCCCCCCCTCCCAGGCCTGCTCTGCCATTTGTTTTCATTTCTCTAACGTTTTGTGCTACCCTTATCATTATCTGGGTCTCAGAGATCAGTACGACTCCTGGTGCAGTCAGGAGACTCTCTTCTAGGGTCACTCCTAACTGTGGGATCTGAAGTGAGTTACCTCATGAACAACACCAGGATCAGCCTGAAATTTCTTGGAATTTCTTCCAGGTTCACTCACACACTACTTCATTCCTCCTAGTTTGTCTCGCCAATTTGGTTCTTTATATAGGTTCTGACCTCCAGTTAGCCCAGTTAGGTTGATATAGTCTACTTCTACAAGAGAGTGTCCCCAAAACCTTGTTTTTTTTAAAATAAATTTTAAAAAGATTTCATCATCTGTTTGTATCTGAGGTAGGTTGAGGTTTACCTGGATTGTTTTTTGGTTCTCTGCTGCAGAATGAACTGATTTCTTTTTCTCTCCTCTTTCTTTATACATTCTTCCATCTTTTCTTTCCCAGGTCTTTTCCTCTCCCTTCTTCCTCTTCTTTGTTACCTCTGACAATGCCTGGGCCTGTTACTTATGACACCAACTGTCAGCCACTGTTAACTTGCCAGGTGACACTCAAAGATAAAGAGGATGCTCGTCATTCTGTACACAGTGTCAGTTCAAAGCTGTGTTAAATCACTGAGAATGGTTGAGGAAGACTTTAAATGGTTGAGCATTAGTTGGAAATGAAATCATGACATGAAAAATACACACAGCCGTAGTGAAAGAACACATTTGGGAGGACAACATAGGCCATATCCGAAGGAAAAATGGTGAAAACTTACAGGTGCTACTCTGCTTGAATAGTACTCTTCCTGTCCTCAAAGGAAAAATGGATCATGAGCAAAGGGTAGTCAGTCCTATTAAGTATCAAAATGCAACAAAGGGGAATGTGCCTGATTCTCACCATTGGCAAGGAGTGTAATTTATAAATAAGAACAGGATAAACTAAACCTGAAGACAACAAGTTTCTATAGACAACTCCCCCAAGCTTAAACAATGCTAATACATTCAGGAACACTGACAATTCTCCAGAGGCCCTTTCTTATTCCTAGTTCCCAAATGGGACTTCCAATCTACTATGGATTCATGTCAGAGGCAGACTGATATGAGGTCAGAAATATCCATAAAAACACATAGAAAGAAAATCTAGAACAAGATTTTAAAAAGATATCCCCTTAGTGACAGTGGTTAAACACTTCTATGTGTAGAGAACTGAGAATTAGCATAGTCACACAAATATTAAATATGTATTTATATTATAATTATATGTAGCCTACATACATATATAATATAGAAATATTACATTGTAATTACTGTTTTTTAAAGTATTTTAAGTATATAGTATACATGTATGATAGATACGTGTATATGTGTATGCATATATATGTGTGTGTATATATATATAGATATATATATTGTAGTGGCAGGAAGGGTGGCACTGGGCAGGTTCGGGATGGTTCTGGGCAGATGGGTCAAGGAAGGAGAGTCTTGGAGCCCTGGGTGGCTTTTCATGCTTTATTTAGTAGAGATGGCCAGGTACATGGCAGGCAGGGGTGCCGGAGGACCTCCCAGCCCCCAGCGCATCTCACCCTCTCGGCTGCTTCTTCTCTCTCTGCTGCTGCTGCTGCTGCTGTCGGGCCTCTCCGGTCGGTCGGTCAATCCTCACAGTTCTGTCTGTTGATCCTCACAGTTCTGGCGTCCTCATGACGCCGCCCATTTATGCCCGTGTCCCAACTCAGGTGCGCCCACTTGCGCATGCCCACCCTGGAATGCTCACAGCACCACAGGTGTCCATCATCAGTAGTGGGAGGGTGGAAATACTTGATCAACCTTTACCCTACATATATATATTTGTAAAAAAGATCATGGCCCCGAATCTGTTGATTTTGAGTTAATCAAAGGGGCAATGACCCAGACGGATCTAATACAGGAAGGTAAGTCCTTTAAAAAAGGGCTTATGTATCAAAGAGAGAGGAGGTCAGAAATTTTGCTGTCCTTGAAGACATAAGCTACTGCACTCTGAGATCACCTATGAAGGGCCACATGGCAAGGAACTGAGTAGCCTCTGGGAATGGTGAGCAGTGCCCAGGAGATAATGAGTAACAGAACAGTAACTTCAGCTGGACAACTAAAAGGAGATGAATTTTGTCACCAACCTAAAGGAGCTTGAAAGAGGGTCCTAAGCTCTAAAAAGCAACCCAGACTATATTTAGATTTCGGCTTTATAAACCTGTGTAAGATGTGCCCTGACTCCAGTGAGATAATAAATGTGCATTGCTTTAACCTGATAAATCTGTGGTAACTTGTTATGTAGCAATAGAAAGCAAATACAACCACATATCACACACACTGATCAATTTGTTGTTCTCATACTTCACACTTACAGTGCTGCCTAAGTCTTTTTTGGTGACCTCCTCAATAGCTTTTGACAGGTGCTCAGCAAAATGATTTGCACACACTCCATGACTGAAAACTATGGTGCTGAATTGATATTTTACTGCTATGGTTTATAAGACAGTATTAGCAAAATACTACTATGCTTTATATCAGCCCTTTAATCACATTCTACTCTAAAATAAGTGTTCCTTGTCATACAATTACTTGCTGTACAGCATTCATTAAAACATTATTATTCAAAGCAGGAGATAAATGCCATATATGTCCCCTTACGACCCATGGTTTGGAATTTTCAATTTCCTGGACAATTTTCAAACAGTCCAAACATTGCAATTCTAACTTCTCTGTCCAAGAGTGAAATTAGCAAGCTTTGCATAGAGACCTGCTTTAATAGGCAGCCAAGAGACCCAAGTAAAAATGGGGAGGTTAGACCCATCCCAGAGATGCAAACTCAAGTCTGGATTAATTTGCCACTATTCCCCCTGACGTCTCTACCAATCTTCCCACTACCAATGGGCTTAAGTCCCAAGCATGGGACCAGTGCTGATTACATGACCCTCTCCTCTCATGTACTTTCTACACCTTTATTCTATTTCTGTATTTCTATAATGTTTCCATCATTTTCTTCATGTGTAACACTTACATAATGGGGAAGGTTCACACCTCTCACAAGTTTGCTACAATCAAAAAGTAATGAATGTGAAATTGTTTTCAAATGGGAAAATATTTCCATGAATGCAACAAACACTTTTTATTTTAGCAAGTAATCATTTCACAGAATGATAGAAGCTTAGCATTAAAGAATTTTGTCAGATCCCCTTAACTGGATGTCTCAATCTCTTTTCCAAAGTGCTTCCTTCACGCATTCATCAAATATGTATAAGTCAAAATATATCTCTGCACTGGGGAAGTCTTTTCAAGGGGTCTCTAATTGATATCCTCCGGTGACGAGGAATTCATTATGTAATCAGGGACATCAGTCCATTTAGTGCAATTCTAATTGTCAGAAACTTCTCCCTCATAGTAGCAGTCAAGTCCTTATCAGTCACTAGGTTTGGAGCATGAAAAGCAAAGTATTAAGTGGTACTAGGCCACTAACTGGGAGAGGATTTACTTACCTGAAGCCATAATGAACAACGCAGGGTAGTGTGTTCATGGTGTGAGTACTGATTAAATGTACAAGCAAGAGCTGAAACAATGATGTCTTCAAAGAAGAGTCAGAACTTAAATGGAACCTTAAATGTCAGCCAGAACATGAGGAAAGAAAGATGATGTTAGATGATACAAACAAAAAGAATAAAAACCATGGAATGTATTCAAGGGAAAAAGAATATGTTTTTGACAATTGCTTAGGGTCCTGAATGCTTGACAAAAGAGTTTGAAATTGATACAGTGGGAACAAGAGAGACTCCTAAGGTCACAGAAGCATCATTGGTTTCATGCTCATTAAAGCACTTTTATCTGAACAGCAAATGGGTGTCCTTCCCCTGAAGAGGAAAATAGAGACACAGAATTGTGTTAGTCCAACAAGGACTTTAGGCAAAAGGCCAATTCCCGAGAAGGAATTAAAACAAGCCAAAGTCTGTGGTTGTTGAGTCAACTGTTACTTGTTCCACAAATTTGTCTGAGAAAATTGCCAGAAGCTAGTGGCCTTCTGATCAGCCACTTCCTTTGTGCTGTGTGACTTTCTGACGTTCGTGTAAAATTATTCACTCCATTTTTGCCATGAAAAATGGAATATTTTTATTAGCTCCATAATTCATATAACAGAATTCCTATAGTATCAGTATAAATAAATGAAATTTCAATTAATATATGTGGCTTATCTGTATGTTTCTTGTTCAGTATGTATTACAGTGAAATTTCTTTGAGTTGGGGGCTAGGGCCATTCCCCTACTTCACCAAAATACTCCACTCAGGTGGGATTCACATAAGTTATACCAAGTAAAAGGACTGAGGATAATTCTCTCGTACCCACAGCACTGGATGAAAAGTATTCTATAGAATGTTATGGTGGCCAGTTTTTCAAACATACTAAATGAGGAGACCACCACTTGCAGGCCAGCACTCATTCAGGTTTTAGTATTAACGAGATGCATGTGGTATCAGAGTGAGTTTCAGTTCTTTCATTCACTAGCGAAAGCAGGGTCAAGCCAGGGAACAATGTCTGCTCTGCTTCTGACGTCCATGCCAAAGTTGTGGTCTGCATTTATCTAAATGGCCTGGCCCCCAGAATGTGAGCAATTCACTTGATCTTTGAGGACGTGAAAGACGGGATCCTAGTACCTACAGCTGAGCCTCCCCCAGTACTCCACAGGAAAACTTATGTCCCCATTTCTGACTGTTCAGAGTTCAGAGCAAAGAATGAGACTAAGGAGACTATACATAACAGCTTTCCTCCCTGAGGGAGGTTTAAGAATGACATCACAGCAACACTATCTTAGCTCTTTTGTCGTACAAAGGAGTATGTTTTACTTTTATTAGAAACAGAAAAGCAGGGGGTTAAGTCACAGCCCTCTGAAGTTACTGGCAGCCAACACAGAATGAGTTCAATCCCCAACTAGGTAAGTGACCCACATGGCACAGCTGACCTCGCCTGCCTCACCTACTGCTCCCCTCAGCAGTGTACTTCAGTAGATCTGCCTGCTCTGCTCCCCATTCCATCTCTGGTGAATCCTCTCACACACACACACCCCCATACAGAAACTTCCTCTGGCAGGCACCCCAGCTCTTGTATGCATAAATAAATAAATTTTAAAAAACAAAAAGAAAGAAAAGCAAATAGGCAGCATAATTTGAGCAATGATGAGGTCTAACAATGATTTTTGTACATTAAACACCCTCTTCATTTTTTAAAGAAATGTATGATTTTCCTTCTGGGAGGCAATTCCTGCTGTATATTGCTTAGAAGCAGCAGTCAATACCAACCTGATAATCCTACAGGTTGCTACACAAAATGAAAGCTACCACATAGTGATACCTTAGATTCTCAGTGTGTTTCCCCTTAAACTTGTGACTATCACCAAATCTGAATTTCCTAGACAAGTCACTTTTTCCCTTTTTTTTTTTTGACTTATACAATTATTTAGTGTTTTTTTTTTTTTATTTTAGTGTAGAATACTCTGGGTGTAAAAAGAAATTGAATGTGCAATCCCCACCCTACAGTGCTCAAGGGGACAAACAGACGTGAAAGTGAATGCATGTATGAATATGCATTCATACATGAGTATGATGGTGGCACAAGTAAATGGTGGCAGATTGAGGGACTCGGAAATGAGAGCATCAGGAGGCTGCTATTCACACCCCCTTTCAACAGTCTGATTCTTAGGGAGAAGAGCTAGCTCTGAGGTACAGCAAAAGAGAAAGAGCAAAAGATAAAAAATAATATTCATAACTTGCTTTGAACCAATCACCATCTCAGGTAATCTCATAACCTCCCAATATATCAACAACTCTTTCTGTTTCCCCGCCTTCGTTTACAATCCCTTGACCCTTTACTCCCCCACACTTAACCGAACATATACTAGTTTTTATGAGTAATTTGTTTTGTCAATTCATCCACTAGTAAATGTCTGATATTTGTCTTTGTCTTTGCTTTACTATACATAATTCCCTGAACTCCTATTTTGCTGTGACAAAATTTCGTCTTTCCTTATAACTGAATAGCATTCCATAGTGTAGTGTATTAACACATCTTCTTGATCCAGTCCTCTATCAGTGGGCACTTAGGTTACTTGTAAATAATGTCACAGCAAACATTACAGAAGATACAATGTTATAAGTTGATGGTTCACATTCTTTAGATAGAAGCCCAAAAGTGGGATTGCTAGGTCATATGGTATTTTCATTTTGAGTTTTTTAATGTAAGTCCAGATTGCCTTCCAAAATGGATGCACCAGTTTATATTCTCACAACAATGCATTAGGGTTCCTCTTTCTCCACATTCTTCAGTACTACTTGTTTAGAGTCTTTTGAATATGCACCATTCTCACAGATGCAAGATGTTATCTCATTGAAGTACTAACCTACATATGCTTTATTAAAAGGGATGGTGAACATTTTTACATATTTATTGACCTTCTGGATTTCCTCTTCTGTTCAGATCTGCAGCCTACTTACTAATTGGATTGTTTCCTTCTTTGTTGTTAAATTAGTGTTTATTTACATCTTGGATATAAGCCATTTTTGATTGTATAATGTGTGAATATTTTCTCCCATTCAGTAGGATATCATTTAATCTACTTACATATTCTTTTTGCTAAGTAAAACCTTTTTAATTTTAGATAATCCCAATTTTTTTTTACTTTTACATCTCTTGCCATAGGAGTCTTGTCTTCAAAAAACATCTTTATCATTGATATTGTGAAATATATCACTAACACTTTCTTCTACATATTTTATTTTTGTTGGTGTTATATATACTTCTTTAACCCATTTGGAGTTTATTTTTGTGTATGAAGTTATAAAGTGATTCAACTTCATTTCTTTACATATGACTGTCCAGTTTTTCCAACATTATCTATTAAAAAATCTCTATTGTGTGGCCATGGCTAAACTGTAATAAATAATGATATATCTGTGGATTTATTTTTGGGTTTTAGATTCTGCTTCATTGATCATCTGTCTATTTTTAAGGCAGTACCAAGTTGTTTTAATTAGTGTTGCTTTCTAGTGTAGCTTAACATCAGATAATACCACATCTCCCTTTCCCTTTTTCTCTCAAGATTATTTTAGCTATTTCAAGGCTTTTTATGGTTCCGTATAAATTCCAATATTTTGTTCTATTTCCATGAAGAATATTATAGGGATTTTAGTGAGGATTGCATTCAAATATATATATTGGGGCTGATAGAATAGTCATTTTGAATGCATTGATTCTCCCCATCCATGAGAATGAATATCTTTCCACCTCTTGATGACTTGTTCTATATCCTTTAATAGAATTTTATAGTTTTCATTGTATAAGCCTTTCACCTCCTTAGACAGGTTGATTTTAAGTGATGAATAGAATTATTTTCTTAAATTTCTTCTCCTCTCACTTATTTATATATCAAATGCAACTGTTTTTGTTCTTAGTTTTGTAACCAATACAGAAGGAACTCTTATTGTCTCCACTGGCAGATTTGGACACTGAGGCTTAGAAAGGAATACAACTTGTCTATACAGCCACACTGAATACCAGAATTCAACTTTAGGAATTCAGTTCTGTATCTCAAACCCACAAAATTAACTGCAAGACACCACAAATTAGACATGTCATGAGTATATCCTACTTCAGTGCTGTCCCAACTGAAACAGAATGTGAGTCAATGTGAACAAAAAACAAATGATTTAATTTTAATGTATTATCTTATCCAATATATCAAAAATACTTTTATTTCTATATTCAATTAATATTTCATAAATATCTACTAATAAAATATTTTATATTATTTTTTCCATACTTACGCTTTCAAATCTGATATTTACTATTGATAACCCCTAACCTTAAAAGCAGTCACATGACAATTTCTCAGTAACTACACAAGCTAGTGACAGCACAACTCTGATGGGTCATATTTTGAAAGAAGTGCAATAATAAGAAACCTGATTTGAGAGAGAAATAGAAAAAATAATGCAAAGTTTAAATCCAATTAGAATGAGAAGAATCATACTTTTTTGTATACTTATTTTCATCTTTGTAAATACAAAATGCTTATAAAGACAAATTTTATCTAGAGAACATCATTTTAGACAATAGATACCAGATTCTGTTAAGAATCACAGCTTCAGGGCCTCCCTGGTGGCACAGGGGGTTGAGCACCACACCGTGAAGCATCCACAGAACAGCAGTGGGAGTTCGGCCAGGGAGGGGAACCACATGGCAAGGCAGACCTCTCCTGTCTTGCCCACTGCTCCCCTCAGCAGTATATTTCAGTCAGTCTGTATGTTCTGCTTCCCACTCTGTCTCTGGTGAATCCTCTCACCTCCCACACCTCTGGCCTGTACCCCTACTCTTGTATGCATAAATAAAAAATCTTAAAAAAAAAAAGAATCACAGCTTCAGTGTTCTGTTTATTCCACTTGAGCATGATGCCTTTTAACAATATGGACATCATGGACTAAGGAGAGGCCTGAAGCAGTAACAGTTAATTAAGTGATGGCTTAAGTGCTTCCTGCCCTTCCTTCCAATTTGCCAGATTAAAAATATCAATTAAACTAATTGTGTCCCTTTCCACTCAGACTGATTCAAGGTCCACACCCAGACTGAAAGCTTGCTTTCTTGCCAACATTTCTCCATCCCTTGGCTAAGTATCTTGAACTATTTAAAACATAGGTGAAAAAAAATTAAAGTAAACCTTCCAAATTAATTTCCTTTTCCTTCTTCTTTGGTCAGTACAAGGAACTGTGTCCTCTAAAGCAAGAAATAACTCTCACAGCTTATGACTGCCAGGTTTAGTCGTAACTCCCCGGAATCTCTGAACTTAAAACTGTGCTTAAATATCACCTCTCTTTGCCTGAGAATTTAACCTTCACTTAAATCATTTTATTCAAAGGGTACTGTCAAGAAACATATTCTTAAACCAGACAAGGGCTGGGTTGGGGTGTCCTATACTCAGTTCTCACCCAGAATGAAGTTATTCTGCTTCCCATCAATCCCACCTCCAGATCCCTCACTCACACTAAGATGTAAATAATTACACCTCAGCACTGTATTCTCAGAATGGATCAAGTAACAGAAACCCTGAAAATTATGGTGTTCTTCTTGGAATGTCATTAAAAGTTACCATTTAAAAATTAAAATCAATTAAACAACTCTATATTAGATTCCAAAATAAACAAGCATTAGTATATGTCAAAATTCTGAAAAGAGTTGAATGAAGAAATTTCATAGTTTGTAATACCCCATCTGTTGATTTAATGTTTTTACTAGAGTAGATGAAAAGGCCCTATCCAAATGAATAGTAGGACTTTCTGAGATGGAGGTTTTTCTTAGAACCTTAACTAATAGGTTACAGAGTCAGTCATCTTTCACAGACTTTGCCTATTAACATGATCCAGAGCTTTATGTTTGGTAGTGGAGACGTGGTGTAAAATCTTAACCACTAATGAAAGAGGGAGGTATTTTGACCTGTACTGTGGTTAATTCCAGAGTCACAGCATAAGCAATGAGAGGCGTGCTGGTTAAAAGCCAACGCTACAATTCCTAAGAACAAATTCTCCCCAGTTATCTTAACCAGTTTATTCCACGGGCTCATGTCACCAGTCCAGAGCATGGCAAGAGTAAAAATATGGGGGCAGGCTAACAAGAAAAGACCAAATTACCAGTGTGGTTGAGACCTAGAAAATTAAATGCCATAGATTGAAAGAGGCTCTGGGGATCCAATCCTCACTGCTGAGGCAGCCTCTCAGAAAGCCTCTAGGAAGGCCTCTATAGAGGACCTGCCAGAAGTTTTACATCAAGGTCCATGCCTGCCTGCACGCAAAGTAGCAGGAAGCACAATCACAAATTCAAAGATGGTTGCCCACAGCTGATAATTTTATTTTATTTTCAGCATTTTATAGTGAAAATGGTCAGATGTATTCCAAGTAGAGTAACAGATGAGCTCTATGTACCTATCATCCAGCTTCAGTAATTATCAATACAAGGCCAGGCTTGTCCATATGTACCCCACATATACTCTTGCATTAGTCTTAAACAAATCCAAAACTTTCCGTATATGTAAACATATTTATATGTAAAATATCTTATTGTTTATTTTTAAGAGATTTTCAATTAGGAAAAGTTATCACATTTGACATTTAGAAAAGTCACTAGCACATTTTAAAAAGCTAACAATAAAGTCTTAATATCATCAAATAATTTGTTAGTGTTCCAATTTCTCCTATTGTCTCATATATTTCTCAGTATTTGGTTTATTTAAACCACAATCCAATAAAAATCAAGATACTGGATTTTGTTCTTATATCCCAATACACCCTATAACTGGAAGATTTAGTATATTTAGTTTATATATATATATTTATATATATTTTATATATATATATATAGGTCAAGAAGACTTCCTAGGTGGTTCTACTGCCTATTACATCGCATCAGGAAGTACATATTACCTGATGTTAATATTGCTCAGTGAGTTCAGGTGTTGCCAACCTGATTCATCCATTATAAAACTCCCTGTCAGTTTTCCAACTAATGGACTTAGCAGGCATTAATGTTAATTGCTTAGCTCACTTATCACATTTGGGATGTTAGTAATTTAAATCTATCATTCTCCATTCACTAACTGGAACTTGTCTAAAGAAAAACTTATTAAATATTTGCTTGTTCTGAGGAACAAATCACAAAAAGAAAGGTTAAAAATGGAGTTCTTTCCACTTATTTACCTATCTTCAGAATGAATTATTTCCCAGTAGCACCCCTTGAAGGTGACCAATTTCTTTTATATCATTAGAAATCATGCAAATTTGGGCCTCCCTGGTGGCGCAGTGGGTTGAGCAGCACACTATTAGGCAGACTGCAGCCACTGCAGCACGAGTTTGACAGGGAGTGACCGGCATGGCACAGCAGACCTCTCCCGCCCCCGCTCGCTCACTGCTCCCCTCAGCAGTGTATTTTGCTTTACCTACCTGTTCTGCTCCCCACTCTGTCTCTGGTGAATCCTCTCACCTCCCACACCTCTGGCCTGTACCCCAGCTCTTGTATGCATAAATAAATCTTTAAAAAAAAAAAGAAAAATCATGCAAATTAATACAGCTTATGCATTTCAATATATTTGCAGTTATATTCTTTGTGATTCTTAAATTGTTCCATCTTTGACCAGTGGCAGTCCTTGAAATTGATTCCTGAATCTTTTGAACAATCTTCATAGTCTTTGGTGGTTTCCTTGCTCTCAGTAGGATAAGATGTTTCAGATTCACCTTATTCATTTTTTTCTCCCAAAGAGAAATTCATCATTTCTCTACAAACACTGGGGATTTTATTATTGTGTAGTTCTTTTTCTTCTAAAAACCTCCATTTTCCTTATTCCACCAGGATACCTGACCAAGAAATACACAAGTGCTATAAGGGGAAGACATCAAATATCAGGTGGCAGCTATTTGTTGGTGACAGGTAAGTCTGACATTAAAAGAAGTTATACCTATGAAGAGATGTTCATCAGATCTTATCATTAGGAAAAGAAATACAAATTAAAATTATATTATCTCAATCTGTAAAAGAATAGCTATTACCCAAAAGAGAAGGAAAAAAAAATGAAGAGGATATAAAGAGAACCCTTATATGCTATGGTAGGAAAATAAATTGGTATAGCCATTATGGAAGTAGTACGGAAAATACTGGATATTTACCCCAAAAATACAAAAACACTAATTCAAAGTAATATATATATATATACCTTCATTGGGTAATATTATTTACATTAGCCAAGAGTGGATATAACCTAAGTGCCCACTGGCTGATAAATTGATAAAGAAGATGTGCTGTGCATATGTGGAATACTATTCAGCTATTAAAAAAATGAAATCCTGCCATTTGCAACACGGATGGACTTTTAAGGTAGTGTATTAAGTGAAATAATTTAAAAAAATTTTTTTGACTACAAGATCAATTAGTGTTTACCAGAAGGAAAGGGCTAGAGGCAGAAAGAGGGTGAGTATATGGGAACAACAGAGATAATAGTATGGTAAAGGATAGAACTGGATGCTTAGAGATGAACCTAACATAATATATCCATATGTTGATACTCAGTGATACATACTTGAAACTTATATAATCTTATAATGCAGTCTTACTTTAATAAAAAATAAAATATAAATAATATAAGTATGTCCAGGAGAACCCAACTCCATAGGCATCTGAGCTCCAAGGCTAGAAGGCAACAGATATCCAGGATGAACTTGTTTGACAAACAGTAGAATCTGGGTAATTATACTTAGAAACCATAATCAGGGTTTTCATTGCTAATGGCATGTTCTACATTTTTTCTGTAGAAGTTGCTATGAAATATATGGAAAACTCATACTGATATTTCTAATTGAAACTATTGCCGAATTTTTATTTAACTGTTTTGATTTTAATTTGGTATATTTCATGTCGAAAGTCTCAGTTCCTAGTGACATTAGCAATTTAAGATTTCTTTGTAGTCTTTTTCTCCTTAGAATACCCTACAAGATATCCTATCCTACAAGAAGTGTCCAAGTCACTAAGTATTTACTATCATTTGAAATAAATCCTCTTGATGTGGTTAAACTATCTATATAATAAACAAGCCTATTTATTCCATTTTTCTTTTAATTTCTAAGGATTGCTTTCTTGTCTAAATTGATAGGTTCTAAAGTTAGAGCCACAAGACATGGTATAGTTGGAGATAGACATTAAATGAATTAATATAATTCATTAAATGAATTAATATAATTTGTTAAATGAATTAATATAATTCGTTAAATGAATTAATATAATTCGTTAAATGAATTAATATAATTCGTTAAATGAATTAATATAATTCATTAAATGAATTAATATATGCAAAAGACTGTGAACAATGCCTGGAACATAGTAAGTCTTCAACAAATGTTCACAGACGCTATTGTGCTTCTGTTACTTTATCAGATATCTTTGACCTGAAAAGGTTGTTTGGACATGCTACCACCAGAGATAAGAATCCCCTAAGCACAGGATTATCATGAATGAATGATGTGAATAACCTAAAATAAAACCTGGGAGATGGTGATGGCTAGTAAAAGAGGACTGTTAATGTGGAGAAGGTTGTAATAGTATAGATAAGGTATCCACACCTGGTAGAGTATCAACATGTGAGATCCTACAATTTCGATTCTCAGGGAGGTTATGAATGATGTTAGAGATGGGGGTTCGGGCAGCTGGTGTTTTAAAAAATCCTGGCAAGAGAGTCCCATTTTATTCCCATAGAAGTCATCATTTGCTATTGCTATTAGAAGAATTATTAGAAGTAGCAGTAATGTGTTACAGCAGCTGAGCAGCTATATGTGTCAGGTATAATATTTCTATTCTCTGGGCAAGTGGAGAGAGACAGATCTAGCATCTGACAACCAGTAGGTGCAAACCAAGAAGAAAAACCCTGGGTATCACTGATCATTTCCACCCCCATGCCACCCACCTTCCCACTTAAGCCACCTTGCTTGCTGATCAGGACTATGCTATAGTGGAAGAGTTTGCTGGTGATCACTTTCATTCAAGCTTTTGCTATCCTACCATAGGGAAGTCAGCAGGAAGTTTCACAGCACCAGAGCTCTGGCAGGACTGTGTCCGGTTGCTGCAATGAGGACACGGAGACCAGTATACCCTTTACTTCCACAAGGTGTCCTAGACGCAGATGAATCAGCAAGCCTCACAGTTACCCCGGAAGTTCAAAAGGGACATGGAAGTGAGTAAACCAGGAAACATTGATGAGCCCTGAGCTTGAATAACAAACATTACTGAAGTCGGTCAAGGAACTTAAGTTAAAATCTCAACAGCAGTGGCTGAGTTGCAAGGGACCAGAGTACGAAACGATTTTCTCTCCCTGTGAGAAAGCACTGGCTGAGTTGCAAGGGACCAAAGTAGGAAACGATTTTCCCTGCCCTTCCCAGGGAAGCACTGTGAGAAAGTTTATGTCATGTTCATGGAGTATTACCAATTCAGATCTGCTGGGAACAAGTGGGCAATAGCATGGGAAACACACTGGCTGGGCCCTGAGCAGCAAGGGATCCACTGGGTGTCCAACAAGCCAGGTCAGACACCCAAAGCAGGTGTGTATCTGAGAGACGGTGCATCTGAGAGGTGGTGCAATTCTGCCTCCAAATTGCATAAAATAAAACATCAAGAATTGGGTCAATTAAACCCTGAAATTGGAGTAAACCTCTAGAGCTTCCTGCACAGAAACTCAGAGGCACCTTCTTAGAAGCAAAGGTCCATAGAGTCATTTGCTTCAGAAGTTTTCCAGTCAATCTGACAAAAATAGATACATCGGTAGGGGAAAGTAAAGGTACTGATACAAGGTACTGGCTATTCAGAGGACTGACCAGTATGCTATAATAGAAACCTCTTAAGAAAAGAATTAATCAAATGTGCCGCCACTAAAATGATTATGTGGTTATTATATGCCTACTCAGAGAAAATGAGAACCACAAAGACCAAAACACCCAAACAACAGGCTTAATTGTCTTCTGTAAGGAATGGCTTTTGTTTTCCTCAGTGCTCCATCAAAAACACTAAGTGTTAATGTACCTGTATAATCTATCTGGCCACCTAACTAGTTTAATCCATCACACAAGATGTGAAAGAATAAAAACAGGTTGGTAGTGACAAGTTAATAGTAGAGGCAGGAAATAAAATAGAGAAAAACACTGTGATTGATGGTGCAGAACTATTAGGTGCTACTATAGATGGACTGTCTGGTTTTATATAGTGGCCAATCAAAGCAAAATAGACCTAGTAATCTTAAATTTTAAATATGTCTCCTCAATTAAAAATTTAAAAGGTCAGTAGATGTACTGCATTCCTACTGAACAATAAAAATTCAATTACAACCCACTCTCAAATAGCTACAGGTTGATCCACCACAACAAATCTTAATTTCAGCTCACTGAGCTCATTATCTGCTCTGCCAATCCAACCACCACACCCCACCCTGGTTACCGAAACCTCTACTTTGCCTCAATTTACATTCTCTTAGACTGTGAGTAGCTACATGAAGGGGGAGGCCTGGAGTAGAAGCACTGAAACTCAAACACCACCTTTACCTGCAGAGACTAGGGGAGAGGCACCCATCTTAGAGGATCTAGAAGTATCTTTTAGTCTGATATCTTGCTATCACCCGATGTTATCATCATCCATCTCCAGACTGTGAAGGTGAATTGGGAAGTCTCATAGAGGAAGACAGAAAATAGACATGGCTCTACAGAATAACTTGTTATCCATTATAACAGAGGTTGTTAGGTTCAAATGAACCTAATAAGCAAAGCTGACATGATCTTGTTCTGTTTGGTAGCTGTAGAGCATACAAAGTCAGGGTCATTGTAGATAAGTCTTCACATATAGAATGCATGGTTGTTCAGGAAGGTATCCCAACAGAAGACTTTCTCTATCTCATTTGAAATCATTACATGTACACCCATGAAGGATATACAAGATTAATCAATGCAACACATTGTAAAGCAAAATATCTGAAACAACCTAAAATGTCAATTAGAGAGAATTGGTTAAATAAATTATGGTTCATTCAGCAATGGGATGCTAGAAGCTTAAAAAAAAAGAAAAATACTCTTTGCATTCTAATATGAAATGATCTCCAAATCTTATCACCAAGTTAGCAAAATAAATAAAGCAAATGCTGAAGGGTGAATACACTATAATACCAGTTGTATAAAAAGGTACAACTACATATATACCAACCAGTTGTTTCCGTAGGGAATCTTAAGAAAACCAGTCTCCACCCTATGCCCTGAAGGCACTGGACTCAAGCCCGATCTCCTCAAAAATCAGCTCTAAAATAGATGACTGGATCAAGAAGATGTAGTATATTTACATATGAAATATTACTTGGCAATCAAAAAGGATAAACTCATGTCATTCACAGCAACATGTATGGAACTGGAAGGGATTATGCTCAGTGAAATAAGCCAGAAAGAAAAAGAAAATTATCGAATGGTTTCACTTATAGGAGGAATGTAGAGGAACCAAATAAGGGTTCAGTAGGAATGCAGGGGTTGGGGAGTAACTATAAAAAAGGAAAAATCAAAACCATCAGGCAAATATAGATCAGAGACATTCTCTAGGGGAAGAGGAGGAGAAGGATCAAGACAGGAGTAGGCAGAGCACAAGGGATGGTACACACGTGAATTGGTGATGGGAATTTAACAGGGAAAACATACATAGTGCAAATATGAAGGATGATGTAATAAGTATTTTTAAAAAAAGAATTAAAACGAAAAAAAAGTTTACTAGGAAAAGAAAAATCAGCTCTAATACCTGGCATCCCTTAAAGGTCACAAAAGGTCCTTATGCCCGTGGATAAGGAGTATTTACTCAACTTCAGTTTTTACTTCAGTTGAGGATTTACTACAACTTCAGGTTTTTCCCCATACAACCTACTCAAAAGAGTTCCCAAAGCAAAGTGACTCTTCCCTAACAAAGACAGTCAAATCCAAAGGGATTTTTGGTCTCTATAGCTAACTGAGCAGAAATTAGCTTAAACTTTAGTATAACTCCACCTCTCACTCAACTCCTATCCCAACACCCCCACTTACCTTCTGATTAAACAGACATAGTTGGGGCCTCCCTGGTGGCTCAGGGGTTAAAGTCTCTGCGCTATCAAGCTATCACCACCATGGCCAGAGTTCAATCCTCAGCCAAGGAACTAAGCCACATATGGCACAGCAGACCTCTCCTATCTTGCCCACTGCTCTCCTCAACAGTGTATTTCAGTCAATCTGCCTGTTCTGCACCCTACTCTGTCTCTGGTGAATCCTCTCACTCTCCACACTCTGGCCTATATCCCACTTCTTGTATGCATAAAAAAATAAAAATATATCTAAAAAAATAAACAGACATACTTTTTCAAAGCAATTATAGTCTAGACTATCTAATGATGTCACAGCCTACAATAAAAAAAAAGTTTATTATAAATTACTGGCAGTATTAAGTCAGATTCCCACCTCACAATTTTAAGGAATATGAAAAATGTCTAGTCTCCTAGTAGAACTACTATCATATCAGAGTAATTTCAGTCAATAGTCAATGTGATAGAATAGAAACAATTTGGATTTTTACATCAGACTAAAAATGATCTCTTCAACCCATTAGCTATAACCCTGAATTTCTTAATCCATATGGTCTTCAGTTCCCCTATCTGCAAAGCGGAGAATGTTTTAAGGACTAGATTCCAAGGATGTGAACTGCTTACTAACACATTCTAGGGACTCACATTAATTCCCTTCCCTTAAAAAAAAAAAAACTGCATTGACAAAGCCAATGTAATAATGTCTAAATTGGATTATACTGAAGAGATTTCAGGCATCTGAAACAAGGCACTGTGTTAGAACAACAGGAGATTCAGTGAGATGAAAGGACTTAATGGTAAACACTACTGACTGGCTGGCCCAGTGGCCACTCCACTTTCTGCCCATTGCGTTCCCCCATACAATCTAGAAGACTTTAATACCCAGTTTACCAGATGTTATTTCAATTGAGAGAAACCAGGCCATGGTTATGGTCAAGGAGATAGTAAATTGGAAATCTACCGCCAGGTGTCTGAGAAACAAAAGGGATAGAAATAACAATACTGACCTCTCCCTTCTTTCTTGTCTTTATCATTGCCTCAGTTACAACAGGGAGAGTAGCCCTTTTGCAACCAGGAGGTAATAACCAGGAGGAAAAGACAAACATATGCACTGGTTTGCCCTAATATCATTGAGCAACCTTACCAACCCTGGCAATTGCCTTCCTCTTGACTTTTTGTTCAACCCCTATTTGTTTCATTCTCTTAGAATAAAGTTTTCCACAACTGATAGTTAAACACAATCCTCAGTGTTACAGAGATTACCCTCAAGAAATCTATATTCAGTGGTAGAAATAAGATACATTTTCAAATTTCTGAAATACAAACTGGAGTTAAGAGTACGATTTAACGGAACACAATAAATTATATAAAAGTCACAACCACATTTATCCAAATATTTTATGAAATGCTGGTAGAGATATTATATATTTAAGTGTAGTACTTTATTCCATAGTCAGCATTCTAAAACATAAATGCATTATTACATATAGCTGAGCTCTTCAGAAACTACAAATGAAAGACACATTGTTTGGAAAATATCCAAGTTTGCATATACTTATCTTTTTGGATATATGAAAACCATAAAGCAAAAGAATTTAGAAGCGCTGTACAGAATCTGACAATGCCTAAGGTTATAAAAAGTCAAATTTCCAAATTTACTGCACAACATGAGTTTGGTTTGCTATTTTCCCAAGCATTTCATTGTTAAACATTGCAGAGACATGACAAAGTTCTGTATTTGTCTAATATTATAGATAAAGCAAATACAAAAATTGAAGAGGGTGCAGATATCTTCACTTACTGAATTTTTCCATTGCTATTATATTGAATTTAACTGAAAAGTTTAGTGTATAACATATTTTGCATACACTATCAGCAGAGAACCAGAGTATTCTAGTGATTCTATTTTTGCAATGTATGTGCTATTAACATAATGTTTAAAATACAAGCAATGACTTACTGAATAGTTCTTAGAACAATGGAAAATACTAACACTAGTCTCATGTTTCTCTTTTAACATTTCAATTAAGTTTGCATCCAAATAGGTATTGCATTATCATCAGTGATCTCATTAGGTCCAGAAGTGACTGAGCTAGGAAGGCTGGCATTTAATGAAATGAACATTGAGTTCAAAACACCGAAGTCCCAGGTCTAGCTCATGAAACTGCTAGCTCTGCAACTTCTGGGGTATCACTAACCCTTCCGAGCACCAATTTTCTCACCGGCAAAATAACGAGACTCACCTCATAAAGTAATCGTTTATCAGGAAGGTGAAATAAGAGAAAAAGTAGTGACTATGCCTTTCAGACTCTACAAAGTTCAAACTCTTCACCTCCTATTAATGAATGAGGACTACTTGAGATGTGTGTTAAGTTTTTGTGCACTTCCGCTTAGCCTAAACATTTTGAGCGTAGTCTTTTCCAGAAAAATTTTTGTTCTTTTGTTAAAGGTAATTTTGAAAACATAGTAGGAGATAGAAGATCTGTTTATTTTTTATTTATTCATTCATTCAACTACATTTATTGAGTGTTGACTGTTGTAGTTCTGCATTGAGTACAAGGATATAGATGTATATAGGATACACTTTCCTTTTCTTTGGAAGTCCAAGGTTACACAGGGGCTATAACCAAACATGTGATTATGATTCACTCTGAGATATTAATAATCAGAAGTATTCAGACTTTCAAAGGAAGTAAAAGGGACTCTTTGAATCTCTTAGTTGATCTGAGAGATCAGAGGAGAAGACAGAAGGGAGGAAAAATTCTGGGTAAAGATAAATTTTCTCCATGTCCTAGTTTGCTTGGATCCTGTCCTTCAAGCAAGATATCTCTAGGAGTGAATTTCAAAATATTCTTTGGAGTCAGATGAGGATGTGGTCTTGGTTGCCTTAATTCCTCATGGCAGTAAACTTTCTTAAGACACCATATATGATGAATAGCTAAAAAATTGCTTCCCTAGTTTATAGTTGGTGAATTCTTTGCTTTAACAAATATTTCTGTGATTCAGTGATCCCTTTCACCTGACATAAGGATTAGTATATAGGATGTGTAAATAGTACCATGTTCTTCACAGTCCTGAGCAGTAATCTCATCACAACTTTGTTTGGCTCATTGGGAAATAGCTTCTTGGCACAGATATTAAACCAGCATTTCCATGAGATTTTTGCAAGAAAACAAAGCAGATTTAATTTATTCAACAAGTACTTCTATTACATTCAGACATCAGGAACACAGAGCTAGTTAGGGCATAGTCTTTGCCTTCAAAGTCCTTAAAATCTAAAAGGGGTAACAGTCACATGATTAAATTAGTCCCACCGAATGTAAACAGGTCCATCCTCCATGGAAAACAGTATGAAGGTTCCTCATAAAACTAAAAATAGATTCCCATATGATCCAGCATTTTCACTCCTAGATATCTCTCAAAAGTATATGTGCCCAATGTGCCCAACTGACATGCCCAATGAGGAAGGAATGGATAAAGATGTGGTATATATACACAATGGAATACTATTCAGCTATAAAGGAAATGAACTCTTACCATTTGTGACAAAATGGATGGAACTGGAAGGGATTAAGCAAAGTGAATTAAGTCAGAAGGAAAAACAAACCAGATGATTTCACTCAGACATGGAATATAAAGGTACAAAGCAAAGGAACACACTAAAGCAAATTCTTGAATTCTGACTTCAGAACTGAGGGTATCATGGCAGGGTGAGGAGGAGTGTGGAAGCAAAGGGCAGAGGAGTCAATTGAACTGAGGGAAGGATTAATGGTACTTTGGTGGTAGCTGTGATGTAGTAACATACATTTGAACAGGTGTGAAATTATACTCCTAAAATTCATAAAGTATTATAAAACAATGTTACTTAAAATAAGTTACTTCAACAAATTACTAACTAGGCTATAAAACAATGTGCAGCAGAGCAGGAGGGATTTCAAGTTAGTATTTCTTAGAAATTCAGGAAAGGATTCAGGGAGTAGAATGTAGAAAAATGAGTAGGTATTCACCAAACAGACAGTGGGAAAGGGTACTCGGGGTATAGACTAAGGTGTGAACAAAGCCTAGTGCAAGGCATAAGCCATGTGCATTTTTTGACAGCTAGTCTCAAGCTACCCGGAGATGCCATGTGAGAACTGACATGAAAGTTAAGCAAGTCCACTCAATGGTGATCCACTGAAGGATTGTAGTCTAGACTTAAGATTACATGACTCTTAAGCAGGGTGGCAGGCCTGAGTCTACCACAATAACAACAACAACAAAAAAAAAAAAAAACTGTGCAGACTTGCAGACTATTCACTACAGGAAACAGAAGAGTATTTCTACATTGTCCATCACTTTTATTGTTATCTAACACCTAAGACTCAAAGACCCTATCTAAAAATCAAAATTGAGATACCCAACCAGTTAGGTTCCAAAGGGCTGAAGAGATGGCTTTAAAGTACTTACATTTCCTGAAAACAGGTAAAGGTAAAGCAAAGGTAAAGGTAAAGTCTCTAATCTGGGAACTTCTCATGGTACTGACAGGACTTGAATGCAATCGTAGTCCAGTGACAAAGGAACTATTGCTGAGTTTATTGAGAACTCAGCCATCTCTTACATCTCTGAGGAAATCAGAGACTGTGCCAAATAATTTTTATGTTTTCAGCTCCTCTGTAAGAACAATTTATAAAATACTGTTCTCGACAATGAAACAATCCCTTTTTCAAGGAGAATCTTTCACCAAAGCTCTCTAAATCAAAGACCCTCCTAATCCCTAAACTAAGTTTTAATGAAATTATGGGGTAGGGTGAAGTTTAGGCTATGACCCAGTAGGATACTTTTTTCTGCTAAGAGGCTTGTAGGAATGCTACAGAGGTAGCTAATGTCGAATTGGACAGCAGTCTGCTGCTTTGTGGTGTCTGGTGGCCTCTAGTGGAAGCTCATCTCCTCCCCATTCCTACCCCCCAGCTCAACTTAACTCCAAAGAGAACTAGCAAGGCTGGTCAGGTTTAAAGGCATTTTATTAGCAGTTGTACTGTGGAGGAGGGGAGGCTGCCAATATAAGAAGAAATACAAGGATATGGTATCTCTGACTATACTCTTTATAGCAGATAGGAATTATTTAGGCCACAACTGGATGGGCAAATAAATTTATCTAGTTTTATTTTCATATTTCTATCTTGAATCCCCCTTCTTCTTGGTAACAGAAGCTTCATCTTGACAGGGTAAGAAAACTGGCTTTATCCACAGATTCTGTCCATGACCCCCTGAGTTATATAGAGTTCCTTTATGAGAAAGAAGTTTCTCACCCTCATTTGCCATCACCACTCCATGGAATGAATGTGCATCAGCAATCCTCCCCAACTCCCCCCAGTACTGGAAGTGCCTCTGTCTTGCCCCTTCATTCCTGAAGTTGTAATAGTTTTGTATGTGATTGCCACATCCAATTTCTCTTCTGGACCCTTGGTCCATTTTCTCAAATAAGTGGGAGGACTTGGCTAAAGTGGAATGAAGTGGGGGTGGGGAGCTTTTGGATATTCTTCCCTACCACCCTGGGGCTGTGGGAAGATCAGTGAGGTTTCTGCTGAGAACCACATCACAAGCCAAACTGGTGGTACAAGAGAACTATGAGGCTTAAAACCTCCATGAAGATCACTTAAGAAACAAGGCATAGGTCATCTCTCTCTAGGACCCCAATGGAAGTGTAAGGCTTCAGTCAATGCCTAGAATTTGACAATACAATTCTGCTGCCTCGTGCCCGGAAGTCTTTCTCCTGTCTAGACAGGTAAATGAAGCTGGAGCATTCTACCCAGACTCTTGTTTCCGAAACATACAAACCATAAATCTTTCTCCCACCTTTCCTCTCATGATTCTTACTTCCCTCCCCCTTCTCTTATTCCCTTTCTGTCTCCCCCTCCCTTTCTCTCTTTCTCTTGTTCCTTTTTCCCACTCCCTCTTTCCATATTTCTCTCTCCCTCCTAGTGATAGAGGATAAACTGAAAAACTGAAAAGGAGATGCCACAGGTCAGGAACCTGTCTCACACAAGGAGGTGGGGGTAGAAGGTATTAACGCAACCATTAATCCAGCTATAAAAACTAAGATCCTCAGGCACCAACGCCTACATCACAAAGTACAAGAGTCAGGCAGGTATCAGACTGTGGTAGGGAGTGTCCAGAGCACAGACCTGAAGTGAAGATATGTAGAGCAAGGAATAAACTATCCACTTACAAAGATGTGCCCCTTCCTACCAAAAACCTAAATCTGCACAGCAGGCCTTTTGCCCACCTGTGATTATGCTTCTTTTCACTAATTCTCTCCCTCTGCAGGGCAGCAGCCTTCCTGCCAGACCATGACCTGTACCCTGCCAGGGCTTCTCTTCACTGACCTCCCTCAGCATAGGTAGCTCTCCTCAAGGTCACCCACCTGCAACAATGCAGGCCTCTCTCAGCAAACTTGTCCCTTTCAGGGCAGCTCTTTTTGCCCACTGGTGTCTATGCAAGTGTCCTTTATTCTTCTGTCCCTTTCCCTAATAAACCTACTCTTTAATAAAACGTCTCTGTCTTGTGGAGAAACTGGCCTGGGAAACTCACTGCATGCCACTAAAAGGGGAGCTCTGGTAAAACCTTTCCCAGAGTGAACCCAAAGATCCCACTCTCTAAACCCATTAACTCCAAAATGACATCACTAGTATAAGTCCAGAACCCAGGACTCTTCATAGGAGATGACAACCATCACCTTTTATTCTTCCTACAAAGCAAGTGAGATCTGAAAACACCTGTGGTCAAGGATCAATTGCGTCAGCTCAGCTTTGGATCCTACAGGAAAATAAAACCTTTCTGACGTTCTCCTTCCTCTAGCCAGGACAAAAGATAGTTTCCCTGTGGAAACTGTCTACCCTAGACCACTAGAATTTTGGAAATAGGTTTAAATCTCAGAAGTCACTTTGTACTGAGGACATCAGGGAAGTCTCCATGTCATTTGACCCTGGTCTTGAAGGATGGAAGAATGGGGCAGAGGGAATTCCAGGGAATACAATAAGATAAATTGATCTTTGTTGCATTTCTGGTAAAGGGCTCCTAAAACTCTTGAAATATCTAAGTGATGAGAGCAATCAAAGTGTCTCTTGTTATGTTAAAGAGGGGACCTTTGGACTCCACCTAAGGATGGTGGTTAGCTGCTAGTAGAATCAACCTTGTGATTAGAGGACTAGAAATTTCTGTCCCTGAACTCAAGGGGGAAGGAGTGATGGGGGGGTGCGAGGGGGATGGACTTAAAGGTTGAATCAATCACCAATGCCTGATGATTTAATCAAAATGTAAAGAAACCCCCAAAAAAGAATGGTTTGTAAAACGTCTGGGTTGACGAGCAAATAGAGATTTAAGGAGACAGGCATGCTCAGAGAGGCCATGGGCTCTCCAAACCCTTCCACCTATCTTACCCTATGTATTTCATCCATCTGTTTGTTTCAGAATTACATCTTTTTATAATAAAGCAGTAATCAAGTATGCAAAAGGTGTCTTTGAGTTCTCTGAGTTGTTCTAGAAAACTAATCAACCCAAGAAAGGAATGGTGGGATCTCCTATCTGTAGCTGGTAGATATCTGAAAGAGTGGGAGGCATCAGTTTTGTGGAACTCAGTGAGTCCTTTAACTTGAGAGATCTGAGGCCATGAGAGTGTCAGAATTAAGTTGAATTGTAGGACACCCAGCTAGTGTCAAATTATTGTTTAGTGCTGTGTATCAGAGTTGGTACTGTTACAGGGCAACTCTAATTATAAAATGGGTTTCCCTAATTGGGTCCTCACCGCACGCTCAGACTTTTATAATAAGTCCCAACTTCAGGCACACATGACAAAAGTTATTAAAGGGTTTTTATTTTACAAAAGAAGGGTAATAAAGCAGAAATAACACCAAGGGAAAGAGAGGGATATAAATCCACAAATATCCTACCAGATATTCTGAGCAATGGCATGTTGAGAGCTGGCTCTGAGTCAAGTGAGATGGCTCCAAAGGAAGAGAGAGCCCAAGGCTCACCTCTGTGGGTTCATTTTTTTTTTAAGATTTAATTATTTATGCATACAAGAGCTGGGGGTACAGGCCAGAGTCCAGGGCGGTGAGAGGATTCACCAGAGACAGAGTGGGCAGCAGAACAGGCAGACTGACTGAAACACACTGCTGAGGAGAGCAGTGGGCACAGCAGGAGAGGTCTGCTGTGCCATGTGGGTCCCCTCCCTGGCCAGCAGCAGGGATTGAACTCGTGCTGCAGTGGCTGCGGTTTGTTTCATAGTGCGTAGCTTAACCCACCGTGCCACCAGGGAGTCCCATCTCTGTGTTTTTATAGCCAGGCTGGCTGCTTAACTCCACCCTCAGGTCCCAGTGATCCACTCTTTGATAATCATATTATTGGATTTGTGGTTCTGGAACACTGGTGGTCTGGAGTGGGGGTTGGAATCCACAAACCCATCTGTGTAATCCATTCAGGACTACCTTTATCCCTAACTGTACCAGAATAGTTACATGTAGGGGACAAGAGAAAAGAGGAAGTTAAAGATGACCCGACATTCCATTCCTGGGCCATCAGGCAGATGGTAAAGCTTCTCTGAACAAAACCTAGCATTGACCTCTGGCAACCATGTGTGTTTTTTTGTATTATATTTTCTGCATATATCTTGCCTTCTTAAAAACAGAGATCGTCTTTTAATCATTCAATTTTTCACGTACCTTCCTTGTAATCTTAAAAAATATAACCATGTACATTGCAATACCTAAAAATGGGATATAGAAGATAGTCCCCGATCTCTCTCTGGCTTTTCACTATTAAAGAAAATGTTGCCAATTTTGTAGATTGCCAAATTTTTTTGTTGCCTATTTTTTAAACTTTGCAGGTAAGGGAACACCTGTTGTTAGTCCTCTACATGTCTGAAAGTACAATTTGGGTGAAATTAATATATTTAAATGATGACAATGCAATAATTTAACCATCAATATATTATTACAAATCTTCAAAATCATATTTTCAGGATCCTTTCATTTGCTGTTCTCCTTGTCAAAAGGTAGCTTTTCCTAACATGAAAAAATGGGACCTATTGTAAATAGATTCTAATAAATTATTTGTGTCCACCTGGAAATATAGAAATGTCTAACTGCCAGAGCACATCCTGATTCTATTTTTGATAGTCACAAAACATACAAGAGAGAAACAAATAAAAATGCCCTTTCATTTTGTCTGAAACACAATACTATCCTCAGTTTTTCTCATCATACCAGAAAATTCCCTCTGGTCCAGTCAACAGTTCAGCTCAGCAGAGTATATGGAACCAGGATCCCTTCAAACCTCCTCTTCCCATCTCCCTCCATGATAGAATAAATGTCATTACCCAAGAGATTTGGGCTAGTTTCTTGCAGGAAATACAGTCCTCAGTTTTATTCTCCTGTTCTTGCCTCTCTGTTGCACATGCCATCAATCAAATCAAATACAACAGTATCAAGAACTAGTGCTTTATTTATTTATTTATTACATGCAGAATAGTTCCTGAGGATGTGGGTATAAAGTACAGGGACTGGAGAGTGATGTAATCCCTGTCAATGGAAGGCTGAAGAAGCTATTTGGAAGCATTCACCTTACTCTGCTTGTTTGAGAGTTCAATAAAAATGCTTGGTATCCTCAAGAAATAATTAAAAAGGACCTCCCTGGTGGCGCAGTGGGTTAGGCAGCGCACTGTGAAGCAGACCGCGGCCACTGCAGCATGAGTTCAATCCCTGCTGCCGGCCAGGGAGAGGACCCACATGGCGTGGCAGACCTCTCCTGCTGTGCCCACTGCTCCCCTCAGCAGTGTGTTTCAGTTGATCTGTCTGTTCTGCTCCCAGCTCTCTGTGGTGAATCCTCTCACCGCCCCCCCACACACCTCTGGCCTATACCCCAGTGCTTGCATGCATAAATAAATAAATCTTTAAAAAGAAATATTTAAAAAGATGAAAAAACATGTAAGAAATATATAAAAATATTTAAAAAGATGTAAAAAACATCTTTCCCAACAAAGAATAGCTACCTAAAAAAATTAAAGAGACACTATAGCTATTCATGTATTTTACACATATATGAGACTGGCTGAAAAATAAAAAGGATATTGCCTGATGACACTTAAATTTTTCTTCAAGGATACCTGTGTTTACTGCAACATTATTTACAATAGTCAAGATATGGAAACACCCTAAATATTCCAAAACAGGTGAGTGGATCAAGAAAATGCAGTGTATATTTACACAATGGAATACTACTCAGCAACCAAAAAGATATATTCATGACATTTGTGGCAATATGGAGGGAGCTGGAAGGGATTATGCTAGGTGAATTAAACCAGAAGGAGAAAGATAAGTACCAGATGTTATCACTTATATGTAGAATACAGAAAAACCAAACAAACTATAAAATCAGTCCTTGAAAACAGACCAAAGATCTGAGGCATCCAAGAGAGAAGGGACAGAGGGAGGGAAAAAGAGAGGAATGGAAGGTGGGGGATAGCCACAGTGGACTATAGTGGAAGTGGGAGAGTTTTGTTGGTGGGAGAGCTTTGTGGTTGGGAGAGCTATGGTTACCATACCTAAACAGAGAAATCCTATATTGTCAAAATATTGACAAAAATGTAAAACAATGGTACTTCATTAGTAAATTTTTCCTGAAAATTTCTTTGCCTTTGTTGATTCCCTTCCAATATTTTGCCAAAGCCAAAGAGAGGCACTAGATAAAGCTCATCCTCTTTAAAGGCTGATGAGCACAATTATTCTCAGAAAGTTTCCTCAGTTTTATGGTATGGACTAATTAATCTCCATTTGATAGTCAAATTGTTTTACTTTGACTACCCTAAATCCAGCATTACCCATTCCTGTTCCAGGGCTAGTAAAGTCTGTGGTTCAACCCAAGATTAAGTAGGACTAGAGAAGGAAAGGATGGCAGCTACCAGGTCAGTATATCGCCTCAGAAATTTTATCACCTCTCCATTCAACTTCGAATCAGACCAGCTTTGAGCTGAAAGAGGCCTGAACACCTTGTAGCTTCTGTTCCAAGATATTTTACCCTCTCCCCCCAGGGGTTCTTACAGGCCCAGAAAGCTCTGACAGAAGGATGTTGGGCAGATAGGCCACGGGTGCTGAACTAGTTCTTCTGTAGCTCATTGGACCCCTGGGCACTTTGATATCTGTCTACCTCAATTCCAAGCTTATTTCTCCCATTTCCTCTGAAGCCTCACATGCTATTTGTCCTACTGATGACGCTCAGCTTTTATGCTCTATTTCCTAGATTAGACCCAACAAGTTCTTCTGGACTCACCCTCTCAGTAGACCCTTAACCTACTGGTTGACCTACTTCTAATTCATCCTGAAACTTTCACTACCTTAACCTGAGAGAACCAGGCTCATCAGCTGGTTTCTATAAATTCTAACCCCTCTTCACATAAATGAGGAAATTGAAACCAAAGGTCACATTCATGACTAATAAACATCTCAGCATCCTGCCTCCAAATCATAGTTTTATTCATCTATATACTTATATATACCTTATATATATATATTCATATATACTTATATAGACATCTATATACATAATTGTAGCAGCAGGAAGAGAGTGTCACAGGAGCAAGGTTCAGGATGGTTCTGAGCAGACGGGTCAAGGAAGGAGAGTCTTAGAACCCTCGGTGGCTTTTCATACTTTTATTTAGTAGAGGTGGCCAGGTACATG
The DNA here is from genome assembly GCA_019455555.1 of Galemys pyrenaicus. Lineage (NCBI taxonomy): Eukaryota > Metazoa > Chordata > Mammalia > Eulipotyphla > Talpidae > Galemys > Galemys pyrenaicus. The sequence goes on along the minus strand of JAGFMF010011445.1, from coordinate 669,081 downwards.
GCAGGCATGAGTGCCAGGGGGCCGGGAGGCTGGCAGGCCTCCCAGCCCCCAGCGCATCTCACCCTCTCGGCTGCTTCTCTTTCTCTGCTGCTGCTGCTGCTGCTTCATCCTGTCGGTTCTGTTGGTCGGTCCTCGCAGTTCTGGTGTCCTCATGACGCCACCCATTCATGCCCGTGTCCCAACTCAGGTGCGCCCACTTGCGCATGCCCACCCTGGAATGCTCGCAGCACCGCAGGTGTCCATCATCAGTAGTGGGAGGATGGAAATACCTGATCAACCTTTACCCTACAATAATAGAATAAATCAATAAAATTGTGACTTCATCTTAGCTCTGTCACAACTATTGGAAATCATCACTTTGGTCTCCAGACCCTGGGCTCTTTTTTTCTCTAGCCTTAATGAAGTCACAGCACACCATTTCCCTGGTCCCATTGTGTTGCCCAGGATTCTGATCTGATGGTCAAGTCAGTCATCCCAAACTCTGATGATAAAAGCACTACCCTAGAAACAACAAAGTGATCATGTCAAAGGAGCCTCTACATCAAGGAATCCCCAATGTGGACTGCCTGCTTCCAGACTTCACTTATCTAAGAAAGAAATTAAAAGTATACATTTTCACTTTTTACACTACAAACACAGAACCAGCTAACACAAGAATGGAAGAGCATAAAGTCCTAAGGGTCTATGTCCTGGATGCTATCATGAAGTACCATGTCTATTCTGCTTTTAACTTGACTTGAAAGAAAAATAAAGCTTCTGTATTATTTAGGTCTTCATGGCAGAGTTGGGGATTCAGCTAGAATTTCTACAAGGGGAGACACTTCTTCGCCTGGGTTACTCCTTGAGCAAATGGAGTACTCCCCTTTCTTTCTGATATTGCCATGTTTGTAAAGGCTGTGAGATTCACTGGTTTCCTGCCCTCTGAGGAAAGGGGCCTACAAAATGCCCCTGATGCTCCAGTTCTAACCCCGAAATTGATACAGCAGCATCTCTGGGTCCTCTCAGTGAGAAAGGACCAGGAGGACTCAGGAAAAAGCAGGCATTCCTGCACCTAATCCAGTGATTTACTGTAACCAACTGAAACCATGAAAGCAAAAACAAACACAGTTCAGGGCTCCATCCTCCCAACTTCTCACCCAGTGCCAGGCCTTAACAGTGTTTACTGTGCATCCATCTGTGAATTCCTTGTGAAACCAGTTAAAGTCTTTTATGGGACCCTAAACTTCTAGTTACACTAATTTCACATTCCCCCCACTTCTCCAACCCCCCACATGAATTAGGACTTGAGTAAACAAAAGGCAGACTTCAGGATGGAGAGTGATTGTGCTGTGTTAAATGGTGCATTTAACAAGGCCTGCCCAGATTCTTCCGTTCCCATGCCTGGGCATGGGCAGCGGCGAAGCCTGTATAATGGACTCTTTATGTGGTACTTGGTTAGAAAAACGTATTGACAAAGAATCGCAGACAAATCATAGCTGTGACCTTTAGTACTCAAACAAGATTTTCCTTGGGAGTGATTTAATTGCCCATGCAGCTCGCTGGCTGCACACACGAGTGGCCTTTCTGCCTTTCCAAAGGCCACAGCCAGGCCAGTCTAGTTTACCTCTTCTGTGAATGTTTGGCTGGGTACTGCTCCTATAACGAGGCTCCGTTGTGCCATACAAGGATAAACAGCACATGGCATCCAGCTGGACTCACTGAGCTTGAAAGATTGCTTCCCCAGCACCTGCTGCCCAAGCCGCCCTTGGATCTGCCAGCGCCCCTGGCCTCCAACTGGTGGTTCGGATGACTTGCCCAGATGCTGTGCTAGGCCTTGTGGTCAGACTTTGACTGCCAGGCGGAAGAGCAGGGCCCTGGGGCTACAGTGTGAGGTAAAATATGTTTGTCTCTACCCTTGGCCATCCCTTAGTGCATCTCCTGTCTGCCTTCTGCCTGACAGCTCCTTGCTCCCTTCATTGCTCAGAAACCAAGGAAAACAACAGACAGACACAAAAGGCCACATACTGCATGATCCCATTTATGAGAGAGCCACACAGGCAGATCTGCAGGGACAGAAGGCAGGCTGCTTGTTGCCAAGGACTGGGAGGGAAGGGAGGATGGGGAGTGACTGCTTAATGATCAGGGTTTCTGTTGGGGTGATGAGAAAGTTCTGGAACTAGACAGAGGTAATGGTTGAAATCACTGTGAAGGTGTTAAGTGCCACTGAATTGGGCACTTCAAAATAGTCAGAATGTCCATTTTATGTTACGTATATTTTACTGCAGTTTTTTTAAATGTGACTGACGGATGGTACTGGAGGAAAAAGATGGATGCACTTACTCCTGAAGCCCCAGAACACAGCATCAGGACCAATGGGAGAGTTTTCTGGAAGTTGATTTCAGCTCATCGTAAAAGTAGTAGGGGAAGAAGTCTACTGCAGTCCTCATTTTCTGGCAGCCCACATCGCCATGAGGAAGTTTATCATGCTTATTGTATAGTTGAGAAGAGGAAGATTCCCTAAAGTCACAAGTATTTTCCCAAGGACATAAAGCTAGTAAAACATGGAAATTTTGAACTCAAATTTTTCTAATTTCAGCATCTGTTCTCTTTTTAAAATGCTGATAACCCTGCGACTTTTCTACCAAAGTATCCCTCCTGTCCCTGAAGAAGAGTAAAATCATACATCAGAGTGAGTGAACAGAACCCAAGCAGCTGTTAACTGTAAGCTTTGTGCTTTAACTTATAAATTTCTATCAATTTGAATGCTGGCTCTATGATATGCAGCTTTCTTTTTTAATATTACAATAGTTTGTTTTGTGGTTTTTTTCCCCAAATCTTCTAGTTAAGAGTTTTACTCTGGGAAGATGGTCCATGAGTCTCCCATCCCCTTCATATAACTCAGGTGTCTTCTTATTCATGAGAAGTTGGCAATACACTGGCTATTTTCCATAAGGAAAAGGAGAATGGGTGAACTAGACTGCTAAGACAGGAAGAGGAAGGGAAGAAGGGAAAGGAAGAGGAAAGGAGAGTCCTTTCTCTCTCCTCCCAGGTGATATTGCTTCCTTTAGGGATGTTGTGGTTTCAGTAACTATGGAGAAATGAAAATTAAAAGAATCTTGTAAGTTCTTTTTCATCTTTTTTTTTTTAAAGATTTATTTATTTATGCATATAAGCACTGGGGTACAGGCCAGAGGTGTGGGGGGGTGAGAGGATTCACCACAGAGAGCAGGGAGCAGAACAGGCAGATCAACGGAAGTACACTGCTGAGGGGAGCAGCGGGCACAACAGGAGAGGTCTGCTGCACCATGTGGGTCCCCGCCCTGACCGGCGGCAGGGATCGAACTCATGCTGCAGTGACTGCGGTTTGTTTCATAGTGCGTTGCCTAACCCACTGCGCCACCAGGGAGGCCCTCTTTTTCATCTTTTTGGGCAGCTCCTTACCACATTTGTGCATAAAGGCAGACCCCGTGTCTAGTCACAAGGCATTTCTGTTTCAAGACTCAAACGTAACACTAGAGTTGCAGGAGTTATGTACAAAATGACTTGCCCATTAACTGCTTCTCTTGAGAGGGCCTAGTGACACTAACTGGAAATATTTTAAATAATGACTGGAACTGAAGAAGGGGGGAAAATCGCAGGCTTCAAGAGAGTGGAAAAACCATTAAATAGGCAGCCAAGAAAATCTGCTCAGCACTGTCCCTGACTCAGCTACTTAAATAGGACAAGGCAATCTTCCTTTTTAAGCTTTACTTATCTATACTTATCTTCATTTTCCCATCTGGAATACAATCTATCCAAGGAAAAAGTATATTTAGTTAGGAACATTGGTAACAAGTGACAGAAATCAAACTCCAACTAATTTCAGTAAGAAATTACTTACTGGTTATGTTATGAAGGAAGAAGAGATAGCCTATAGGGTAGAAATAGGTATCTGGCTCTGGAAAGGAATCCAGAATAGTGTCTGGGAGATCCCTAAGAAATAATCCTCTCCTGGTTAAATGGATGATGAATGGTGCAGGAGAGGTGAGTCAAGAGTAGCAATGAAGACAATAGGAGACACGTAGTTTCATGATGAAGTGGTGGAACTTTTACCAAAGCATCCAGAACAAGGACAATTAGAATAAAACAATACCAGATGGTGTTAGGGAAGATGAATTGTCAGGGCACCAACACAAAAAACTAGGAGTACATTGATGAGCAAAATGAAAATGAAGGAATGAACCAAGAGTGACGTCTGAAATCACTGGCATAACAGTCTCAGAATGACCAACGCACAAACAGCATCCATGCCACCAGGACTAACTAGAGACCATCTTTCACCCCATTAAACACAAAGACAAGAAAAGAAGGCTAAAGAAAGTCTGTTAAATGACAGATCAGCAAGACCTACTGTGAACTACAGTTTCTAGTGGTTTTAAAAGTTCAATCCAGGGCCTCCCTAGTGGTGCAAGGGGTTAAATTGCAGCATTATGAAGTTATCTGCAGCTGCTGCTGCACAAGTTCAATTCCCAGCCAGGGACATGATCCACATGGCACAGTAGACCTCTCCTGTCTCGCCCTACTCCTACCCTCAGCAGTGTATTTCAGTCAATCCACTTGTTCTGTTCACCACTCTGTCTCTGATGAATCCTCTCATTTCCCCCACACAAACACACACCTCTAGCCTGTACCCCAGTTCTTATATGCAAAAATTAATAAATCTTTTTTTAAAAAGTTGAACCCAAATTCTAATGAGCATAGAATAACATCATTGCACAGCATCTCCATTTCTATCAAAGAATACACTTAACAATGAAAGGTTAGGGTTGAGTTTTTTAGAGGTTTTTAAAGGTTTTTCTTTAAAGCTACCTGGATTATTCAGTTATCAAATCAATCATGACAGACCAGTGTAGCTGCTGGTAGCTGCTCCCTCCCATGTTGGTAAGCACTGATTTAGTTCAGATTGCCCCCCTTCCGTGTGCTTGTAGAAAGGAGTGAAGCACATAAACTAACATGACTGTGATTCTTCTTTGACCCAATCCTGATCTCTGGGATGGACAAGGTCTTTGGAAAAGATTGCTCCTGCTAATAAAAAAAGGATCACTAGAAGACAGTCCCTTTATGACCCAGACGTTATGTGTCTACACAAGACAGACATATACATGAACTGAAGCAGCCATCTGGTCAACACAAAATACAGACCAAAAATCAAATTCACATGCTAAGGATAACATGCTAAAAGACAGAAAAACCCTGGATCCTTAATGGTATTTGCTAGGCTGGAAAAATCATTCTGGAACTGTTTTTATTAATATTAATGATAGAATTATATGCTTATTAACTTAGTTTTAATTATAATCATCCTAATTAACACAAGACAAAAACACTGAACTGACTTCCTAACTTTTAGTATCTCCTTCCTACAATTTTCTCTGTGTAGTAGAGAAATTAAATTCAAATTTTATAATATCATCTTCTTGTTTAAAATTCTCCAAAGTGTCCCCTCAGCTCCCAGAAAAAAAATCTCATGTTCTGGCAAGGACATGCCTTACATAGTCTCCAACCTCATCTTACTCCACTTTATTCTTTTGTTTGTTTTATCACATTTTATTCCTGTGCATTTGTTAAAAGGTGAATATAAACAAATATATTACCAGTGGGTTTTTTAATTTAGATTCCAAATTTTCTGAATCACTATTCCATGCAGTAGATCAATGGTACAGCAAACAGCTCTTAATAAAGTCTTCCAGCTTTGTCTTTGGAATTTTATTCTAACCCCCTAACCCCTAAACTCTAACCTTTGATGGCAGTGTCATCTTGTCTTTACCAGAAGGTACCAAAAGAAAGTGTTTTGTGATCTTACCAGAGGGTGTTAACCAAACAGTTTTTCATAACAACCAGGGCCCTTTTTTTTTTTTTTTGGTACTTTCTCCTTCCCTTTTTTCTATCATCACTTATTTTTATGCTCTTAATATCTTAATACCCTAAGCTTTTCCTCATCAGGGATTTTGTTCTATTTCTTCTGTTGGAATTCTTACTGCCCGGATTTCCACATGACTAGTTCTACTCAATGAAATTTTTTCTTAGCACTCAAGCAAAACTAACTATCCTCCACACCTTGAATAGAGTTTTACCACATCACCCTCAACTTTATTTCCTTCACAGGACTTATCACTATTTACAACTATTGTAATGACTTCTCCAATTATTAATCTGTTGTCATTTTCTCTCCTATTATGGGAGGACCAAGAAAATAAGGACTGTGTTGTCTGTCTTGTTCACCATAATTTTCCCCTTAGAAAAGAGTCTGAAAAATCATAAATTCTCAACAATAGTTGCTGAATGAATAAAAGAAATGAAGGAAATGAAGAGAGGAAGGAAGGAAGGAAGGGAGGGAGGGAGGAAGGAAGGGAGGGAGGAAGGGAGGGAGGAAGGGAGGAAGGGAGGAAGGGAGGAAGGGAGGAAGGGAGGAAGGGAGGAAGGGAGGGAGGGAGGGAGGGAGGGAGGGAGGGAGGGAGGGAGG
>JAGFMF010011445.1:634883-662550 GCA_019455555.1 Galemys pyrenaicus | reverse complement strand
AGGGAAGGAAGAAGGGAGGAAGGGAGGAAGGGAGGAAGGGAGGAAGGGAGGAAGGGAAGAAGGGAGGGAGGGAGGGAGGGAGGGAGGGAGAGAAGGAGGAAAAAGGAAATGGACAGAGGGTTAAGGAAAGAAAGATTATAAGAGCCAGAGCTTCAAAAACTGAAATTGGAAGTTCAACTATGTCAAAGTTTACCTCACTCTTTTCAGTTCAGTGTCTCTCCATATTGCAAAAAAAAATAGTAACAGGAGTCCTAGAGTCACCTCCTTACAGTTTATCTTATCCAGCAGAAAAATACTCCCTCTCCCTCTGTACCATAACCAGGAACATAGTTTCTCTATACCCTCCTTGAGTAATGGATCTAACTATGGAGAAATCACTGCATCCAGAAATATAGGGTTTTATGATTGGCTGAATTACAACCTATAGCCATAGATACTGTATCATGATTGTCAATTCCAACTAATCCAAGAAAATGGTAAGTGGGTGGTGAAAGGAAGGTAGGGGTGAAGGGAGGAAAGGGGATATAGAACAGGAAGAGAGTCCAACCCCACCCCCAACACCACCATCAAAAAAATAGGATTCTGAACAAATACAATCAATAGATGGTCTCTATAGAAACAGACAGACTATTTCTACTTGGTACCATGGTACCATGGCCTTGCCAGATATTTTCCTAGTTCTCTAGACTTAAAATACACTGATCTCTAATTTCCTGTATCAGGAAGAGTCCTTGTTTATACAACCAGAATAACAGAAGAGCAAAATGAACTCTATATGTACATCTGTGGCTTTGTGATGGGGGAAGGGGAAACAGTAGAATTTAGCTGCCCACCTTGTTTTGAAAGAGCTCTTATTAAGTGTGTGGTGAAGGTCATGACTTTTTCCTCCACTCTATGATCTACTCTGCTATCTATTCAAAGTCCTTTCCTTTCCAATCATAGTATAAAATTGGCAGCATCTATTTCCTTTCTTCAGATTGATCCAGCCACATGAACAACCCTCATGATCCCCACACAAATACACAGGATGGCTGAACCCTAGTCAGAATGCAGTGTAATGACACAACAGAGGAAAAACTCACTTTGGTGAGGAGAGGTCTGTCGTCTATAATACCATGTAAAAGGGAAGTAACCTACAAGGAGAAAAATACGTTCTTGGCTCCAAATTACTCTTTGGTGGTGCATTTTCGAGGGATAATTTTATTGGTTGGGTTCCTTTTCCTAATAAGTTTACAAAAATATTGAGCATACATTACACATCAACATAAATAATTCACCCCGTATCTTTGTCCTCCAAATTTTGCAGTTAATTAAACTAATTTGTCTGTTTTTGTGAGTTGGAAACTCTTACTGTCATCCTTTCCAATCACTACTTATTTAAATTTCATCCTTGGCCAGTTTCATGATAATGTTTATCTGCTCCAGAGGATTTGAAATGAGAGTAACACAGAGGGATCCCATTTAAATTCTTTCTTGAAGCTGAAAAAAGCCAAGAATCAACTGGCCAGTTAGATAAAACAATTTCCCCCATAGGATATTTACTTAAGATAGCTGGGAGCTAATTTAACTCCAAAGTAGCTTCTTTACAGGTTTCTGTGAGGGATTCCCTGCAGTTAACAGTGAACTAGAAGGTTCATTTTCTAAAGCAGGTTAGGTATGTTATTTTAAAGAAAATAAAAATCTATAGAACTTGCTGTCTATATCCCTGGCCAGTGCCCAACTATAAAACATTTCAAGGATGCTTGGATTTATTTCTTTGTAGAAAGAAATGGACTCCTTGGTCCTGATTCCTTTGAAAAGCTAGCTTCGAGGCTTCCATTATTTTGTACATTTACCTACAAAGGATCCCACAGCCCTGTATTGCTGCAGAGAGAAAAGAACCACCTAGAAAGTCTAAGGAAAGAAATCCACTGTTTTGTTTTTGTTTTGTGTTAATTCTTTGGATATACCTCCACAGTACTGTTAGGTGTGGGGTGGCCACAGGAAAGCCATTATGACCCCTCTGAAGACCCAGAAACAAGGAAAAACCGCCTGGGCCCAGGAGATGAAAAACAACCTTCTCTGCCTAACCTCCTACCAGAGATCAGATATCCCATTCTGATAAATAAGGAACCCTTAAGGAAGAGAAAAACAGCCCCAACAAAGCCAGATGGCCCTGATACCAATGTGGCTGATACCATCAAGCCAAAACTAACAACTGCCACCATTACAGAAAAACAACTCTTGTTCTGCATACCCCTTTTCGCACCATGCAAACCCAGTTTCCTACCTTTTCTCCCCAAGACCTATGAAACTCTCTCCCAGGTCTACCAGGGTGCCACCTCTCTGACCTCCACTCTGTGCGGCCAGTGAATCTCTCCAGCAGGTGCAATGAAGTTCTTGCTTGTCAGAAACTTGGCCTGGCTTTCCCTCTTCTAACTACGCCGAAACCTTTCAAGTATGATCTAGCCCCTGTCTACCTCAGAGCATCAAATTCTCTTGAACTTCTCCCAAGAGCTACCAACCATTCGATTCACACAATTCCCACCACATCGGCCCACCCATGCCACCTCTATCCAACCACCCTGACACTTCTCAGTTTCTCAAATGTGCCTCCATTCCTTACCCTCCTCTCTTCATTAGACTAACTCCAGTTCATCTTCAGGTCTCAAACCAAAGCCACTTCTCTGGGGACATGTTCCATGCCACTCCAGTCAACAACACATCCAAGTAAAGGAGAAGTAAAACAGTCTTTACTCTCCTTGCCACTTAGCAGTTCTGATTAGTTTTCTGTGGAATATTTAGCTTAAAGTCTCTTTCCCATACCAGATTGTAAGTTGCACTAATGGCAAGGACAGGCCAATATTACTCATTGCAATATCCCCTGGTGCTATATCCCACAGTGAATGGCACATAGAAAATGTTAAATAAATACTTATCAGCCAAGTAACAAGTTAAAAGAGGTTGGGTAAATGCCTTAATCTCCATCATCCCTTCCACATCAAGGATTACACAATTCTATAGTTCTGTGCAACACAGAAATGCTAGAACCCTAATAACAACCCTAATAAAAGACACTGGCCTGGAGGTAAGAAGTGAGTAAACTAAGGCAGCTTTCACAGCCACATTGCCAGGCACCGTATTAAATGCTTTGGGACAGTTTCTTTCATTCCCTTGTCACAATAATCCTTTAGCTTTACTTGTAATTTCTCCCATTATTAATTCAGGAAACTGAAGTCACTCAGAAAGTGATAAAATTGCTTGAATTAAAAACCTGAATATTTGTAATATACTGATCCTTGCTCTTGGTTGTTTGGGGGAGAGGGGGATGGATCTAACAGAAAAGTAAAAGAGTAGAAAAACTACTTTCCTACTTTTTATACTTGGCCTGTTCTTCTCTCATATTACACAGTTTCCCATCCCCCCTACTTCTCCCAAATACACACACACACTTAACAGTGAAGGCTTCCTATTTCTCAAATTATTGTTGATAACAACTGCAGTTGACTCAGTGTGACTTTAATCAGAAGCTTTGGTCCTACTGAATCATCACTCTTTCTGTACTTTCATCGCTTTTCAACTGTGTTTGATTTAGTACTCATTATGTACCTGTTAAGCCATTATCCCCATTTCATGTTCCCAACAGAAAAGTACTTTTAATAAATTGTAACAATCAGCTCCAACTGACTTTGAGAATAGGCCTCACTTTCTTCCCCCCTGAAAAACCATCTCTGTTCCTACCTCCTGAGGGAGAGGTAGAGACAATGTTCTACTCAGCTAAAAATAATTCAAGCAAAAACAAGAAGGCACAGAAAAGCAGATGGCATCCAGGGTTTATGAATGAAGCTCAGAAGGCCTGGAGGGGGCAGCAGTGGAGAAGCACATACCTCCATATGTGGAGGTCATACCAGAGGCAAGGCCTTCCCTTACAGCAATCAAGCTCTTCAGTCTACAGTTTCAAGGATCACTCACTAGAGGATAATTTGTGATTTCCTTTCCCTTAAGTCCTAGAAGTCGTCTTTCTTCTTTTTATTCCATCTTTGTGTGTTGGTTTGTTGCACTGCATTTATTCTCCTAAAATTGTACCATGAGAGCAGGTTAACTGTATGTTTTCCAAAACCTGTTGTCTAGGATGGATTGATGGACCTTCAAAATGAACTCAGGAGTAAGAGCAGCTAAAGTCCAGTGCAAGTTCCCCTCAGGTTACAATCTGGAGCTGATGGAGACCTGAGGTCAAGGAACTACTGGCCCTCTGTAGGGTTAAGGTTGATCAGGTATTTCCATCCTCCCACTACTGATGATGGACACCTGTGCTGCGAGCATTCCAGGGTGGGCATGCGCAAGTGGGCGCACCTGAGTTGGGACACGGGCATAAATGGGTGGCGTCATGATGGACGCCAGAACTGCGAGGACTGGACCGACCAACAGAACCGACAGGATGAGCAGTAGCAGCAGCAGCAGAGAGATATAGAGAGAAGAAGCAGCCGAGAGGGTGAGATGCGCTGGGGGCTGGGAGGCCTGCCAGCCTCCCTGCCCCCCGGCACCCATGCCTGCCATGTACCAGGCTACCTCTACTAAATAAAGCATGAAAAGCCACCAAGGGCTCCAAGACTCTCCTTCCCTGACCCGTCTGCCCAGAACCATCCCGAGCCCTGACTCCTGTGACACCCGTTTCCTGCCGCTACACCCTCTCAGAAGAAAGATTCCCAACTTGTAAACATTGACAAAATGCCTAAACAAGTTTACCAAAATTGTGAGAATGAATAAATACTTGTGCTAAACAAATGCACTTTCTGTTAACATAGCAAAAAAGAGAATCATGTGCACTTATAAGACAGATGCTTAGTTTCCACTCTGGTAGTAGCTGAGGAGCTTTTTACCAGTGACTCCAAAAGCATAGAGTCACTGAAAGCAGGCAGAAATTAGAGAAGGGTTGACATCTGATGAACAGATTGGTCCTGGGTGAGTTTTTGTTTTTTTGTTTTTTGTTTTTTGTTTTTTTTCATATAGTCTTTTGCTTGAGAAAAGGGCTAAAGATGCACCATTTGCATGCTGCTACAGCATCTGGGAAGAACTGAAGTCTGTGAAGGTTTTTGTGGCTGGATCTAGAATCATCTAAATGCTCATTCACACTTGTCTGGTTTCTGGACTGAAGGATTCAAAAGCCAGGACGATCCACCAGAACATCCACACATGGCCTCTCCAAATGATATGGCTTTCTCATAACACTGCAGCCTTAAGATAACTGGACTTCTTAACTGAAAATTTAGTTCAAAGCACAAATCTTTGAGCTAACAATGTAGAAGCTGTACCGCTTTTCATAACCTGCATCAAAACTTACACAACATCTCTTCTGCTGCAGTATATTGGTTAGAGGTAAGTTACAAACCTTTAAAAATTAGACCTCACTCTGATGGGGTATATTAAAGTTCTAGAAGAGCAAGAGTGTAAGTCATATTGTTTTGAGCATCTTTGGAAAAAGCAATCTGCCACAGAAATCAGTGACCTAAGATTTCACCATAAGAAGGGCCTTCCTGGTATTGCAAGGGATTAAGTCATAGCACTATGAAGCTATTAGCAGACCCTGCAGCACAAATTTGATCTCCAGCCAGGGAGGTTACCCACATGGCAGAGCAGACCTCTCCAGTCTGCTGCTCCCTTCAACAGTGTATTTCAGTAGAGCCACCTGTTCTGCTCCCCACTCTGTCTCTAGTAATCAAACACAAGAGAATGGTAATATATTGTAATTTATTAGTACTTATTTCAGATATATATAGTTGGTCAATTTATTAGTACTTATTTCAGATATATATAGTTGGTCAAACATTGAATAATCAATGCAATTACCTCTGGCCTGCAACCCAGCTCTTGTATGCATAAATAAATAAACCTTTAAAAAAAACAAAAAACACCATAAGAGGTTGAAAAAGAAAAACAGAATAAACCAAAGTAAGTAGAAGGAAGAAAATAATAGAATATTAAATGAAAAGGAACAGAGAAAAATTTAAAAGCTAAAACTTAATTGTTTAGAAAAAGTATTAAAACCGATAAATCATTAATTTAACCAGAAAAAAAGGGAGCACAAATTACCAATTTTATAAACATAAAGGTGAATGAGGGGAAATCATTACTGATTCTACAAACATTAAAAGGACAAAAGAAAGAATATTGTGAACTTAAAAAATATTCTTATAACTTGTTACAACTCAAATTCCTTGAGAAATAACTTAGCAAAATGATGTAGGAAATATAAGTAGTTCCATAGTCTCTATTAAAGAAATTGGACCTACTATCAAAAATTATCATAGTTAAATCTCCAGACCCTAGATGATTTTACTTTTGAATGCTATCAAGGATTCAAAGAACTTTCATGAATGTTAACACAAATTCAGAAACTGGAGATTGCTCCATACTCATTCTGAAGGATTACACAGCCTTGACATAAAGTTTGAGAAAAGGAAATTACAAAAAGAAAAGCAAAAATTGCAGAATAAACTCCTTCCTGGATGTACCTGGAAAAATATCCTCAGTAAAATATTAATCAAAGAAGAGAATGGTAATATATTATAATTGATTGGTACTTATTCCAGATATATAAAGTTGTTCAAATATTAGCTAATCAGTGCAATTAATAATATTAGTGGATTATGGTATGAAATTTTTATTATTTCAATAAATACTGAAAAATGCATTTGACAAAATTCAATGCCCATTATGCTAGAAACTCTTAACAAACAAGGAATAGAAGGGAACTACTTCAAACTGATAAAGGACATCTAAGAAAATAATACAGCATTAGCATTTGATTAATGGTAAAATATTGAACATTTTCCCCTTACTATCAGAGGAAAAAAATCATTTTTATTACTTCTCCTGAGTATTGTACTAGAGAGCTTAACTAGTGCAATAAGGCAAGAGAATATACAGACATAAAGATCAGAAAGGCAAAAGTAAAACTGTAGGAAAAAAATGAAAGGGATCTATAAACTGACTATCACAACTACTAAGAGAAAACTTGCAATGTCAACACACAGACATCAGTTGTATTTTCATATGTTGGTTGAACTGAAAATACAATGTTTTAAAATTATATTTATAAAAGCTTCAAATGACAGAAAATGTATAGGAATAAATGTATCAAATGGTGCATAAGCCAAAAATTACAAAACATCACTGAAAAAAAACAAAAAGGAAGACTTTAATAATGCAAAACTTTTAGAAATATTTAGAAATAATGTTAAAATATGTCACATTCATGAGTTGGAAGGCTACATTTTCTGGTGCCATTTTTTCCCAAATCCCAGTAAAAATTTTGCAGTACTTTTTTTTTTGGGTAGAAATTAATAAGCTGATTCAAAATTTATATGAAAATTCAAAGGATCTAGAATGGCCAGGAAAATCTTGAAAAAAAGGACTACTTTAGGAAATTTATATTAACCAACTTCAAGATTAACACTCAAAACTAAGGTATCCAACAGTACAGTACTGGCATACGGACAGAAAAATAACTCAATACCAGATATTTATAAAACCATTTGATTTTTCAAAGAACCAAATAATCAATGGGGAAAAAAAGAATTTTAACAATGATCCTGGAACAAATGTCCCAATCCACATGAAAAAATATACAGTAGCTTCAACCTACTACAATACACCTACTAAATACTTACAATACTCTACACCTCACCTAAAAATTAATTTGAAATGGATTATAAATCTAAGCACAAAATTTGAAACTACTAATTCTCTAAAACTAAAGCAGGAAAATATCTTCACAAGCTATAGATAAGCAAAGATTTCTTAAGTAGGACACAGAAACCAGTTACCACTTAAAAAGTAATAAACTAGGTTCATGAAACTTAAAAATGTCTGCTTATCAATTTTAATATTAAGAAAATGGACAAGCCACAGATAGAAAAAAATAACTTCAAAGTCTATTTCTAACAAAAGACATATCCAAAATATATGAAGTATACCTAAAAAATTAATAATAAAAAGCCCAATTTTTAAAGGGGGAAAGGAGCAAAAGAAGTAAAAATTACAAGCAATATGGAATCATAAATAGAATCCTACAACAGAAAAAAGACATTAGCGGGAAACTGGTATATTTGAATAAAATCTATAGTTACAGTTAACAGTATTATGCTAAAGTTAGTTTCCCAGTTTTGATCACTGTTCTATGATTATATCCTAGATGAAACATATACACAGGAACTCTGTGGTTTTGAAACTTTTCTCTAAGTTCAAAATAAAAATGCTTTATTTTTTAATTAAGATTTATTTATTTATGTATCAGAACTGGGTTACAGGTCAGAGGTACAGAGGATGAGAGGATTTACCAGAAACAGAGAACAGGCAGATCTACTGAAATAACTGCTGAGGGGAGCAGCAGGCAAGAAAGGAGAGTTCTGCTATGCCATGTAGCTCACCTCCCTGGCACAGGGTCACCTCTCTGGTTGGGGATCGAACTCATGCTGATGTGGCTTCTGATAGCTTCACAGTGCTGCAACTTAACCCCTTGTGGCACGAGGGAGAACCCCAAAATAAAAATGTTTTAAATGATTAAAGGATTTGAACAGACACTTCACAAAAGATATAAAATGGCCAGTAGCGTGAAAAAGTGCTCAAGTAATTTGTCATTAGTGAATAGCCAATTAAATTCCTGTTCATAGTCAATAAAATAGCCACAATGAAAAAGACTGATAACACCAAATAGAGCCAATTGTAACACTCACACATGTTTATAGGAACATAAAATGATACAACCACTTTGGGGAAAGAACTCCAGTTTTTTATAAAAGTAAACATGCATCCACCATATCTTCTAGCAGTTTTATTTCTACATATATATCCCCCAAAAAGCAACCATATGTCCATAAAAATGCATGTATTAGAATGTTCATAGCAGTTTGATTCATGCTAGACTCAGACTAGAAACACTCAGCAGGAGACTAGCTAGTATATTTATTATACTGCATTAGATTCTATATCATATTCATATAATATATTATATTCATGTAAAGTAATATTACTCAAAAATTAAAAGGAATAGACCTTTTAATGCAATCAAATGCTCTATCTCTGAGCTATACTCCCTGAACTACTGATGTATTAATGCATTCACCAATAGGATGAATCTCAAAAACATGCTGAGTGATATAAATCTCACAGAAAAGAAGAAATGCTCTATCAATCCATTTGTATGATTTATATCAAGTTTTCAAGCAGGCAAAACTCAATAGTAAAAAAATTCAGAAAAGTGGTTGCCTCTGGAGTTGTGGCAACTGCCACATGTCCCTGATGAGGAATTTTCAGGGTGAAGATAATGTTCTACTTTTGAGAGTGGTTTGGGTTACACTGGTATATGCAATTGGGTGGCTTTACAAACTGACCCCTGTGCATAGCAGGTAAGGAGAGACAGAAGAAAGAAACAGGCCACTTCAGAGTGACAGGGGACAGTTTTAACAAGCAAGGGAATTTATGAGGCTTCTCTTACATGACTGCAAGATAAATATATCTCCACATGTGCCCGCCAAAATCATAGTTTACATAAGCCTTAATTGGATTTCAATGCATACACCATCCAGATGGTCTTAACAATATCTTACTCTACCAAGTCTTAAAAACAGTTCCCACTGAGGGAACAGCAAGCAGAAGGTACATCCTAAGAAAAAGGAAAGGGTGAGGAACTTGGAATTGTTCAAGTTCAGTTTGCAGATCAACCTGTGGTTACATCCTCTAGATGACCTTCTCCAACAATCTGTCAAAACTTATGAAATGGTACTTAAACTCTGTACACTTCATTGTAAGTAAATTTTACCTAAAAAAAAATAAGCAAATAATCAAATTCTAGCTACTGATACACATGCTTCAGTTTAAGAATGAGTATACAGACACCTTTATCTTATTTTGAAATGTATTTTAAATTAAATTGATGACAGAGTCTAACTAACCACATTTATTTTTTAATATAAAATTTTTTAATTTACATATATTTGACATCAATTGTAATCCCCATGTATCCCCCATCCCCGTAACACCAGTGCACCATCACCTCAGTCTCCCGTGCTCCCATCTTCCCTCAACCCTTCCCCTCTTCCCTCCCCACCAAGTGTCCCCAGTTTGTCCTTGTCTTTTCATTTTTGGTTTTTGTGTCTTCATTGTTGGTTAACTAACTAGATTTATAACAAAGCAAGTATGGCAAAAGGCTCATTTTTCAATTTAAACTGTGGGCACATGTACATCCAATGTGTAATTCTTTCAACTTTTCTGGGTTTTTAAAAGTTTTCACTGGGAGAAAAATAAAGGCAGAATTTTTTTTTATTGTGAATTCATTTTACACTGCAGATAGTATGTGGTACAAGAAGTTTGAATATGGCTGAAAATAACTTTTCTTTGCATGCTGTCAGTGTGTCAGTGTCACCTAATTTATAGGGTATTCATTAACTTACACTGAAATTTTTCTATACACCTACATTACATTAAGCACATGGGGTGGGTTATATTATTTACTTTTCACAGCAAACAGTCCTACCACTAACCCGCATGTTAATGTATTGCTAATTAGAGAAAGTATTCTTTCCTTGAGCCAACTAATTGTCGTCTACCAGAAAATCATTATTAAACTCCACATATTCACAACTGTGAAACGAATGATACCCCTGGAGCTGAGCAAGTATGTAACCTGAACAACAGTAGCTGGTGGCACTGACAAGAACTCTGTGAAGTATAATCACTATGCCCAGGCTGACAGTGATTTAGCTGATCCCACAAGTATAGCATTACTAGTTGTTTAAAATGTTGAAGTATTTCTGGTGGCAAGAAACTCAAAATTTGAACACCCCCCCCCCCTTAAGACTCAAACTTGAGTCAATAGCCACACTGGTAATGTGGACCCCTCCCTTAAAACCCTCTGGACCCCCATGTTCAGTGACTAAGGGATCAGAAGGGTATAGGGCACAGGGACCCACATCCCTGCTCTAGGGCTACATACATGTCTCCTGTGATTGGTCTGATCAACCCTGTGGAGATTATAAAGTTTAATAGTATGTCTGATTATGCCAGATTTACTATTCAGGAAAGTGAGGCACACTATTAGTCTGACCTCAGGGTTAACTATTACACCTCATGATCTCAACAGCAAAACTCCCAAAACTTCCCTCCTGAGTCACACTTACCAGTCTTGGTTACCTGCTTCATGGACTGCCAAAGGATGACTGCCTTTATGCAATTTTATGCAAGTAAAGCCTGACTGCTCTCACAAGGCCTTTGAGCAGAAACACTGGTACCAAATAGCTACCAAGAGTCTGGGTTTGTTGATGCCACACCTATCACTCAGGTTGTCTCTTGAGGCAAGGAGAACAAGAATACATGCTTACTGATTCCAATTTTACGGGACGTGGATGTGCAGCATTTTCCAGATGCTTTAGGTTCATGCTGCTATTGACAGTTATTTGAAAACCCTTCTGCTTGCCTCCCCAGAGCTCAAGGATCCTCATATGAAAGAGATCGAATGGCCCTTCATCATCTTTTTCCTGGGAGGTGGTAGGTAGAATAAGTCCTATCCCAGTCCTCACACTAATTAGGCCCAGATCTGATAAACAAGAGACTAGCAGGTATGACTGAAGTCCTCATGAATTGCACACTGAGCCTCAGGAGGAGGCTCACATTGATACTTAAGACAGGAGGAACAAGAATAAACAATACAAAATTCTTTATCTTTTCCCAGACAAGAGTATGTCAAATTTTTTTAGGTCAACATTTGTAGTTGCTACTGTTCCTGTCAAACCAGCATAACATATACTTTTCCTATAGTAACAGGACATAGTGATAGTCTTGGGATTCTACAGTATATAAATCTAAAACTAGTTCATATTCTAATGCCATCTTATGACCCACTAGTGTTTTATAGGAGTAAAGGGAAATAGCACACTTGGTATAAAGAAGCAAAGACAGAAATAAAGAGAGGAAAACAGAGAGAGAGCCCTGAGAGTCCCCTACTTCCTTAATCCAAAGGGTCAACTCCTGCCCTTCCCACAATTTGTCAATGAGAACCTACATAAGCCCTTTGGGCTTAAACTAAATTGAGTTGGATTTCTGTCACTTACACTCAAAAAACTCTGACTAGGATAGTTGCATCACAATTCCCAGAGACATTCAGAATTAATCCATGCATGTGGAGGGATGCAAGGATTAATTCCTAGTAGCATTTAGAATAGAACTGGGTCTAGAAAGATGATGACATTTAAATAAGGAAATTGATGAGATGAGAAAAATTTGTATCAACTTGAACAATGGCACCGTGACTATAATACAAATAAAAATTCAGTAACTACCACAATGCATGGTGAACAGAAAATCCTGGGGGGGGGGGGTTTGTTGGAATAATTAATAAGTAAAGGGATATAAGAACGAGTATAACATCGAGAGGAGAAATACTTTCCTGCCCAACTGCTGAGAAGTATACATACACCCTAGAAAGATGACAGGACTGGATACAATATATTAAATAATACACATAAAAGAAAACACAGTTAATTATTCTACTTTCTGAGGGTAAATGTTAAACAATTTTTTTTCATTACCATAGAAAATAAAACCTATGTACACCATTTAACAGCAAAATGTCACTCCTATATTTGAGTAATCTGTACCTTCATCCTACAACAATGTTCATTACTATGCTTATGAATAAACGGACAATTTCTTGTAAAAAGAGGAAGTAGTAGAAACAGTGGGGAGAAAAATGGAAAAGATACTTATTTAATGCAGAGCTATCTGCTCCACCGGGTGGTAGTTACTAAGGATGTGTGGATGCATGTGGAAGGCTGGTGAGAGGGGGTAAGGCAGGAAACCATACCCATTAGTAACAAGACCATAGAGAAAAGGTGGTGAGTAGGAGAGAATTGAAAGGAAAAAAATCACCAACATTACTGACTGACTGGGTATAAAGAGTAAATGAAAAATAAGTAGGAATAATCTTTAAAATCGCACCAAAAATGTCACCACCTCCTCCCAGATATACTGTCAAGATAAAAGAAATGGTCAATAACATTCTACTCTGAAATTCTCGAGAAGTCTGATTCTCTGAACTTTGGTGCTAAAACAACTGTCATTGAGAAGGGCGTTCTGTGGCTTTGTGTTCATGAAAAAAGTAAGAGAGGTGAGAATTACTGCTCAGAGCTTGTGGGCTATTATACACTCCAGTAATAATTTATTATGTGTGTCCAGCTGCTGCTGGCTGTGTGGTTTGCTTTCCATACATATCTCCTATCTCTCACACTGGATCAAACAGAACCCCAAAGAAGATCCCCTTCATGGAACAATATATGTCCATACCTAACTAACGGACATAACAAAAAATAACACCAAATTGCTACAGGAAAAATTCCCACCTTCACTTGGACAACATTTGCCCACCCTGACCCCTTGACAATTATTTCCTCTACACAACCATGGCAAAAACTTAAGAAACACCCAGTACCTATCTCTTCCCATCACACAGCCCTTATTTGCCAACAGAATGCAAGTCGAAACTGAAAGATTACACTTCCTAGTCTCTCTTAGAACTAATATGCTTAAAGCGAGCTGGCTCCAGGGTGATGTATGATCTTTATGTTCTTTCCGATAACCTAACGTTCAGAGGCAAGAACTAGAGTTCCAACAACCATCTCAGAGAATGAGATGACACTGGTGATGGAAACCACATGCTAACAAGATGGAGCTGAAAGACAGGGAGTCAAAGCCCCAGAAAAATTGGTGTTGCCATAGCAACTTAGAGCTATCTGCCACAGGGTAACTGTTACCTACATTTCAGCTTGCGGCATTTGCCCTCCTTGAGAGGACCATTTCTTAGATTTGGAAACTGAGTCTCAAAGTGATTTAAATGATTTCCTCAAGCCCTCACATGCTGTCAGTAGTTTTATCTCGGGTCCCCAACCATGCAGTGCTTTTCACATCAGAAGAATTGAACAGAAGGTCCTAGAGGTGACTTTCAGGTATAGAGAGCCATGGATCAATTTCAGTGTATCACCATGGTAGTCTTACCACCACATCCAGGTGTTCACCAGCAAACAACAATGTTTGTTCTGTCCTGTAAGACACATATAAAGTCAGCTAAGAAGAGGTGTGAACAAGTGCTATACCTATAAAATCCTGTGACTACCTTAGAAACTAGACCTCCATCCACATCAGAAAAATGAAATATTGAGCAGTCTCCTCAAAAGGGAAGATGTCCTCACTAGAGTGTGTAACTGTCCCATGGACAGGACCCTGAGGCACTTACTGTTAAAAGGAAACACAGCAACAGCAAATAGAGTGCTGCACACACAGTGATCCATATGAAAACAAGGCCTGCAGCCTAAGATCCAAATACCAGACTCCAGACTTGCTAAGGGAATGCTTCCATCTCTAAACCTTTATTCTAGGGTGTATTTCTCGTATTTGTTTGCTGTGGTTAAAAAACAATGATCAAAACCATTTACATTTGTATTTATTTTCTATTCCCTTCTTCTCTCCCTGACTCAATGTTTTTCTCTTCCCCCAATTCATTCCTTTCAAAAAATATCTGAGATGTTTAAGGAGGAGGAGAAGGTTTATGGAGAATGAGGGTGAAGAGGAGGTGGAGAAGGAGGAGGAGAAGGAAGTGGAAAAGGAGAAGGAAAAAAGAAAGGGAGGAAAGATGGAGGAAGGGAGGGAGGAAAACTTATGTGAAGGAAAGGGCATGGTCTTTGAATTGCTAAAAGTCTGCCTGAGACTTAAAGGCAAGGTAAATTTGAGGTGAAGGAAATAATAATATTGAGCAAAAAAGTGGATTCAGAAAGGTTTCTTGTGCACCTAGGCTCCTGAGAAGTTCTCAGAATGCAGGATGATCTGTTCTTGAAGGGTCCTTATTAATCCCCTTCTTAGGCTTATTTCCCTGAGTAAAAAGATAGTCCTTCCTTAAGGGCAAAAACAGCTTTAGCAAGTGCTACACCTCAGGTGAAGTTTTGAGGTGCCCGTGGGAAGTCTCTCTGGAGCAAAAAAAAAAAAACGCCTAATAGGCAGATTAATGTTAGGGAAAACAAATTGATTCAGCTTGTGCCTCAAGACTTTTTTCTCTCTCATAGCTCACAAAACATTTTTGGATTATCTGTGACATGCAAGGCTTAGTGCCTAGTGCTACAACAGCATAGTGAAAACAGCCTGGGGCATTCACAGTCCTTCGAGTGTTCTGGAATCAATAACTCAACCAATTTCTACACCATGAAGTATAGAAACGTTACCTCCCATGTGTATGACATGATTTTAAATCTGCATACATTTAGAACCACATCAGACAGTGTTGTAAGTTTTGCTCCAATAGTCAAACATAATTTAGAAGACTGGAGAGTGGCCAGGCACATGGAGGGAGGCTGAGAGGGACTCTGCATACTCCTCTACCCATCCCACTTCCTTCACTTTTATCTGTTAAAATGATGCATTTTGAAAAACATAATTTTTGTGTGTGAACCTGTCACTAGGGAGGGAAATGATAAGGAAATATACTAAAAAGAGGCATTTAGGATCTTGTCAAAGTGAGGAAATCAAGACCCATCACTAGGCCCTGACTCAGCCAGGCCCTAACCCTCCCTCACCTTATTCCCTCACTACTTTGAACTTGATATGCTGTGGGGTTGAGTAGCCTTACATGGGTCCAGTCAAGCCTGCAGGAAAGAGGAGACAAAACGCTTCCCATTCCATAAAAAATATAGAAACTAGAAGTTTGAGGGTGGCTAACCCCCTAAGTTGAAAAGTTAGTGAGCAGTCTCAGACCTACTTTTTGAAGGGAATAGCTATTACTATCCTCCAAGAACCTGATCCTTTCCTAACATAATCTGAGGAAATGAGATCTATTCCCCACCTCTTAACACAGTATTAGTGAAAATAAGTAGCCCTATGACCCTCAAGCCACATTCTCATGAGTGAGACACAGAATAGCCAGATAAGTACTGTTCATGGCTAACAACAAGGCACTGCAATCTCAGGAAGCCACCAATCTTACAAGGGTATTGTTAGCAAACTTACCAATCTTTGCTACTGAGGGAGATATTATCTTTATTATTCTAGCCAGGAAACAAGTTGCCCTCTGTTCCATATAGAAATACTATCTATCTTCTGAAACTGTTTGCTGCACAAATACCCTTGAAAGATAGTCCAGCACCAAAGCTGTCATGGACATGCAGAATTGTGAAAGACCCATGAAGCATATTCTCCCCAAACTCCTGGGCACACTCTCTCATGAAACTATGCTAGTTTGCTTCCCAATACTCATTTCAGCTTGAAAGTGAAACTCACTTGTGATTATTTAATGAATGTCTGCTTCTCTACAAAACCTTTAGCTCATGAAATTTGCGACACTTGCCATTTTTATTCCACCCTGACCAACTGCTAATGGTGGCACATCATGAAGACCAAATGGCTCACTGAACAATGTAGCTAGGGCCAAATGATGATATGCAGTGGCCATTGTGACGTATGCCTGTGATATAAAGCTGAAGGAACTTAAAGCACAGATAGGAAATGTGCATTGTTATCTGGCCATGTCTGCATAGTCCTTTCTCCCTTGCTTTTTGGTGTCCTATCCATCAGTCAAAACACAAAACTATCTTTTTTGAGGGTTACACAGGAAATTTATTCATATCTAATTTGAGCAAACCATCATTTAGTTAGAGAATTTAGATTAAATATGCTAATGCAGAGATCTTTTTTTAAAAAAAGAACAATTACAAAGGGTACTTGAAGAGAGTAACTACAAATGGGAAATGTTGAATCTGAATAAAATTCCTATTTTCTTAAATTACTGAAATCTCTCTTAACAAGAGCCCAGATATATTTATATTTAAGTAATATATAACATAAGGGTCTTTCCAGGTATTAGGAAAAATATCATTATTTGTAAGGTAGTAACCCATTCTGTGTCCAATGCAAATTCAGGGGCTTCTACAATCAAAGCATAAACCAAACTATTCCACAAGACCTGGTCTTGAATTAGGGTCCTGGGGATATTAACTGGACCCTCTAAACACTTCTGTCAGCAACACAATTACACTGTCTTGTTTTTATAAGCTGAACATATTCCCAGACTTTTTGGCTGGAAGTAAAGCTAAAGAGTTGCCACCCCCCCCCCCCCCCNATATTCCCAGACTTTTTGGCTGGAAGTAAAGCTAAAGAGTTGCCACCCCCCCCCCCCCCGCAGGATGCAAGGATCTCACTGGTCTGAGTATTAGGGAAATAATATGTCCAACAAACCTGACATGAATATTTCTTAAAAAGTACTCCTAGGACTCCCAGGGCTGTCCTGATGGCTCTAAACACAGAAAGACACAACTCATTTGTCTGAATCACAGAATGCTGCTCAAGTTAAGAAAGTTCCAGTATTTATCTGCCTCAAAGGGCTGCTTGACAACAATCCACTAAGAGAGTTGCTAAGGGTGACTACAGTTTGGTATGTCCAAATTTACATTACCAGGTTGTTAAGAGTTTATGAAACACACTAATTCAGCATCCTGAAACATTTAGATGCCATCTAACATTTGGAAAAGTCACAACGCTTCTACTGTGAAACCAGAGAGAAGTATGGCATCACCAACATTATTTGGAGTTTCTAGGAGCATGTAGTTAAGAGGTGGCTGCGGAGTCAGTTAGGCTAGATTTGAAATCTGGTCTCTGTGTTAACGGGGTGACCCTAAGCAACTTCTGTGTCTTCATTTCCTTGTAGTGCAATATGAATTATAACAGTACCCACCAAGTGGGCATATGGGTGAATTAAAGGACAGAACCCATGTAAACTGCTCAGCACAGTGCTTAGTGATAATGCTCAATAGATGACCTAGTAAAAAGATGACATTTCCATGGCAGCAACTCTTGAGTCAATCATTATTAACTTTGCTATTAGGTGTCATTTCTGTTTATGCTTTTGTTGTATAATTTCTGTCTCCATTTGGGGCTTTTTTAGTTTTAATAGTGACTTTAATACCACTGATTCATCATAAATTATTTTTATCTTAATTGACATCGATAGCCCTACAATATACAACATTTAACATTTCAATACTAAAAGCAATAAATTTCATCAAAACAACCACTTAACAGTAGATAATGATAAATGATGATAACTGGTCACAAAAATGGTAAAACACTTTGAAACTTCCAACAAAAGTCAACCTAACTCCTAATTTCTAGCACTCAAATGAGTTTAGGATTCCATCCCAGCAAGTGGAGAGCAGCTGTGAAAGACAGTATCTCCAGGAACCATCCCTACACCTTGTTAGCATTTGTTGCTCAAGGCCACAGTTTGCTGTGTTGTCACTTCTTGGTCTTTCTCATTTTTTCTACGGAGTTCTCTTTATCCTGGGAAGAGGGATAAAGTAGGACGGACTCAAGGTCACCGCCCCCTCCCATCTGCCCCTCACTGATGAGCATCACCAAGCTCCCTATGCTGTCCAGGGTGCACTCCAGAGGTGCACTCCAGAGGTGATTCCAAAAGGGAAACAGGTTGAACAAAGATGAAATGCGTCAGCACACACACTCACTGTCTCCTTAGGACATAGAGCCAAGTACAAGACAGATGTCAGCACTAGGGAAGCCAGAGGAGTCCTGATAAAGGCTGGAGGGATTTTTGGCTTCACCAAGATACTAAGAAATCATTCCTTTCTACTTTTGTTCAGGAATACTCCCTAACACAGCTTTTCTTTAATTCTGTTGCCATTCAACCACAGTTTGTTAAAATTAAGACTCAGAAAGGAAAAAAGTCCTTAGATTCCTTTCCTTCTCTATCTTGCTTTCTACAAGTTCCTCATTTCATGTGAAGTCCAGATGATGAGTTGACGGCACCATAGGTTTTAGGGTCAGAAAACTGACTTTATACTATCTATACCACTCTTGAGTTAGGTACCCTAAGGCAAGTGACTCTCTTTCCAAGCCACCATCTCCTCATCTATAAAATGAGACAATAAGAACAACTCAGAATTATCACAAGGATTCAAAAAAAATAGTGCATTTGAAGGCATCTAGCCAGCACTTTACTGGCATACCACTAATGCAATTTTTAGGCACACACATACACATACGCAAACATACTAGTTCAATAAGACTCTTCAGTTTCATTTGATCATGGGATCCAAACCGGTTCATTCAGAGATATTCACTCCTGATCTAGAGTAGTGTCCCAGATCCCCAAGATGCTAGCAGACAGTAGGTGAAAAAGCATGTGAGATTCTGCAGAATCATATTCTTCTGCCTCACACAGAGCCACAACAGGCTGATGAAACAGACTGCTAAACCTGGAGGTGACAAGCCCTTCCCAAGAGTCCCCAGGGAGGCTGCACTCCTGCCTCTCTTGAACTCTGCTTTCAGAGGTGGCTTCCCAGCAAAAAGCACAATCTTTGAATACATTCCGTGGTGGAATACCTTTATCTTTTTGAGGTAGATGCAATTATTTTAACTTTGAGATCATTGTAAATTCGCATACACTTATTATGAAAAGTAAAAGAGATCCTACCTACACATTGTCCTCAATGGTAACATCCTACAAAACCATAATATAGTATTACAGGGTTTTGCCATTGATACTGTCAAGATACAATTTCCATCACCACAAGGATATCTCATGGTGCCCTTTTCAAGTCACACCATTCACCTCCCTCCCACCGCACCTCCAGCCCCTGCCAACCACTAAGTCTATCACCCACTTCTATAATTTGTCCTCTCAAAAGTGGTATATATGTTGAATATACTGCACATATCCTGTAAGACTTGGCTTTTCTCACTCAACAAATTTCCTGAAAGTTTAACCAAATGGTTGCAAGCATCAATAGCCCACTCTTTTTATTGCTGAGAAATATTCCTTTGTAAGGGTACCAGTTTTTTAACCTTTCACCTATTGAAGACATGTGGGTTATTTCTAGTTATAGCCTGTTACAAATAAAGCTACCACAAACATTCATATATAGATTTTTGTGCAAATAATAAATTATAATTTCTGGAATAAATGCACAAGAATACAACTGGTTGGCTGCATATTTTAGTTGCACTAAAACTGCCAGTTTTCCAGAATGACATACCCATTTTACATTCCCACCAACAAGGTATTAGTGATTCAATTTTTCTGTATTCTGAGTCACTACTTCTTATTTTAGATATTATAACTGAATAGTGATATCTCATTGTGGCTTTAATTTTTGCATCTCCCTAGTGGCTAAATGCCATCTGCATAGTTTGTCTGATGAAGCGAAATGTCTTTTCTTCTCTTCCCAGAATGGATTGTTTGGGTATTTTTACTGGATATAATTTCTTATTAAGTAATTTGAGCTAAGTGTTATGAACACTTAAGTGGTTTCTCTGGGTAGAATCATGTATTCCACCAAACACACCAATATACCTACACACATACAAAAGCACATGCACAAATAAAAATGGGCCTATAAATCAATGAACCTCCTTTTTTGGTAAGAATCTTAAATGGTCTCAAAGCAGTTGCCAAACTATATAATGCCAAGATTCTTAAACTAGTCTAATCATGGATCTGTCTGTGAATCTGATGAATATAAAAGACCATCTCTCCACAAAACACACATACACACAGAATTTTACAGGATTCCTGGGGCCACTGAAGCCAGCAATGAACTCCAGGTTAGGGAAACCTAACTTAGTAGAATGCCTGAATTGCTGACTGGAAACCGCTTTGAAGAACTCTACACATACTTGCAAATTACAGTTGCGGTATAGGTTTCAAACTTCCAGCAGTGAACACCAATCTCCAGTGAGGCTAAATTATCCTGGAGCTCATTAGCCAGAGGCCTGGGTTCACCTCCACATCTGACCCATCAGTCTGACATGAAGTCCAGACTCTCTATGTCACACAACTCATGGGCTTAGGCTGAGAAGCCCAACCTGGATTCGACAACCCTTAGTTTCCACCTTCCTTCCCTAATGGGCATTTTCCTTTTACTTAAAGGACTCAGGAAAGAGAGTATACAATCTCCAGAGTATAATTCTCTTTTCAGTAAAAAAAGGAATTTTCCCTTTAGACTCTGACCTAAATACGTTCAATATGTTCCTCATCTCCTATTCTCAGGACAAATGTATCTTCAAATGCCACCAAGGCAACTTTCAAATCCTTAAAGCTGTTAGGGAGGCAGCTATCTGGACTTCACTACCCTGAACCAAATCCCTGCAGGGTGCTTTCAACTTTCCTCATAATGTTCACTTGTGCAGAATGAACATTTCTGGTTTCTCTCTGCTATATCGTATCCTGTACAATCCTATCTGTGAGTTAGAACACCATACCCGATAACTCGTGTTACTGGCACAGAGCAGTGCAGTGTGCTGTCTACTTGCACAGAGCAGGGGGATTAGCATCTGCAATCATCAGTGGACTCTAAAGGTCAAATCCCACTTTGTATCAATTCCCAACCCTGCCCCTAAATAGGTGGGCATGCTTGGGTATGCTTAACCTCTCTGAGCTCAGGTTTCCTTAGGTGCAAAATGAAAACAAAACACCACTATCCTCACACAGAAGTTGGGTTGAGTGGACAAGATAACATACACATGGTTTCTAACACAGAAAGTACATCTGTTAGTCCCTTTCTTCTGTGGATATTGACTTAATGCTAACTTTCCACCTAGAGTAAGGTCCCTCTTAGCTGTGGGAGGGGTAATTCACCCTTCTGCTTCTCTCCCCTTTGCTCCATGCACTCATTTTAGCTTCTCTGATACACCAGGCACACTGCAACACAACACTGGAGTTTCCTCTCCCGTGCTCCTGACCATAACATGACTCTTGGGAGTTCAGCCTCTCAGGCGCCTGTCAATGAATTCTCCCACTGAATAGAGAATAGAGCTCAGAGTACAGGGGCAAGGTGGTATATTTACAGCTTAAACATGCCTCCCCTGCAGACCGGCAACATCTGCTGCATCTTTGGCCAAAATGGAGTTATTTCCTCCGACAGGGATCAAAGTGGAATCTTGAAGGAATCAGGCTGTTCCAGAAAGCAGAGCTTACTCAAATTTGCAGGTCAGATCCCCGAGGAAGCACAGAAGGTTCCAGTCACAGGCCCCGATCATGTGCCAAGAGCTATTCCAACAGTATTATTCTCCTTGACTTAACTGCAGAATAAATGATTCCTCTCTGCCCATGTGCTTCATTCTTTAGCTGGGTGCAAGGACTTCTTCACATTCATCAATATCCACGGCAAGTGTCTGATGGCAAGCCCCTGAAAGTTAAAGGCTTGAACTCCAAAGCCAAACTACCTAAGTCAAAACCTAGCCCTACCTCTCTCTAAAGGAGTGATTTTGGACAAATCACTTAACTTTCCTATAAAGCGGGACAGATAACAATACCAATCTCACAGGGTGAGTGTTAGGACTAAGTGGTTAATATAGTGACATTTAAAACAGGAAGTCAGAATCTAACAAAAAACTAGATGCTTGGTAACTTTACTTCTACCACAGCATTTATTAGGGGGAACCTGACACCCATCGGAAAGGCCAGGGGTGACAGGAACATTAACTGGGCCAGGTCCTCCAGGAGGACCCCCCACACATACACACACACAAATCCTTGTGCCACTGCCACAGCCAGTTAAGGTTTATCTTATTCCGGGGCAGTCATGCTGAAGACTGGGAAAACTATCTCTTCTCCCCACCCACCTAATCCAAGAAATCTATCTTTCATAAGTACGGAGCTTAGGGGTGAAATCATTTCTGCAGACCCAGCTAACTCTTATCTACAACTTGCTTCCAAGTGCTTCAAACACCCAAAGGCAGTATCAGTTCTCTTTAGTTCCACCGAACTTTCTGAAGTCCTGCTTTAGCATTTTCCAGAGGACTTAGTACATGTTTATTCTGCCCAGTAACAATTATCCACTCTTGGCACTTATGTTTACCACTACCCCCTCTATGTTTGTTGCCTACCCACATAAGAGTAGAGAGTACTAGCTCCAGAGTGAGATCACTGAGGTTCAAATGCTGACCGCATTGCTTGTTGATGCCTTCAGTCTCCTCCTTTGTAAAACATATGTGCACAATACTGCCTACACCATATGACCGTTAGGAAAACCAAATGAAATTCTACACATAAATACTGAAGGCAAAGTACAGTTCCTGACAGGAACATTGGCTCTTTCTATTTTTTTCTTCTCTCCCCTCCCTTCTACATTGTAACATGGAAGCTTCTTGATTCTGGTGTTAGTATATAGGCAGTAGCATCACTCCATCTCCACTTCCCCAGCATGTGCGTACGCACGCACACACACACACACACACATACACACACACAGAGTTCCCAAGATAGCCTTTAGACACTGGATGACTCCATGGAGAGAGAATGCTGAAGGCACTGCTAAAGAAGCAGGGAAATCAGCCCTGCCCTTCTTCCACTCATGAGTGTTTCGAGCTGTGTTTCTGGGCTGTGGAGCAGGAGATGGTCCCTTGCTGAATGGGCTCTCACGATAGAGTCTACATCCACATCCTCCTCACAGGAGTCCATGGTGCACTGTGACTTAGATCAGCTGTTGTTTTCCAATTTCTTCAGTGCCCACCTGCTGTCTAAGCTAATTTAATAGCCTCCATAGCACTGGGGAGCCGGATGTTCAAATGTTCACAGGAGTGGGGAGGAGACTCAGAGGCAGCCCAAGTGAGGAAAGTTAGCGCTGATACAGCCATATATACAGGCATTAAATAAAATAAGTACATAAATTACAAACCCTGGAGATTCTTCTACTAACATCCAATTAGAAAACACGCTCCTGTAGGGAAAACCTGCCTTTCTATGCTTTCCTTATAAAGTGACCCATAACTTTAATGAGGGAATTCAAGAGGTAGTTCTCTATGCACTAGTAGCCAGAGCTACGTGTTCCTGACTGGGAATCAAAGCGTACGGGGGGGGGGGGGGGAGAGAGAGAGAGAGATTCACATGCCCCTATTGGAGAAATGATTAGTGATAAGAAGGAAAAAACGATGNAGGGGGGGGGGGGGGGGGGGGGGGGGGAGAGAGAGAGAGAGATTCACATGCCCCTATTGGAGAAATGATTAGTGATAAGAAGGAAAAAACGATGCATTAAACAACAGTAATTCTCCTTGCTCAGCCATTCAGCAGCCCTGGCACAAGTCCCTTTCTACCATCAGCTCATGGAGATATTATCATGTGACTATCTTGGAGTATATAGAACAAATGATGTGAAGGAAATTTAGAATGGCTGGTGTGGCCAGGAAAAGTCTGTCTTGCAAATGACATGGGATTCATGTTCAGTCCAGTTACTTCTCTGAGACAAGTATGCATCAGGCTTAAACTCTGTTTCGTATTTCACTGTGACCCTTCCAGAGTCTTTTAGACACATCTATTTAAGTGTGATTTTCCTATCATGGTGCAGTATGTCCCCATGGGTACACCCTTCTTCATTCCAAGTAGAGGAACTTTAATCCTCACTCTTGACTCAGTTATTCCCTCCTCCCTGGATGCCAGGGCTGTCTCTCTTCCTCTATGGGCCACTTGCTTGCCTTGAATATTTGATTCCTCCTTCAGTATGTGCCTCATCTCATCGTTAGACTGTGAGTCTACAGGAGGCCAAAGTCACATCCTGAATCATTCTTGTTTTCCCCCAGCCCAGCATCATTGTAGGCCAGGACATGGAGTAGATATTCAATGAACCCAGTGCAGTGAACAGTTTCCTTCATTTTTGTTCTGACGCTTTTATTTCTAGAAATGTCACTATCAATTCTCCCCATTAGTGACCTGAAAATGTAACTTTCCTACCTTGATTTCCTACCATTCATTCCCATATAGTTCAGCAATCTCTATCCGCCCAGTACTCAGAACCAGGCATTTACCTTATGGCCTCTTGATGACTCATAAAACCTAGGTCATACTGTGAAGAGAAACAAAAATGGAATGGTTTAACTGGAATTATTAATTTTTCATTTACACTTCATGCCCATCAGGGATCAGCAGAGTAGTGATACATATTTCATGTGTCACTTCTAACTATAGCCCAGGAAGCAGAACTAGCGACAGGTCCCCAACTAAACGCAAGGACCTGAGAATGTAGGTACCAGATGGGATTCTGAGTACCACCCATTGCTCAAAATGTCAGCCATATTTCCCTCCACCCACAACTCCCCACCCCATCAGTCACTCAGGGATGCCTATCACTCTACCTTCTTCAATTCGAGAAAATATGGCAGTCCTTCCCATCCCCAAAGACACTGCTTACTTCAAGTCCTTATCTCCATTGCCTTCAGGATTGACCCCAACCTTAAGATCCCAGCACCAGCAGACACAATAATCATTTTAAGATACAAATCTAATGATGCTGGCCCACATTTAAAACATTTTTAATGAAACTTTACTACAGGGCACCTCTCTTAGCAGGACCCAGATGCCCATCTCATAGTGTAACTGGTTGCTGAAGCCAAAGACAGTTACAGATGTTGCCACCTGGAGGGGGTTGCTGGTGAGGCTAGATAGCTCTAGGGAAAATGCTAAGAAGTATCATATTTGGGGGTGAAGCAACTGATAATAAAAGGTATGGCAGAAGCAGCCTCTGTTTACAGTGTTTGGTTTATTCAGTGTTCATTCATGATTCAGCCTTAGAGGTTTCAGCATTTGGGGGTTCAGCATTTTTGGTTCTTCAGCGATTTCAGGGACAGCAATTTCAGCCCCCATTATGGTAATCTTCCAGAAGGCTGCTGTGGGCCTCTGAAGGTGGTGACCTCCAGCAGCCAACCTTAGAGAGGAAAAGTTTGGAGGCTTTGCAATTAACCAAGCAACTGAAACTGTCCTCTGTTTTGCTGCAGAACTAGCAAAACCTGTTTTGTTACAGCCTGGCAGCAGGCAAAGACCTGGAACAGGCACCTTGCTGATCTGTGAGTGTGGCCACTTGTCCGGTCATTCGGGCAGCTTCAGCTGCTGTTTGAAGTGTCACTTGCCTGGTGATGTGCTAGGGCATCTCAGCAGCTCCAGGAGCATCTCCTGTTGTATCTCCTGTTGTCTTCGTGAGTTGGTTCCTGGCCTATAGTCACTGCTCCATGCTGTAGGCAGGAAAATGATATCTTGGGCATGTGACCTATTGTTCAGGAAAAGACCTCTGCATCCTCAGTAGCAGGAAGATGTCATCTTAGCTGATTTTTGTTTAGGACTTAAAAATACTAGATGCTGCTTCAGGTGAGATAAATAGCCATTTCTGGCCTCAGTAACTCTTTGTTTTTCCCTGGTTTGTTAAATAAATCCCATTGATGGGCAAATACTACATCCAGATTTCTTTCTGAGACAAGTCCTTTTCTGCCTTGTGCCTAGTTACAGTGGAACAAAGCCTTACGAGTCTGACAAGTACATCGATCAAGCCAAGAACTTCTAAGAGACATATCATTAGATTCTTACAAGCCCTATTGTCTCCATAATGTCAGTAAGACATGCCCTTAGTTAAATCTGAATTTTTTATTATTTTTTAAAATATTTATTTATTTATGCATATAAGCTGGGTACAGATCAGAGGTGTGGGAGGTGAGAGGATTTACCAGAGACAGAGTGGGGAGTAGAACAGGCAGATACAGAAATACAATGCTGAGGAAAGCAGCAGGCCAGGCAGGAGAGGTCTGCTGCACCATGTGGGTCCCCTCCCTGGCCTAGGATCGAACTCGCACTGCTGTGCCGCAGATGCTTCACAGTGCAGTGCTCAATCGGCTGCGCCACCTGGGAGGCCCCTAAATCTGAATTCTTACCATCAGGTTTTATAATAATTTCTGTTGAAATAAATTTTCTAGCACCAAGATGAAATTGATCCTGCCCAGGCTTGCTAAGTCAGCAAACCAAAATTTAACTAACTTTCATGTCTCTATAAATTAACCAGAAATGCAGTATATGCAGTCAGCTAATCTCCAAACACAACAGTGCTGCCAAACTTTTCACCACCACACACTATGGGCTGTGTTTTCTCTTTCTGCTAATATCAACTTCCTGTTTTCAAACCTTCATTACCAGTCTCACTGACATATTTCAAGCTCCTACAGTCCTCAAACCAATGCCATGTAAATGATGTGAAGTAAGGAATTAATTATACAGATTAGACCTTTCACAACTATAGGAGAAGCTAGTGAAGTACAAGTTCAGAAGGGAATAGCTAGAGCATCAGAGAAAATTTGCTAACAGGGACTTCAAAAAACAGCTAGTGAAGAACGTCATGAAAGAATGTTGATTCTCTATCTGGGGAATAGGTGTAGAGTTTCTGTAGGTCAGCAGGGCCAGAAGTCAGGAAAGTGGGACTTGAAGTAGGGAGTGGAAAAATCGGAACCCTGATTTGATAAAAATCAAATGCACATGTATCCCTCATCACCTCTACCTCAGATATGGTTCCTTCACCACAAAGACGCACATACATCTGGTTCAGGAGGCTGAAGGATGAGATTGTGAGGGAGTTGAAGATCTGCAGGCTCAGCTCCCACTCCGTGCCAGCAAGGTAAACAGCAGAACAGGGACACCACACAGGAGCTGCAGTAGCGCCCTGTGCCCTGCGCTGCCCTCCAGAGCACAGTACTTCAATTCTGCTTTCCAAATCTCATTCAAATGAAAATGGGAAACAGCAAGGAGACCTGGAGGAGGCACGTGGAGCAGAGGGACATGTGAAGAAACTGTGCTTGCTTTTTGGTCTTGGACTAGTTGGAACAGATGTGGGTG